>JAMKYM010000701.1:0-600000 GCA_026541065.1 Canavalia ensiformis | reverse complement strand
TAACCTATATCATATTTTTTTTATTGAAATATCTAATTTATTAATATGTATTTAGATAAGATATTAAAAAAATAATTTTATTTAAATCTATTTGTTTAGTAAAAATAATTTTATTTAAATTGAATAAAATATTATATCTCCGTTTCAGTTACTCTAGTCGTCATAGTTAAATTTATATGTAGTTTCGGACTTTAGCATTAATTATTCATATTCAGTGGTTCTCATAATTTTAATTATTAAAATTGAATCCCTTCTCTTAAATATTTTTTTAATAATCATTAAAAATATCAATAACATAATATAGTATTAATTTATATTGAGTCGTTAAAAAATATAAAATGTTTAAATAAAAATAAAAAATAAAATTAACTTTACATTAGCTCTAAATAAGAGGAAAATAAACAAAATCATCTTACAGGTTCTATGAGTTAACTTATTTAGAATTTATTTTATTTAATAAATAGATAGATTCATATTTGTTAAAATATTTTTTTTAAATATACATACCAAATTTAAATTTATAAAAAATCTATTTAACTTATTTAATGATCTATTTATATTTAGATATTTATATTTATTTTAATATATTATATTTATATAGTATTTATTTTAATATATTTTAATTACATATAATATATATATATTTTAGGTCTATTTAATAATTTTTTTATTTTATAAATTTTAAATTTATAAATCTTTTTAATCAATTATTTATATATATTTTAAGTTTATTTATTAACTTTTTTTAAAATATGATTTTTTAAATATGTTTGTAAATTTTAAATCAGATCAGATCTTAAAAAAAAATATCTTTAACAGATAATAAACATATCAAAACATTTAAAAGCAAACTCAATTCCGCCTAGTTACATAATTAATTCTAGACATTATTTTTCTATTAAAATATTTTATATATTTATTTTTATTATCAATCTACATAAATCAATTCCACATCATCTTTTTCTTATATTTTTTATTGGATGAAAATTGAAACGATAAACTTAATTTTAACTATATTTAAAATTACAAATTAAATTCAAATAATTAAAAATTTATAAAATTAAAAAGATTAAATATATTAATTTTTATAAAATAATTAAATTTTATTTTATTTTTCAATATTAAAATATTTGGTTTAAATTTTTATTTTTTAAAACGTTTTATTTATAATATATAATATTAATATCAAAATAGATTAATTATAATTAAAAAATTATAATTAAAATATATAAAAATGTTAAAAAAATTATATAATAAATTTAATTTAATTTAAATTAATATTAAAAATTATAATTAAAATATTTAAAAATTTTAATCTATATTAAATATTTTAAATAAAAATAAAAATAAAAATAAAAATATTATTTTAAAGAAACTAAAAACCTATTTTACCTAAACTAAAATTGCATATAAACCCAAATATGAAAGTGAAAAGTGAAATTTAACTTTAAATTTTTTTATATCATTTTACCAAACGTCAAACCCGAATTCTTTAGCTGTATACTGGCGTCGTTCTTATGAGAGGTCATGGCGGCTCAGCCAAAATACTTAAAAAACGAATTCAGGTTCAGTGAACGTTGGACATGCATGTACTACTTGTATTATGAGTGGAATATACTAGGAAAATATTTTTTAAATATAATTTTCAATATTTTTGTATAATTAATTATTATTTAAAAGTTAAAATTTATTAAAAAAAGCATGTTAAAAACAAAAAAATATTGTTAGCATTTTTCATATTATAATTATAAACTTTTAAAGACAAAAAACTTAATAGAAAATTGTTGTGATTTTTTTAAAAAATATTAATAAGATGTTTCTCAATACATTCTTTTATAATTTATTATTTTTTTAAAAAATTAATTTAAAAAATCAAAACAAGTGAATATAAGTATTTTTATTTTTTAAAAATATAATCAATAAAAAAATATACAGAAGAATATGTTGAAAAGAATATGTTGTTAACATTTTTTTTAATTCAATTTTGCAATATAAATACAACTATTAAATGATTTAAATAAAAATATTTTTAAATTATCTTTATTGATATTTTTTTCTAAAAATGTCCTGCATTACGGAATCCAACTTTTATTTTAAACATAGTATAACAAAAAATTTTATGCTAAGATAACTACGGATTTATTTTGTTATTTTTCAATGGTTGACATGTTGAAATTTTTATTAAGGGATGATTTTGATATTATAAAAATGAATTAAGTAAATAATTTAATATTTTTTTTTATAAATTTATATAATTTTAACTGATTTATTATGAGTTTTAAAAAATATTATATATATATGTTTATTGAACTTAAATCTAATTAATAAGTGTGCTGAAAATTTTTATGTAGAGTCTAATATGATGAAAAAAACTTAGTTACATATATTTTTTATAAGAGGACAAGATTATCATTCATTCTCATGCACTTTGACTACTTACAATTCCACCAAAATGAGATTTATAATAAAAAAAATTATGGATAAAAGACTTTATTCTTAATATGTACATTTTAACATGTAAAAGAGCAATGTTTTCAATGTATCTTTTAAAGATAATAGTTCTTATTAAAGAGCAATGTTTTCATGTATCTTTAAGTGGTAATAGTTTTTATTAATTCCTATTGTTTTACATGTTCTAAATTCTAATATAAATTTTATAAAACTTTCTTATATGTGGTATGAGAGCTTAATTATACTAGATTTTGAATTCTAAAATTTTAATTATAATTTTTTTTAAAATGGTTAAGGATTAGAAATTTAGAATTAATAATTTTTATCCTAAATAAAATATATTTAAGATTTATTTTGTTATTAAAATTTAAAAGGTTATACATGATACTTTTTTAGATTTGTTGTATATATTTTGGAAATTTATACATATAAAGGATAACGTCCTATTTTTCATACAATAGTATAAATAAATAATTTTTATGTTTTTTTATATTTAGAAAATTGAAGTTGAATGATAAAATTTTTTCATTGTTTATTTTTATTGGAAGCTTTTTTGATTAAGTGAGCGTACACTTACAAGATGTTAAGCATGATTGCTAGAAATTAGATATGAAAGTAAAACTTAATGCCTTGAAGAAGAACTAACCTTGTGAGTTGATTGATCTACCACCCGAAAATAAGCTCATAACATATAACTGAGTCAATAAAGTAAAATACAAACTAGATGGAGTCGTGCATAAGTGTGAAGTTTGTTTGGTAGCAAAATGATACATTTAAGTGTAAGAGATCGACTACTTTGACAGTTCTCACCCATTGCCAAAATGATGACTTGTAGATTACTTTTTGCTCTAACAGTTATATAAAATTGGTATCTCCACTAACTTGATGTGGGCAATTCTTTCCAATATGGTAATCTAGATAATAAAATCTACGTGAAAGTTCTTCAAAGAATCATGACATTCAAATCCAACCAAGATTTTCTATTAAAGAAATCCTTCTATGACCTTAGGCAAGCTGGTAGACATTAGTTATCTACTCTTTCCAACTTCCTATAGGTTCTTGTTTAAAAAAAATTCTTGTTAATCACACTTTATCCATCAAGACTACAACTAATAGTTTCACTTGGTCTATGTTGATGATGTCTTTCTTATAAGAAATGATGTATCATAGATTCAATCAATCAAACACTTTCTACACTCAAAGTTTTTCATAAAAAATATTGGGTAAATGACCAAATAATTTCTTGGATTAGAAGTTGCAAGGTCATCTATTGAAATATTTTATCCTCTTATGTTGAAAACCTTCTAAAACCTCATGAATACTTCATTGAAACATAGCAAGACAATTGGAATTGACCTTAAAAACATCACCTTTTATTGCAGGCTCATTGGCTATTTACTATACCTTACCATAACCAAACTTGATATCACATATACTATGCAACAAATTAGTCAATTCTACTCAACATCTATTAATCTTCATCAACAAACAATTTATAAAGTTCTCATATAAATAAATTCTTCTCATGATCATAACATCTTATTTTCTACAAAATCAAACCTTTAATTAAAGGCTTTCAATGGTGGTGACTAAATCGGTTGTCTTGACATAAAAAGATCCATTATAGGTTATTGTATCTATCTTAATCCCTCTCTTATTTCTTGAAAGTTAAAGAAGTAGACCATCACTATTGAATCCTCTTGTGATGTAGAATATAGATCCTTAGCAACCATTGTTTGAGATTCAATGGTTGAATTATCTTTGCAACATCACTTTATATTCTTCCACTTCTTTGTATTGTGATAATAAATTTATTATAGACATCAATTGAAACCTCTCCTTTTATGAAAAAACCTAGAATATAGAACTTGACTATCATATTGTCATAAAAAAAAATTTAAAGCTAGTTAGATTCATCTTCTTCCTATATTCACTAAATTACAACATGCTAACATTTTCATGACATAACTTATTCCTTCTTCCTTTAAAAAAATTTGATCACATACATTCTCTAGACTATAAGAGACTAAGAAATATTATTAACAACTAGTTAGTTCATCCCTTTTTTCGTTAGTTACTATTTTTTAGTTATGCTAATTATTTGTTTACATTTCCTTCTTTATTATTATTAGTTTCTTGTTTTAAGTTTTTTCTATTGATTTCTTTGAGTTGTTTATTTTTCTCTTGTACTTGGCCAATATAATGATCCAATTTTTAAAATAATCCAATTTTTACTTCTTCAATTTAATTCCTATTAGTTGATTAAATAAAAATTTTATATTAACAATAGATAAAAATTAAAATCTAACAAAAATCAACAAAAATGAAATTATTCAATTATATACTATCACAATTAGCAACCATTGTAACGAAAAAAAAGTCATAATATATATCAACTTACTCTAAGAGTAAGTTTAATAGAAGTTACTCTATTTAATATTTCCTTTAAGCGGTTAAATTTCATTAACTTAACCATTAAATTCATTGATCATGTTTACAAAAGTTTTATAAAATATAAAAGAGATTTGATACTTCATTATCTTATTTTATTTTAACGGATAATATACATCTTCTAATATACATTAATTTGAATTTATTGAATTAAGTATCAAACTTGTTTTAAATTTTATGAAATTTGTAAACATGGTTTATTTAAAAATATATTAATTTAATGGTTAGATAAATGAAATTCTATTGCAGCCCCAGATTACCTACTCGTGTATCATTTACTATACAAACATATTATTTATCAATAATCAAACGATTAGGAAATTTCAAGGTCCAAGTTTATCGTCAAACTAACAGTCCATTCTAGTCATACACATGTATATACATCATCATTAGTTATATAAGTTCAACGTATCCTCGAATGTAGATAGTATGAAGAACTACAATATAGAGATATAAATAAAATACAAAATATAATATCACACCTAGAAACCAAACTGAAGATGGACTATCCTATCTAGATGCAACCCTCTCAAGACTATAAAGATTTCTTCGTCTAATGTCGCCCTCAATAGCAAGAAGTCACTTATTATTCTACTAATAACAAGAAAAGTCTGAAGACTCAGAGAGGTCTTCATCAACATCTTCCTTATCATTATCATCATCTCCTCCATATCTATCTTCTCCTCTATTTCTATGCTCCCTCTCCGGACGACTTGGATGTACACGAGATGGACTTTCTTCGTCATGGAGAGGAGAAATCTAAGGAAGTTGTTGCAAGGTTGATTTCCTAGCAGTCTAATGATAACGAGATATTTCTCAAAAAGTAAATATAGATGGTACAACTTGAACCTTAGGAAATACAGTAGAAGGTGGTTTATGATGTTGAGGAATGTCTCTCAATGTTGTATAAGAAGGAGGTTTGTTCCACCTTCTACGATATACATGCCTAGGAATGGGTACTGTGACATTTGCACGTATTATCATTAGGGACTCATGGTGGTGGATGCACTAGAGAAGACACATCAACCATCAAATAATTGCCCTACCTCAAAAATTACTTATATAATGACTCCTAACTTTGAGTGGGTATCGAACATATTCCCCATTCTTCTCATCTATCTCAACCTCTATGTCAAGGTGAGGTTTGTCTATTGCATAGTCTCACTGACGTAGCAAATGACATACATACAAATATAATAGTAAGGGAGTGAGATATTTTCATTCAAGTAAAATTATGCCTAAGAATAGTGTGTATTTCACACTTAAAAATAAGCATAAATTCTTTGGTAAATACAAAGAACTATGAGAATGACCATTATTGTATGAATATGTATGATTATTACGTCCTATTATTCTCTTTACACATTTTTATGATGACAGACTCAGAATTAGACTCAGATCTACTGTATCTCATAATCCAATAATCTTCATTAATCTAAAGTTGATCATCCCTACCATATGCAATGTATGTGAACTCAAGTCATCATCATTACTTTATCAAAACAATGAGGGGTATCGGAATTCAATTTCCATAATAATAGCATGTCAATGACAACACTCAAATCATCATAATCATACTTCATTCTTCTCTTCAAGAAAAATCAAAATTTCTTAACTGGTAATAATAATCTTCAGAATCTTGTTGAAACGATTAAGTCCAATTATAACGATTTTAGTTATGGGGAGCAACCTAAAATCCATGTAACTCATTTTTTTTTTGTCTTTTGTGAAGAGAAATTAGATCGTTACAAATTTAACTATTTAAATAAGAGATTAAGCAAAATAATTTATGATAAATTTAATTTTAAAATAAATTTATTATTTATATATATATATATATATAACATAATATATATATAACAATAGACATATGAGACGATGAAAACATAATATATTATATTAATTATTAAATGTTATATATCCCTACCCTTCATCAACTCGCACTATAAAATATGTCTATTGGGCACAAGATCGTAAATGGTTGTCATGTTGCATGATATAAGAAGCCCTTACATTATTCATTGAAATTGTCGTTTCTAATAAAAACGCACGTTTCGCAATTTTGTATATACTATATTTGAAGATAGGAAACAATATTAATGCAATTTTTGAACATGACACGATCTCCTGTCATGTGCATATCCATCCATAGAACAAGACAGGCTTCCAGTCCTTCGTCAGTTTGGCTGCAAAGCCGAGCATTATTTTACTATAATAATTATAATTATAATAATAATAATAATATATTTTTGACCATTAAAATGATTAATTTACCAACTTGATTTTATAGAGAAAACGTACTATTTGAACTACAATTTTTATATTATACAATACAGAAACACTTCTTAGTATACACGTTTTTTCAGAAACAAAATATAATAAAAGGTATAAAAATCAATGTGTAAAAATTATTTTCCTATAATTTATCAACAATCTCATGCAGTACAAATTGATTTTCATATAATTTATACGAAACCACATTTATAGCTTCATCTTCGATAAAAATATTATGAACAATCATAAAAAGGAAACAAAAAATTATCTAATATCGTACTTCGTAATGGTGAGAATGATTAGAATCTACTACTATGTGAATAGAACCTTACACCTTTTAGTTGCATGACTAAGTTATATTAACAAAAAATTTAGAAAAGAATAATGAATTTCCAATTTACAATCTAATATAAAAATTATTTTAATTTTAAAGTTCTAACCCTTACATTAATTTTGATAGTTTAAGTTGATCCGAATCATCAAATTTGATTTGATAAATAATAATAACAATATCAACCATAATAATAATAATACAAAATTTAATCTATTTTTATAAATTATACAACCTTTTTCAATGACTAATATAATTTAAAAAATAGATTGTGAGTTTTATTATTATTATTATTTTTAGTCTTGAAACTAATTTAATTATCCATAAAAGCATTGAAAGAACTTTGGTGATCATTCATTTATTTAAGTGGTTAAATTAGTAACCTGATGTCATCGTGGGATCAAAATAAAATAAGTATATAAATGCAGTACAGCATAAGTGATTCATAGTCTCTCAAGGATGTTGATCAATTAGCTGAAACAAAAAGTTAAAAGGAGGGATTTATATTTTAGAGTCAGAAAAATAAAGTTTAAATTGATGAATAACAACGTAAAAAATAAGTTACAGTCCTAGTTCGATTTCTAAGTAGACTCATCATGGATTTAAATTGGTAATTCTAATTGCAACCATATTTCTCGTTTAATTTGAATTAATTAAACAAAATTTAATTAACTTGTAACTTTTCTATTAAATTAAACATTCAAAATTTGAATTAAACTCATTTCAGATAATTAAGCATCATTTAAAATATTAAATTAACCTTATAAATCAAAATTATTCAAAATCCTATAAAAATAATCATACAGTCCCTTTTAATTTCGTACCCAATCCAAGACATATAAAACAAGAATAAGTATTAGCAGGTTATAAAACATAAACAAATTAAACTTTCAAATTTGTATTCACAAAAAATTGATGTGAAGAATTAAAAGGAAGAAAGAGGGATACGAAACAATTCAAATTAACAACAGACCTCAAAAATTTTTGTTAAGAAGAAGAAATTGGAAAAAAAATGGAAAATTCAATCCTAACCTTAAAATAAATAACAAAGAAGATAAGCTTTTCTCTCTGCTCCCAAGGTTCAAAAATGCGAAAATACCAATATCTAAAATATTTTCCAAATTTCAAAATTAAAATTCCTAAAATTAAAAATCCCTATTTATGAATTCAAAACATAATTAAAAGTTATTTCTAATTTGATCATAAATTATTTTCCAATTAATTGGTACCTTATGCAACTAATTCACTTCATTTGAATTTGAATTGGGTGAGACTAAGGATCCTATTCATGCCTATGTTTTTCCATTTTATGAGCTGATATAGATTGAAGTAAATTAATAATAATCTTTACTGATCACTGTCCTAATAAAAAACTCATCCTCGCAGACTCGGTAATATGCTCATGCATGTGGTGAAGTTTTATTATTTTGGTTATACACGATGAATCGCCCCTAAAGATTATTTTATTTTAAGAATTATTTTCATGACCACTTGTAATTAAAATAAACAAATTGATTTTCGAATAAAAATACATTTTATTAAAAAATAAATGTTTGCACGTGACACTTTTTTTCAAAAGAAAAGTTGTACTTTGTGGGCTCGATCAATTTGACTTAGCCAACAATATTTCAACCTGAAGCTATTACAGGACAAAACACCCTTATTTTATATGTTATAAAATGACCAAGTTTCACAGAAAAAATAAACTAAAGTGTTAATCATGCTTTAGTTAGCAAAAGATTAAAGAGTGAGTTACCATTTCGTGTCCGAATGATTAGGATTGTGTCAATAAATTTTGAGAAATAAAAATTATAAATTTTATTTTTGAATGATTAAAATTGTTTACTTCACTTTGGTAGAAATTAAAATGAATAGTTAAAAGATTAAAACATATAATTTTATTTTTAAAAACAAAAATAATAAATTTTATCTTTAAAAAATTAAAGTAACCAATTCTAAATTTTTTGGAGACTCAAATTAATATATACAATTAATTAACATGGTGTATTGTGGTTGTATACGTGAGAGACTTGGGTGTGTTATTGTTTGACATTTTGGAGGTGTGTGTGATTTGTCCCTTTTTATGTGCATGCATTGAAGACTTTGGTCATACAATGAATGATTCCATCTTTATATTTTGTAATTGAACACTTGCTATTATGACTGCCAGCAAAGATGAAATCACAGTCAACTTCGTTGGCGTTGGCCTATGTCTTTTCAACAAATATATGCTTCTTTTATTCTTGTAAACCGTAATTTGCACTAAAAACAAATTTCATATGCCCCACCCTTTACATATCAAGTTGTTTATGAAAATAATGCAGCCGAAATTACAATGCTGAAAACCAAGGAAAACCAACAGCAAAACCAGGGAACAAGATATTAATTAATTACCAATTTAGGGTATGTTAGAGTTATGGAGAAAATATAGAAGAAAAGTAAAATTTTTATCTATAATAAAATATTTTTAATTTAACAATTTTAAAATAAATAATAAATTATAATTATCTTAATTTTTATTTAAAATTTTAGTATACTTTAATAATTTTTAATTTAATAAAAATAATAAATTAGCATAAGTTAAATTTTTATTTTTTTAAATTTAATATGCTTTAATGCAAAGTTTTATCCTCTGTGATTTAGATAGCTACCTCATATAAGTAAATTTTCTATCCACTTAATCTAAAATAATTTTTTTTAATATAATGTTTTGTTGTATGTCATGTAAACATGTATTGTTGTAGTTTAATATCATGTAGTTTATAAAGCTTTCTTACTCGAAAATATTTCCTGATGTAAATATCCGATTATAGAATTTGTAACTTCTTTAAATTTTATGTGATTTTTTTATGTTTTAAATGTAAGTTAAAAGGTATGGTATAAATTTTATTTTTTTATTTAACAAAATATCTTTATATGAAAATAAAAAAACTGATTAGATATATTTGAATGACTTACCTATTCAAATTCTTCGATTAGTAACTTTTTGAATAAATAAAATAACTGAATACTATCATAAATTAAAAATTAAGAAATAAGACAGGAAAAAATTAAAAAGAGAAAGAAAGAATATTGAATGGATAGATAGATGAGAATCGAGAAATTGATAATGTTTAGTCGTTATTCAGTTTAATTATTAGTTTTAAGTTTTGTTGTTTCTATTTCATTTATTCTCTAATTAATTAGTCAACTATGCTAAGGTGATTTGTGGACAGTAATAACAGTGGGAACCGTATTAATGGTATTAATTAATTGTGATAATAAATGTGGAGGTGGTTAGATGATAAAGGTATTTTTTTTTTTCATCAAGAATATACACTCAAAGTAAAGAGTTTGGATAGTTTATATGAAACTGTGGATTCAAATCTTATTTTTTCTATTTGAAATGTATAGTGATTTTTCTATAATTTATTTTTAAAGTAAAAATAAAAGTTGTTAAATATGAAAAGAATTGTAAGAAACTAGGTATCATAGGAGTATCAAAATTTTACTAATAAAAATTGAAATGTATTGGGTAGAGTTAGTTTGAAATATTTGAAGTTGGCCCTTAAATTTGAGGTTTAAATTTCATCTATTTATTTGATATGTGTTATTTTTAAAGCTTGTCCTAGCTTGTATGTAAGCCAACTCTTTTGGTATTTATCAAAGATATTTTTTAATTAGCTGAAAGTTAAAGATTAATTCCTTAAATATATAAAGATCATCAAAATAAAGTTTGATTCTCTTCGCCAAACCTTATTAAAATTTTAACCGGAAAGGGGATATATAAGTAAATTTAAAAGGCTATTTTATAATAAGATATTTTAAATATAGTACGAAATTTATCTCTAAATAGATTAATAGACTTAATTATTATAAGTAAGCCTTTTTAATGAATAAATTTTTAAACATATTTACAAAATAGGTTAACTAACTTTGGTTTAATAGGTTAGATCATAAGTCTTTAATGATAACAAGCTATAATAATAAGGATAATATTAGAGAAGGAAATAATAAGATAATTGTGATAACAATAATAAACAGTATCCTAATAAGAAGGCAGTAACAGAGTTACCAAAATGATAATAATGAAAGAAATATATATATATATATATATATATATATATATATATATATATATATATATATATATATATAATGATAACGGTTATATTGATTATAGCGGTAATGATGAGTTTGGCAAATAATAATATGGTGCAAATGAGATTATGAAAAGATAACTAATTTTTCTATTGCAAATTAAAATCAAATTTTATTTTTTATTCACTTTTCTCAATCAGTTTACATTCATATTTTATTTTTTAATTTTTCAAATGAATAAAAAAGTCTGCAGTTGAATTTTATGAAGAAACTGCTAGTTAAATAAATAGTTATTTCTATATAATTACACTTAAAATAATTACAATATAACAGTTTTATGTTAATAAATATTTTGACAAAACAGTTGGTCGATTTCTCAAATTGCAGTAACAATATTTTAAACCTTGCAAAAGTTTCAGACCTTTTCAAAGATCTATTAGATTGTTTAGGCTTTAAAAATATATAATAGGTCAATGTTAAAATATAAGTAGCGTACTTATCAAGTAAATAATCTGCATGTGTGAAACCTGATTGGGACTTGTAGCTAGGAAATCCCATTTCAAGCGAGTTGGTGCTCTTACTTAGTACTATGATGTTTCTTAGGTTCAAATTACACTATTGTGTTTATGGATACTGAAAATAAGCAGGTGGTTGTAGGCTACGAAATTCAGTTCCTAGAAGCATTTGATGGATCTAATCTTCTGCTGGTAAATATATATATATATATATATGGAGTTATTTGTGCTACAACATTTAAACTATATTTTTTCTTTTATGAAGCACTAGCCTTAGGCATTAAGAGAAGTAACATGAGATAATAGAAATGTTCACTGCAAACTAACTGTAGATAGCAAATGTGGCATTTCAAATTCATGTTCTGTTTTAGACTTTATTTGTAATAATTATTAACAATCATAACTTGTGGTGTCCTTCTTTACTGGTATTAGGAAAATTATTCAAATGCTATTTCTAAAATTCTGTTAAATTTTACAAGTTACTATAAGTTTGGTAACATATTTCTTGAAGGACTGAGGATTAGAATCCTACTTTAGGTTGAAGCTAATTTCTTTGTTAGTTGTTTTTATCTGTCTTGACGAAAATGATGAGTTCATTGTTTTTGATGCTTTTATAAGAATATAATCCTTTATTCTCCATCCCTTTCTATGTGAGCTAAGTTTGATGTCAAACTCTTGGGTTTCATATTTTTGTAATGCATATTGACTTGGGTTTCATTATAATTGCTTTTATATTCTTTTATAACATGACATTAATTAGTAAATAATACAATAAATATCTAAGTCATTGACTTTAGGACAAAGGAGGGAAGGTTGAAGTTCAATCTCATTCTTACTTAGTTTGTATCATTCTTAAGATTAAGGTATGCTGTATCTGTCTCTACCTCTTTTTCCATTATCAAGTTGATGGGTTTTTCCCTGTTCAATAGCACGCTTCACATGCGTTCTACCCCACCCACCATCCAATTTAACAAGGTTTTAGGAACCCTTGCAAAGATGAAACATTACCCTGCTGCTATTTTCCTTTCTAAACGAATTATGGGGACTTCAATCAGATATTTTTGTTATAAGCTTGGCAACATTCATCAATAGATTATGTAAGATATGGGAACCAATGGTAGCTATGCAGGTGTTGAGACAAATTGAGAAATTGATTAAGCCTAATATGGTAATGTAAAGCAAAATTATAGTCAAATGAAAGGAAGCAATTGCTTTGTTACAAGAAATGGTATTGAAAAACATCAATCCAATATTTATACCTTTAGCATGTTGGTTGATGGTTTATGAAAGGAAGGAAAAGTAAAATAAGCTAAAATTGTGTTACTTACAATACTTCAATGGATGGGTATTTCCTAGTTAATGAGTTAAATAATGCAAAACATGTATTCAACACTACGGTCCAAATAGGAGCAACTCCAAATGTTCACGGCTATAGTATCATGATTAATGGAATTTTTAAGATCAAAATGATCGATGAAGTAATGAATCTCTATAAAGAAATGCATCACAAAAATATGGTTCCTAATACAGTAATTTACAATTCTCTTATTGATGGTTTGTGCAAATCAAGGAGGATTTCTTGTGTTTGAAAACTAGTTGATGAGATGTATGATAGAGGTCAACTAGCTAATGTATTTTACCTACAATACCTTATTATATGCTTTATGCAAAAATCATCATCCTGCAAGGCAATTGTGTTATGCAAGAAATTTAGAGAGAGAAAAATTCGAGCAGATATGTACACAAACACAATATTTTTTGATGGACTGTGAAAAGATAGAAGATTTATGAATGCACAACAGACTTTCCATCATCTAGATGTTCAGACATATACTGCTATGATCCATAGACTATGTAAAGAGGACTTGTTTGATGAAGCATTGATCTTGCTCTAAAAATGGAACAAAATGGTTGTGTTTCCAATGCTGTAATATTTTAAACAATCATTCCAGCTCTCTTTGAAAGGGTGAGAATGAGAAGGTAGAGAAACTTCTTCGTGAAAAGATTGCTAGAGACCTACTGTAAGGGTAAAATTAGGTGAGATGGTTTCTAGTTATACGTTAAATTTTCAGAATTTTGATGAGGACCAACCAATTTTTGTCTTCTTTTATAATTGTATATTAAAAAGAGAAAAACCATTTCATTTGGATATTTGTCAGGGTAAAAACACTTGCAAAATTATTGTTTTCCTTCTCAATGTGTTGTTGATTTACTTTGAAAAAATAATAAATATACATCAACACAGTATTTACATCTCAATATACCTCATTTTTTTTATATCTTTCATCTTATCATATTAAATATCCATCTTTTTCTACCTTCTCTCTTTTTTTTTATCTCTCTTCTTACCATCCAATACATTCCATTTGTATATGTATGAGTATCAAAGTCCATTTACTTTGTATACTTTAAAGATATTTTCATACATTATTTATTGTTAGTGATTCAGTTAACAAATAGAAATTGTCATGATTATTTGAAATTCATTATCTCTTATAATTAGCTCTATTTATCCTAAATATACAAAGTAAAACTGTTTTTTCTAGGCTGTATATTATTTTTAGTCCTTTTACTTCAGGGAATAGTTAAAAACACAAGTATATTTTAGTTGCATCATCTTAGTTGTCAAAGGTGTTCAAATGTCAAAGGTGTTGAAGTTGTCAAGGTCAGTGCCACACAATAGTTAGACTTCCTTCAAATGCTATGGTTTATTTTGGTGGTAATTTTTTGAGGAATGTGTGTTACAATGATCATCTAGATTTTGCCTTTCTAAAATAATGAACAAAATTTATATATGGATTAAGGCTGATTGAACAGGATCGAATTTTATTTTCTATTTTACTTATGGTCATTTGTTGAGTTGATACCTAACCTATACCTTCATTCGAGTTTGACTAAGAAAATGATATGAATAGCAATTCTTTCCATAAGGGAACTTTTATTTTGTTTTATATAGATACCTATTTTCTTTGAATATATTTGAGTACTTCATTCTTTTGATATGGGAAACTAGAGATGAAGTTACTTGTGACTTGTGGTTTTCATCTTACTTGTCCTAAGGTATGTAAACACTAAATGTGATTTTGTTTCCTTTTAAACTTTATCTCTCCCAATTCCCTGAACCGAGAGCCACTCTCTATGCAAGTACGAAACAGAGTTGCCTTACTTGCTATTTTTCTTCACTAACTAATATCTTTCTCTCTCTTCATCTAGGTCCTTTATCTGAGTGGCTGAAGAATGAATCTGAAACGTCCAATCTGAAAATGAAACTGTTTGTTTAACATCTGTTCCTGAACAAACGAAACTAATAACAAATGACAAGAATATAAGATGTGCAACCATGGTAGCTTTCAGATGCTAAATGAGCATTGAAGTTGATGAATATATGATGAAAAGGCAAAGCAGCATGATGAAGTTTTGGTTATGATCTAACAAGGGTTATTTGACAATTTGATAAAGATCCTCCATTGAAGTGTATGTAGTACTCATTCAGAGCATAGGAAAATCCTAACAATTCAGAGCAGGCCCTCTGACTAAGTTTTGAGTATGTACATCAATGGCTGACTAAGTTGGCAAAAATGAGAGCTGAATGGATTCATCATCCTTGGGGTTGCATGCCACTCACCAGAGTACATGATCGATGTTAGGATTAACATCATTTTTTAGAGTAAGAAATTCTACTTACTCCAAGTCCAAGGGTGTTTAGCCCAGCAATATCTCCTTTTGTATAGATAAACTAATATATATTATTTTTGGAAGGAAAAGATTTTAAGTGCGTTTGCAAGGATAACTTCACTCGAAGAAAATTGTTTTTGTTAGAGTTTTATCTTAATTAAAGATATAACCAACCAAATCTATATGAGGTGATGATAATCTTAATCTTGCAAACTGGTTTTTGAGGTTGAATTAAATCCAAGTTTAATTTTTTATATGGTTCTGAGATGATATGAGAACCTATTCTACATCCATTATGTTAAAGGTACATAATGACAAAGATATAATCAATCAAATATATATATGGTGAGGATAATTCACAAATGACTCTAACAATTTTTTCTATTTTATCTTTTCATGGAATGGTTGATTTGGAATTTAATTGAGTATGTTTTTCCCTTAACATGGGGAAGTGATCAATATTTGGCTTTAGTGCAGGGAAATGCCTCATCTGGCATGGATGTTGGTGAGCATAGAGGATGCACATACCTGAAACTGCTGAGGGAGAAAGTTCGTGGCTGTGTGATTTTTAGAATTGATGAGGAAATAAAAGATGTTGCATTCACTGCATCCTTGCCTAAAATTGATTGCTGTTATGTTGTCTGACTTTGATTTTGTGGCTTTTAAAGACTGTCAAAAGTGCAGAATCTGTTTCATTCCATGGTTAGTAATTAGTTTCCTATACAATCATATAAGTGGCATTTTAATTCTAAATTTTCTTAACATTAATCTAGTAGCATATACTATACTCTGTACACTACTTTCTATCTGTCCATGTAGCATTTTAACTGGTTCATATCCAACGTTCGTATTAAACTACAGATATAAAATAGGTTAAACTAAATAGGAAAGTCAGAGGAAGGTTATTGCAATCATTTTACTTAACAATATGTGTAGATCCATTCAACTAGTAATATATCATTATTACTATGTTGATTCTACTTTTGACACTCTTGACAATCATGCTTTGGTTGCAAGGCAATCTCAAATGAAAAATATATTAGAAATACATATTTCTCTTCTACTTGATTTATCCTATTTTATGTTATTATGGGACTCATCCAATTTTTGTTATTTTGTTCCCTGGGGATGGAGAAAGCTCATTGTACCCATATTAAAGATGAACCAACACATTGGGTATGGTAGTAAAACAATTTCAATAAACAAGTTATTTCCATGCTAATATCTAAAGTCACTCTTTTTTATTGTTTGGTATAGCAAACTTGTTTTATTTAGGTTGAGTACATAATTTTCTGTTTTGTCAATTGTTTATTTCACCGGTATCTTGTAGCTTGTATTCATGCTAAGAAGCTTTAAGAAACATCCAAAGACAGGTTTTATGTACCTAGCAGAGTGTGTTTTTGAGATAATTTTTATGTTTTCAAATAGTGGTTTGATATGAGATGTAAAAGGTTGCCTCTTTTGATATGAAATGTATATGGAATTATCAATAGGTCATTTTGGTCAATGATGGATCCACCTTTTGTTAGTTTCTTTCATTTTAATTCTGATTCAGTGCTGTGAATGATGAATTTGTCTTTCATGTCCTTCAATTATTTTATTTTATTTTATTTTTATATATCTCTTACTTGATGGTAAGTATAAACTTCTTTGAAAAGCACTAAACCTTTATTTTAGTCTCGAATATTGTAACTGCCTTTTAATTTAGTTTTTAGTTTTATAAATATTTATTTTTTTTGTTTTTGATTTTTTATAAATAACTTATAGCAGTTATTTTTTATTGTTATTTTATATTAAAAAGATTAAAATAAATATTATTTTAGAAAGTCAAAGATTAAAATAAGTTAAAAACTAATAGTTTTTACAACCAGAGGAACTAAAATGAGTTTGCTTACATGGGGTTGGTCATGATAGAAAACTAAGGCACAGGGATACTAAATGTTAAAATTTTATGTTATTAACTTGAACAATGATGAAGTATCAACAATACTCTCCACTTTTTTAAAATCCTTCATCTAAAGGATGGAAAATTTATTTATAAAAAAATTTACTGACTTACAATTAGATATATCTAGATGTAATCTAGTGTGCATATGTGGATAGAGGTGGAAGGTGTTGAAATTTTAGAATTTTAACATACAATATGTGGCACTAGTTTTCATTTGAAAACAAGTTAGCATATACTGAAACATATATGATCTAACCATATATGTTTTACTTAAAATGGCATGGACTTGGTCTGGTTGGAAAAGCTAAGACATAACTCAAGGTTAAAATTGATTTTCTGCATACAATATGTGATATCAGTTTTACTTAATAAATAGGTTAATATATGCTGAAACATGTCTAATCTCACTCGGACAATATGCAATTTTACTGAGTTAACAATTTTTAGTGATTCGTTTGTTTGTACAGAAAATTTACTTCGACAGAGAATTTTAAGCTATTTAACAATTATACCCGAAATTCATTTTATTTATACTGATTTACTCATTTATTGTGCCTTAAGATTTCTAAGTTATATTTATTCATGCTGATTTTTCATTTACTTATTTACCATTGTAATTAATCAGTATAATGGATTAACAAGACATTTCTGTAAAAGAAAAATAACAAGACGTTTACATTAGTTTCTCCTGAAGCATTTTTTTAATTATGAAAGGATGAAGAGACTGATTTATATCAGTGACTATTAATAAGAATCAAAAATTGGATGATTCACTTTGATGTTTGTTAAGAGAATAGTTCACTAAACTACAGAGAAGGTTATGTATTAACAAAAGTAAAAAGGTATACTTTTGTATTTGAAAGAAGAATTTAGGATTCTAAACATTTTGTTATAAGCATGAGATACGTGGCAAGGAATTTGAGGCATTATACGTTAAGGATTAATGGAGAGAAATAAAGTAAAGAAAGTCACACTGTGCCACTGAATTTCCATCACCTAAATGACTTTGATAGACATCATGGCACCCTATTATTGGCATAGAGGATCTCCATATTGACACTTAACTGTAAGTTAAGTGGCTCTGTTATTATATCAAACTATGACTCGTTTCTGATTTTTCTGTTTTTTTCTTTCTTAGAGATCCAAAACGGTGCCAAATACAGATAGATTTTACCTGGGACAGACATTTTGTGTACGAGGTCACTCTGTTAAAGCTAAGTGAACTTATTTTGCTGGCTTAATTATTTAATTTTTTTTGTTATAATTCTTCGTTTTAAAATTTTTAGAAGCTTTCAATCAACTGTATCTACTGAGAGTAACTGTGTATCGGTTCAATTTGTAATCATCTTAGGTTTTTTTATTGGATGGGTCCACTCACTTCTTATTTTGATAATAGTTTTTCTTTGGTTATGATTGTTTGTTTTATTTCTATTATATGTGTGAGACAAGTTTTTTATTGGTTTGCTTAATGAAGGAGGAGAAATGCTTCTCTTATTAACTTTTGAATGCATACTATTCAAGAGAGATTCTCTACATTAAAGAAAACATGTTCATAAAGTTTCTCCTTCAATCTTTTATTCTTCTTCTATGGATAGATTGCTTAATTAAAATTGTAATTAGGATTTTATCCTTGAGCATATATTACTAATTCCCTTAATCTAGGATTTGGAAAAATTCTCCTATTTACATTCAACTTTATGTATTGAATTTCATATTCTATCAAATTGAATTTCTATTTATTTTAAATTTAATTATGAATATTCATAAAGGTTGTGGTTATCTAAGGCCTCACAATTGCTTCATCATAGATTTGGAAAAAAGACTAATAGTTGAACCCCAAAGTTAGAATATTTTAAATTTAGGCTAAAGTTTAAATTAAGAAATTAAGTTGGGCTTTTTAGATAATTTAATTGAATTATCACAAAAGAAAATGAGTTTGGATAGATTCAATTATCACATAAGTAAAAGTTGTTTTAATTAAGTATTATATTTTATTTTAAAAAAAATGATTTTATGTTTAGATGAAATATTTTAAGAAATTTGAATAACTTAAAAATTTAATTTTTTTTAATTTAAATATTTTAATTTTAAAAATATTTTGTTTGGATAAAAAGATTTAAATTTTTAAATTAAAATTTTTTATTTAGATGGTAGATTTTTAAATTTATTAAATTTTAAATTTTTTATTTAGATTAAATAATTTAATTTTCAATATATACAAAATTTTATATTTAAATATTCATAGATTTTTTTATAATTTTGTTCCTACTTTTTTGTTTATAAAAAATTTAGATATAGAAATATTTTTATTATAAAACATATTTAAAAAGAATAATAATTCAATAAATATACATAATTAAAAGGATAACATAATACAATTATATCATTTGATCTTAAAAATATTGTGTTCAGAAACGAAGATGAGAGAAAAACATGTGAGAGAACAACAAGAAAAGGAAAATAAATAACAATGAGAAAGAAAGTAACACCAAGAAAAAATTATGATTCATGATAGAAATTTTGAAAAATTTTAAACTTCATTTATTTCGGAAGAATTTTAAATTCTATCATCTTAGTTTGTTAAAATTTTTAAAATTTAAATTTTTTTGTAAAAATATATTCGAATAAAATATTTCAATTTTTAAAATTTTAAATTCTTTCAATTTTTTTTTTAAAATATACCATCCAACCATAAGGTAATAGTTACCACAGGATAATTCATTTTCAAAACTGAACTCAATAAGATAGATAATTTAATGATTTTTTTATCGATGTAAATAAGAGTAAATCCAAATCTTTGATACTTTTGATCATTGAATTTAACCTTGTTAAATTTAGTTGTGTTCTTATTTTCTTAACATTTTAATTACATTTGTAACTTAATTTTTCCACTATTAAATTAATTTTATTTAAACAATTAGATTGCAATTAATTGATACTTAACACCATAATCTTTATGGATACAATTTTTTTATTACACGATATGATCGTACTTTCATTTTTGTCAAGAAGAAATAACTTTTTCTCTTAAGATTTGACAACATTATTTTTATGGTGAGACTTATGTAAGATTTATACTGATCACAAAAATCTTAAATGTATCTTCTAATAGCGAGTTTGAACATAAGAAGATAGAGGGGGTTGATGAAGCTCTTGAAGGATAATTGCACAATCTTGTTTCATCTTGGCAAGGACAATATATGTGATAGATGTTTTGAGATGAAAATCCATGGGTAATCTTTCTCACATGACAAAGATGAAGAAATTTATAAAGTTCTTTTTGAGATGAAAATTTATGGGTAATTTTTTTCACATGACAAAAATGAAAAGATCTATAAAGTTTCAAGAACTTGTTGAAAAATGAATAAAATGATAAATTTATCATTTAAATTCATTATTGGCTCATGTACAAACCCATCGTACCTTGATTGACAATTTTAAGAAGGTCCAAGGTGAAGACCCATAATTGATAAATATTGTAGAGAAGGTAAAAGGGGTAGACTTTGAATTATTGGTTGATTCAAAAGATGTTTTGCAGTTTGGATCTTGATTATGTGGGCCTAATATTGATGGCTGTAGAAGGGAAATTTTAAAGGAAACTATCATTCTACTTACATTAACATAATGTTCTAACTATTTGATGTGCCCAACAGGCAAAAGGTGATTGAGCACCAACAAATGGTGGAGAGGGCCACCTTTACGAAACTATTCGTATGGGAAAGGCCTCCCTGTAAGAGAAGAAGAAAATTATCGACAAGATAAGATAAAGCTAACTGATAAGATAAAATTTTTCTTTAGCTTATATATATTTGGTTGGTTATATCTCTAATCAATATGAAATTTTAATATAAATTATATTTAAATTTTAAAATTTTGACTAAACAAATTATTTCTTTTTGATTTAGCAAGTTATAAATAAGTTTAGCAATTGAAAAATATTCATGTGTTTGTTGTTTCTCCTTTCTAATTATTGAGTATGTATGTTTTCTACCTTTCTTCTTTTTTTTTTAATCAACAAACACATAAATTAAATGTTAATAGAAGTTCCAATCCTACCTAATTAAGCATTTTGTTTAGGATTCTATTACTTTGATGATAATTAAGCACATTTTTTTTAGGATTCTATTACTTTGATGATCTATTTTAATTTATGCTATTGTGTACTTTGCTTTTATACCTAGGTAACATCTTTTTTAAATATATTATTAAAATAAGATAGTTTAAAAACATCACATATAAGAAGTTTTTAAAATGTTAAAGTTTTTAAATAAGATGTGTAATATGTAAAGGAAGTTGACCCTTAAGAAATTTTTGCAAAAGAAATATACATAACAACTTGGATGGAGAAGGAAAAAAGATCCTTAGGAGATACCAGAGAGCGAGAAGTTTGTTATAAAATTCAACACACCCATTCCCTCATTTCTCCCCAATTGTATACTAATTTTTTAGCTTCTAAAATGTGAAGGCATTATATAAATTGTGTTTCTCCTCCTAATGGATTTGTGGATATTTTTCCCTTTTTGTTCGAATTGATTGCCACATGTCCCTTGAAGTTTCACGCATGACATCCTTCATCATAACATTACCCTCCCCATCAAAATTGACCTTTTTCGCAAGGTCAAACTCTGGAAAATGTTCTTGGGTATAGGACAAAAATCCCCAAGTGCAGTTAGATGATCCTTCCCATTCAATTAGCAGTTGAGGTACCATGCATGCTTGTCCAACACCTTGCGAGTATCCAAAAATATTAGAGGTTGCAGTTGTGGTTCCACGGAAATGGGAAGAAGGGGTAATGAAATGAACTGAGACACCGGCACCTTGACAAGGTTTTAATAAAGACACATGAAAAATAGGGTGAAGTTTGGACTTTGAAGGGAGCTCTAATTTGTAAGAAATGACACCAATGCGCTCCACAATTTGAAAAGGACCAATATCACATGGACAGCCAGGTCATTGAAGCCGTAGGGAAAGCTGGCGTTAAGGCTGCAACTTCACAAAAACAAATTCACCCATAGTGAATTCAACTTTCAGTGCGTTTTTTATCAGTATTTTGCTTCATGCGCATCTAAGCTTTAGACCAATTAATTTTCAACTAAGTGAGAAGGAATCTCATTAAACAAGTTGTGTCTACACATTGAAAGGAGTATCATCACGAATAGAGTGGGAATGTGTTAGTGAATTAAGAGCTGTTATTTTACTGTTATTTGTTGTTGTTTTTGTTGTTCTATTACTGCTGTTTTTAAGTTTGTTTTTGATATCCTAATTCTTAGGAGTGCTGGTTGTTGTTGCTGTAACATGTTCCTGTAAGTTACAGAGTTTTAGGAATTCAATTGAGTCATATTCTCTATTTATTCTGAAATTGACAGTAATGAAAAGTATCCTTTTTGCTTTGTTCATTCTCTCTATACCTTTATCATATACCTTGAAATAACATTGGTATCAAAGCAAGGTTATTCGTGAGGAACCCGTGAGAAAGATTAAGAGGTTAGAAAGTTCACCTTTTCTTCATACAAAGTTAGAAATATGGAAGTAGGATCTTTTTCAGCCATGGCTCCTCTCGTGTTCGATGGTGAAAATTATCAAGCCTGGGCAGTGAAAATACAGGCTTATCTTGAGGGTTGTGATTTGTGGGAGGAGGTGGAAGAAGACTATGAGGTTGCTTCTCTTCCAGACAACCCGACTGTGAATCAAATCAAGTACTACAAGGAAAGAAAAACCAAGAAAGCCAAGGCTAAATCTTGTCTGTTTGCTGCTGTTTCACCTGCCATTTTCAGTAGAATTATGGCTTGTGGTTCAGCCAAAGCCATCTGGGACTTTCTCAAGGATGAGTATGAAGGAGATAAGAGGATCAGGAGCATGAAAGTGCTGAACCTGATTAGAGAGTTTGAGAGATTACGGATGAAAGAGTTTGAGACGATAAAGGAATATTCTGATAAGCTAATTGAGATAGCTATCAAGGAAAGGGTCCTTGGCACTGACCTCTCGGATAACAAAAGTGCAAAGATTTTGGTCTCTTTTGGCTCGAGAGATTTGAGGCGTACTGCCTCCTGGAGAATACCAAGGATTTGTCTTAGATTAAGCTAGCGGTAACTCCTTAGTGCTTTGCACAGAGCAAAAGAGATTGATGAGGCAAGAAGGAAGCATAGAGGTGCTATGCAGGCCAGGACACAATCTAATTTTGGTGGAAAGGGCAAGAAGACAAAAGGGAAGAAAGGGAATGACGGTAGCTCAGAAGCTGTTGTAGGAGAAGGCAATGCAAATAATAGTGGAGGAAGGTACTTTCCATGCAAGCACTGTGGAAAACATAATCATCCTCACTTTAGGTGTTGGAAGAGGCCAGATGTAAAGTGCAGAAGATGCCATAAGCTAGGACACATAGAAAAGTTCTGCAAAGAGAAGAGAGATCAACAACAAGGTGAAGCACATGCCTAGCCTCCAACAAGAAGTAGATAAACTATTTGTTGCTTTGTTTCACTCTAGTACTTCATGTGAAAGTTGGCTTATAGATAGTGGTTGTACCAACCACATGACTTTTGGATGAAAGCCTATTTAGGGACCTTGACAACCAGTGTTGTCAAGGGATGGGAATGGAGAATACCTAACCGTGAAGGGTAAAGAGACTGCAGCCATAGAGAGTTGTGGCTGAACTAGGTTGGTTTCTGATGTGATGTATGTGCCAGAAATTGATCAGAATTTGCTGAGTGTGGGGCAGTTGGTAGAGAAGGGATTTAAGGTGATATTTGAAGAGGGGAAGTGTTTGATTTTTGATGCAAGTGGTCAGAAACTGTTCAGGATTAAGATGCAGCACAAGAGCTTTTCTTTGAATCCACTTGAGAAGGATCAAGTGGTCTTTAAGTGCCAAGTCAATGTCTCTGAGACATGGCACAAGAGATTAGGTCATTTTCATCACAAGGCCTTGCTGTATATACAGAAGAATGGGTTGGTATATGGACTACCAGATTTGGAGGAGCAGTTTCCAACTTGCAAAGCTTGTTTGTTAGGCAAACAAATTAGGCTTCCATTCAAAGGAACAACATGGAGAGCCACTAAAAAATTGCAGCTGATACATACAGATGTTTGTGGTCCTCATGCAACTCCATCTCTAAATGGCAACAAGTATTTTATTATTTTCATTGATAACTATACAAGAATGTGTTGGATCTACTTTATGAAGCAAAAATCTGAGGTTACATCGATCTTTTTGAAGTTTAAAAGGTGGGTGGAAAATCAGAGTGGCCATGAGATTAAGATTGTTAGATCTGACAATGGGACAAAATACACTTCAGAAAGATTCAACCTTTTTTGTGAGGAGGCAGGAATTGAGCATCAGTTGACTGTTCCCTACTCTCCACAACAAAATGAAGTTAGTGAGAGAAAAAATAGAACCATCATGGAGATGACCAGATGTTTGTTTTATGAGAAGAATTTGCCGGGCAAATTTGGGCAGGCTGCAAAACACTCAGCTTTTCTCTAAATAGATTGCCTACAAAGGCCATTAAGAAGACACCATTTGAAGCTTGGTTTGGTGTCAAGCCAATGCTAAAAAACTTGAAGGTGTTTGGTTGTGTTTCTCTCATGTTCCTCAAGTCAAAAGGGACAAGCTAGGGGAGAAGGCTGAACCAGGAGTGTTTATCGGCTACAGTCTGATTTCCAAAGCCTACAAGATTTATCAACCACAGACAAGGAAAGTGATCACTAGCAGAGATGCTCAATTCTTGGAAGACGAGCAATGGGTCTGGACAGACAAGCCACAAGACAAGTGTAAGGAGGTCTCACTCGGGAACGATGAGCTAGTAGATGACATTCCGATTAGAGGCACTAGATCTTTAGTCGATGTATATTAGAGGTGCAACAGGCTATTCGGGAACCAACAGATTTGAAGAAGCCAAGAATGACCGTAGATGGATGAATGCAATGAAGGAAGAATTGGCTATGATAGAAAAGAATCAGACCTGGGAGTTAGTGGAGAAGCCTAAAGATAGGAAGATCATTGGGTTGAAGTGGGTATTCAAGACCAAACTCAATCCTGATGGCTAAGTGAATAAGCATAAGGTCAGGTTAGTGGTGAAGGGCTATGCACAAATTTTGGGAATAGATTTTTCTCGAGACTTTTGCACTGGTGGAAGTAGATTAGATACAATCGAATGATCCTTTCTTTAGAGCTCAAAAGGTTGGAAGGTGTATCAACTAGATGTGAAATTTGCATTTTTGAATGGAGTATTGCAAGAGGAAATCTATGTTGAGCAAATGGAGGATTCATCAAACCAGAGCCATGAGGAGAAAGTTTACTTGTCAAGAAAGCTCTATATGGTTTGAAGCAAGCTCCCAGAGCTTGGTACAAAGAAGATAGATGAGCACTTGCTAGGCTTGGGCTTTGAGAAAAGCTTGAGCGAATCCACACTCTATGTCAAGAAGCTTGGTTCTAACATAGTTATCAGATCTTTGTACGTTGATGATATGTTGGTGACAGGGAGTAATGCGATCGCATTGATACATTTAAGCAGATATGATGAAGATATTTGAAATGACCGATCTTGGTGAGATGTTTTACTTTTCTCACGATGAGATTACAAGCTCGAATGAAATCTTCATATGCAAGAAGTATTTGAAGGAGATTTCTCAAAAGATTTAATATGGAGGAGTTGCAAGAGTATGAGTACTCCTATGGGTCAAAAAGAGAAGCGCAAAAGAAGGATGAAGTCTAAACTGTGAAACGAGGTGTCTAGGAGTTTAATTGACTGCCTAATGTATCTCAGTGCAGCTAGACCTGACATCATGTTTTCTGTAAGTGTCTTGTCTCGATTTCTTAATTATCCTAGTGAGTTGCATATGGTAGCTGCAAAAAGAGTATTAAGGTATCTACAGTGGTACGCCATATGGAATCAAGTTTTGTAAGTTCAAGAATTCAAACCAGTGGCTACTCTCGATGTTGATTGGGCTGGATTAGTTGATGACATGAGGAGCACCTCTGGGTACTGTTTTACATTTGGATCAGGATGTTTTTCATGGTGTTCAAAAAAAGCAGGAGTTGGTTGCTCAGTCAACTGTAGAGGCTGAGTTCATTGCAGTTACTGCAGCTGTAAATCAAGCCCTGTGGCTGAAGAAGCTAATGGATGATCTGCATTTGGAACAAAAGGATAGCATAGAAGTCTTTGTGGACAACCAAGCCACACTGGCCATTTCACAAAATCTAGTATTTCATGGAAGGACAAAGCATTTCAAAATTAAGTATTATTTCTTGAGGGAGGTGCAACGATCAAGTGAAGTAAGGCTGGTGTACTGCAGTTCAGAAAACGAACTTGCAGATATATTTACCAAGTCATTTAATGTTGGTCGTTTTGAGACTCTTAGAAATAAGTTGGGTGTGTGTAGCTCATAATTCAGGAGGACAATGTTAGTGAATTAAGAGCTGTTATTTTACTGTTATTTGTTGCTGTTTTTGTTGTTCTGTTACTGCTGTTTTTAAGTTTGTTTTTGATATCCTAATTCTTAGGAGTGTTGGTTGTTGTTGCTGTAACATGTTCCTGTAAGTTACAGAATTTTAGGAATTCAGTTGAGTCATATTTTCTATTTATTCTGAAATTGACAGCAATGAAAATATCCTTTTTGCTTTGTTCATTCTCTCTATACCTTTATTATATACCTTGAAATAACATGATGATTGTTGGGTGATCACAACCATAAAGAATCTTGAATGGGGTTATTACTATTGATGTGTGGAAAGCACTGTTGTACCAAAATTCAGCCCATGGTAGTAATGAAACCTATAAATAGGGGTTCTCTGAGAAAAAACAGCATAGATACATCACTAAACATTTGTTAAGAGCTTCAGATAGTTCATCCATCTAGGGGTGGTAAGCTAAACTCATTCATAAGGAAGTGCCTTGTAATTTAAATAGGTGTTGCCAAAAAGAGCTAGTAAAAGTCTTATCGTGATTAGAAGAAGAGATGTGGAGATCCCATGCAATGTAACTACATGTTGAAGGAAGACAATAGTTACTTGAGGTGCTATGAAATTAGATCGCAAGGGAGTGAAATAGGTGAATTTAGAAAAGCAATCAATGACGACAAAAATAACCAAATATCCTTTAGAAAGAGGAAGACTAGAGATAAAATTCATAGCAACATCTCCCAATCTTGCATAGGAATCGATAAAGGTTGTAATAGGCTAGTAAGGTGAGTTTGGGAGCTCTTGTGTTGCCATACTTGACAAATTTTGATAAATTCACGAATATCATGATGCATATGCTGTCAATAGAAATAAGTAGCTAATCGAGCATGGGTACGATGAAAACCAGCATGACTACCAATGGATGAGGAATGAAATTCCTATAAGATATGAGTAATAAGTTCATGTGCTTCAGCAGGTATTATTAAGTGCTTGCGCCAAAATAACAACCCATCCTTTAAGGCATGATGGAGCATGGCCGTAGGATCAAACTAAAATTTTTGGATTAAATTTTGTAAGAAGGGTGAAGAGGGTGCAAATAGACTTGGTGACATCCAAGAGCAATGCATGGGAGGGATATATTGTGCCATACGAAAGGACCTGGATAAAGCTTCAACAGCTTGATTAGTTGAACCAGGTTTATATTCTATAAAATAATTGAAACCCAAAAGTTTGGGCAGCAAGGATTCTTGCTTCGGAGTTTGAATGACTTGATCTGTAAAGTGCTTTGATAGTACGTTGATCTATGCAAATAATAAAGTAATGTCCCAAAAGATAATATGAAAGGAGATAGTTTCTTAGAGAAGAAGGAAATTGGATATCCATTTTGAGACAAAACAGCACCAATTCCCATACTTGAAGCATCTGTTTCTACAATGAATGGCTTGGAAAAATTCAGAAGAGATAAAACTGGAGCAGAGGTCAAGGCTTGGTGTAAGGCCTAGAATGTAGATTCAGGTATTGAAGACCAATGAAATTTTTCCTTTTATAAAAGATTAGTAAGTGGACCAGCGAGAGAAGCATAACTTTTAATGAATCGATGATAGTATCCCATTAAGCCTTAAAAAGGCTTCTAATTGTGTGACAGTAGTAGGGCACGACCAATCCTGAACAGCTTGAACCTTGTAAGGGTCCATTTTCACCCCCAAATTCGAAACAATATGTCCTAAGTACTTCAATATAGTTTTTCTAAATAAGAATTTTGAAAGTCGTACAAAGAGATGATGGTTTTATAGACAACCTAACACAGCAGCCAAGTGCTCAAGATGTAATGCCCAACCTAGGCTATAAAGAAAAATTTCATCAAATAATACTAAAACAAACTTGTGTAAGAATGGGTGAAAAACATCATTCATCACAACTTGAAAGGTAGTTGGGGCATTGGTCAAGCCAAATGGCATGACCAACCACTCATAATGCCCATGGTGAGTGCGAAACACTATTTTATGACGATCCTCAAGTCAAACCAAGATCTAGTGATATCCAGAGTGTAAATCCAGTTCGGAGAAAAATTTAGATCCCTTAAGCTCATCCAATAATTCATCAACAGTTGGAATAGGAAAGGATTCTTTTACTGTAACTATATTTAAGGCCCTGTAGTCAGTACAAAAGCGTTAAGAACCATCTTTCTTACAAATTAAGGTAAGAGGGGCTGAAAATGGGTTGGTACTTGGGTGGATGAGTCCCTCCACGAGCATTTCAGCAATCATATGTTCAATTTGAGATTTTTGAGAAAACGGGTAGTGATAATGTTTAACCTTAACAGTGGTAACCCCTTCTTGTAAAGGTATAGCATGATCCTGAGTGCAAGGTGGTGGTAAACCATGTGGAACCTCAAAAATAGTAGGAAATTGACGTATAACATCAACCAAGTCTTCAGGTAAATCAGGCGGCAAGTCCAAAGAATCCCCAGTATGTAAGTCCAAGGAGAAATAAGATAATGTAAAAATTTTAGCAATGGTGTTAGTCGCACAAAAATACTGGAGGTGATGAAATTGAGCAACTAAAGGCGTAGATGTTGTGTCTCCTTGTAACGTCACAAATGTATTATGCACATAAAAATCAATGCTAGCCGAACTATAGTCAACAATATGCGCTCCCAAGGTAGCAAGCCAAGATGCTCCAAGAACCACCTCTGACCCAGATACTAGCAAGACATATGCTGGAAAATGAATAGTATGACCACTAATTTGGAGTGGAAGATCACAAACAATGTCTTCCACATATAGAAAAGCATTACCTACCATAACCTGTAGGTAATGGCTTAGACACTGGTTTGGAAAGGAGCAAAGGCAATCGTGGCTGAGGAGAGTGAATAGTAGGAATAATAGGGGATTGCATTGAGGGGGCCTTAACTGTAGAAGACGATGATGTGGATGAAGAAGTATAAATACGGATACTCAAACTAACCTTTTCATCGTAAAGACAAGCAAGAGAAACATCTCGTAAAAAAGTGATTGTAGGACTTAGGTGATGACATCATGACGAATAGGGTCCTTTATCCCACTGATGAAACAATCAAGTAAAGCAGCATCAGAGAGGCCATCAATATGATTGGCAAGGATCATGAAATGGGTGTAGTAATCTATGACCGAGGCAAGTTGGGAAAGCTTGAAAAATTGTGCTTATGGGCAATCAAATTGGGATGGCCCAAATTCATCTTCAATAGCACGTGCAAGATCAGCCCACGTAGGAATTTGATTGGCCTTTTGCAACATTTGAAACAAGGTACCGCTGAGCCCTCAAAATGCATAACAACAATGGTAAGCCGTTGTGAATTGAGAGTTCCGTAATACGAAAAAAATTGTTTCGCACGAAATAGCCAATTTAAAGGATCTAGGCCCTCAAAATTTGGAAAATTCAATTTCACTGGTTGCATTGGGGGACACCAGCTTGAAACTCCAAATGGAGGAGGAGATGAGAGCGATCCACGGAATGAGTAAGGGTATCCAAGGTATGTTGAAAAGATGCCAGAGTGCTCCCAACACCATCTAAATGTTGTTGAGTTGCTTTGCCTTGTTGGTCATACTAGAATCTCCGATATACCTTCATTCTTGTATTGTTTGCCATTAGATGTTAATGAAAGCACTAATGTTATGTATTGTAAAGAAACTGATAAAAGAACAGCCAGGAATTATGCACAATAGATAGAAAGGGATATGAAGGAAGTCAATTCTTAATAAACCTTTGCAAAAGAAATATACATAACTACTTGCATAGAGAACGAAAAGATCCTTATAAGATAATAAAGAGCGAGAAGTCTGTTATAGAATTCAGCATACTCATTTTCTCATTTCTCCCAAATTATATACTCGTTTTTCAGCTCCTAAAGCGTGAAGGCATTTTGCGAATTCTGTTGCTCCTCTGAACAGATTTGTGGATATTTTCCCCTTTGTTTGAATCGATTGCCACGTGTCCCCTTGAAGTTTCAGCCATGAAATTCCTCATCATAACATAATAGTGTTGTGAAAATTCTATGGAGTCTGTAACTATTTCACAATAAGCATAACATTACTTTTTACTTCCTTAGTCATGTCAGTTGTACGCAGGACATGGACGTACCTCCCTCTAGTAAGGCGTCGATTCCTTGATCATTATGCATGTTCCGGGATGTTGCTTCATGTAGCTTTATTAAATTTTATTTATTTTGTATTAGATTGATCAAGTTAAAATATATATTTTGTATAAGATTGATTAAGTTAAAATATATTTTTCAATCTATGATAATTTTTTTTATGAATTGAATTAACAATTTAATCAATTTTTAATATTGTAAATTTTATTAATTTTTATTCTATTTTTATTAATAATAAAATATAAATTCTCAATTTTTCTCATTTTGAATCCAATCAAATTGTTTTTCAAGATTCTTGAAAGATGATTAAAGTTGTGTCTTGTATTATATTTTTTTTATTACATCTTGATCTGACTACGAGGTTATCTGGATCTCTCACATGGTCAATTTTAAAATAGTGCGTGCTTCTTATTCCTAGAACTTTCACAACTACAATTCATTTGCGTCATAATTATGCCCCCTAAACTATCTTTACCAGCTTCATCTTTCCAAGTAGAAAAACTTTTAATTCTTTTATAAACAATGAAGAAATCAAAAGCTTTACTTTTAGAACTAAATTCCAATCCACATATATTGTCATATGACAAATTACCTATTTTCTTGTAAGTAAGATTTTCCATTTCTTCATCACGAATAAAGTTTAGATTGCTACTTCGCAACTACCTTCTCATCAATATCTATCATATTTTTTTCTTTACAAATTTTATCCATTCAGATCTACAAAAAATTATATAAAAAACTAGCAATAAAAGCCTTACATTGCTATTCAAACAAAAACAGGCATATCATAATATAAATATAAAAAAATTATCGTACTTGTGGTTATGAGAAATCACCATTAGATGTAGATAAAAACCTTGCCTCAAGAAAGTTGTACCTCACAAGAACGAATACTCACCAATGAACCAAAAAATTAACGCTAACCAAGATTTATCTCAAGCATGGAGAAGAAGTTTACCTACCAACGGCACGCGAAAACAACTATTTTTTCAAATATGACCTACACACTACACGACAAAAAAGAAGTTCTGGTTATCAATCATTTAGGGACACAGAGTACAAGTATTATAATTTATAATTATAAATTATAAATTACCACAATTAACCATTATAAATTATAATTAATTAATAAAATTAACAAATATAATAATATTTTTTTAAAAATAGGTTGGACATATTAGGGACCAGAGTATAAGTATTTTAATTTATGGTCTCATAAAGTGAATATAAAACTTTTTAAAATTATGTTGGCTGTAACAAATGAAAATATATGCATGTCATATTTCTATTGATTTGGATACGGTACCTCCAAATTTACAAAGGTACTGAAGAAAAAAATACCTATATATTTAAAATACATACTATGTAAGTTTTCATTATGTCTACTGTAGAATATTTACTTCTTACTAATTTGTTGTTAGTCAGTCTTACTTTTATATATATTTTAAAAAATAATGGAAATTAAAACTATTACAAATTTTTATTATTTTTACTTATTACCTCAATTAAACTTTTAACTAATATAAAAACTCAATTTTTACATCGGCTAGACAATAAAACTGATGTTAAAACTTAAATTTTTTTTAGTGATTAAAGAATCAATATATAAAGTTATCAAATTTTATATTGATTATATCTATACCAATTTTAGAATTAATATAAAAGATCAATAACAATCAATGTAAAAAATATTTTTTCACTAGTAACATATGGAAAGAGAAATCTTATTTTTCACCAACTAAAGAAATATCAATAACTATATTCATAGTTGATCATTGGATGAACTTTCTTAGGAAAAAATTTTTAAAATAAAATTGAAGGTAATATCATTTGTTATTATACTAACATTTGTCTAAATGTTTTAAAATTGTGTTTTAAAATTAAAGGTAATATCACTTATTTTACTAACATATGCATAAAGAAAAAAAAATATAAAAAAAAAAATGACCTTTAAATATAAGGGTCAACAAATACATATACATAAGGTAGAATTTGGTTTATTATGTTTATATGTCTAAAATGCATGTACATTTAAACAACTCCTATAATGTATATTATCATAATCAAATATCACATCTAACCTCAACATGTGTTATAAAAAACAGCTAAAGTTAATAAAAGGTATTATTAATGATAAATAAATTCAAAGGATAGTAAATAAGCTTGTAAGTATGAATTTGCATTTTTATTTAAACCTTATAATATCCTGATTTTTTCTACTTAATATTAATTAGCATTGTTTATCCTTTAATTATCTTTTTAATATTAGGAGATCTTATCATAGATAATTACCTAAGAAAGCTTAGGGGAAAGATGAAAATCTTGTAAGGATGCTAAGCACCTTACTCATGTTAGGGTTGCAGGTTTTGGTACAACATAAAGATCGTATTTGCCTTATCATAATCAACTTCATATCCATCATTTATTGAATGGAAACCTATAAAGCAATGGATAACACACATCTATCATAGCCCATGACACAATTGACAAAGGGTTAAGGAGTCATTATACCATAAAAATATATTATATAATATTTTTTTAATTATTTTAGTTAAAAATTTACAAAGGCTATATACTTTTTGCGTTTTAACAAGTAATTTTCAACATATTAAAATAATTTTCTAAAATTACTCTCTAAAAATATATATTTTAAAGCACTTTCTATTTAAAAATGTTGTAAAAAATTTAAAAGCAAATATATAGTTTATAATATTTTATTTAAGAAATGTTATAAAGAGATATCTTTTTACAACATTTTAGTATCAAAAATGTAAAAGAAATATACTTTTACAATGCTTTAGTAAAATGCGTAAACATATGAATTTTAATTTATTTTAATTTCAAGTTTTCTTTCTAATATATTTTTTATTTTTAATTTATCACACTTAAGAAAGTATATTACAAATAGGAAAGAAATAACATTTGTAAATATTTGATGATATTAATGGAAGGATTCTATTGTGAATATTACATAACAAATGGTTAGTGTGAATATTCAATTTTGTTCAAGATATTAAAATTAAAAAAATAATAAAAAAAAATAAGAGGAAAGAATTTTCACATCGAATAGAGTTAGAAATCCAAAACAACTTTGAGAGTCTCACATTGAAAGAGTGAGACTCCTGTATTCTCTAAATCTTCTATATATGAAATAGAAGTCCTACATTGGACAAGAGACTTCTTTAATCTCTCACTTTCTATATAAAGAATGTCCTGCTAAGAATAATAATGGTCATTAAGCTCATATTCGAGAAAAGCAACGATAAGCCTATATAGTCCTTGGCTTTTAAAAGAAGTTAATCAATTTTGTTTTAATTATTATTTTTATTTTATCATTTATTACTTTATTCTCTTTATATTTCTTTAAATTTATTATTATTTTTTATTATTCTATCTTCTTTATATTTATTTTTTTAATTTAGATTTATTATCTTTTTCTAATTAAAATATTTATAAATTCTAAATCTCACACAACGAAATTTAATAATTCATTAACGCTTTATCATTTTATATTAGTTCAAAGATATGTTTAATTTCCGCAAACTAACGCTGACTAATCCACCTGCACACGTTGGAACTTTACAAAAATTATATTTAAGTTAATAAAGTTTCATCTAAAATTATTTTAATATTTTAAATTGTAAATTTTCTAAAAATTACATGACAAGTTCTAATACGAACGAGTAACGTTCTTTACCATTTTATATTTTAATTCGTACAAGTTCAAGTGCAACTTACGCTTGATTTAAACCTTGTGCACACGTGTGTTTAGGAAAATTATATTTAACTTAATAAAGTTCCATATAAAATTATTTAAATATTTTAATTCTAAATTTTTAAATCACGACGATTTATTCAATAGCACAAGTAACGCTTCTTACTATTCAGATTTTTAATTTGTACTAGTTCAAGCGCAACTTACTTGACTAATCCTACGACATACGAAGTTTAAGAAATTGTATTTTTTTCAACAAGTTTCATAAAATCTTTTAAAAAATCCTCCAATTTTCTAAAACATTCACGTGACAAGTTTTGATATGATTGAGTAGCGTTCTCTACCGTTCTGTATTTTAATTTGTACTTGTTCAGGTGCAACTTACGCTTGACTTGAATTTTGTGCACACGTGAGTTTAAGAAAATAATATTTAACTCAAAGAAATTTCAGCTAAAATTATTTCAATAATTTTAAATTTAAATTTTCGAAAATTCACGTTGATAAGTTCTAATAAGAATGAGTAGCATTCTCTACCATTCCATATTTTAATTTTCAGGTGTAACTTATGCTTAGCTCGAACCTTGTGCACAGGTGAGTTTAAGAAAATTATATTTAATTAAATAAAATTTAATCTAGAATTATTCCAATATTTTAAATTTTGAATTTTCTAAAATTCATCTTACGAGTTCTAATACGAACGAGTAGCGTTTTTTACCATTCCACATTTTAATTCGTATAGGTTGAAGTCAACTTACACTTGCTTTTGAACCTTATGCACACATGAGTTTAAGAAAATTATATTTAATTCATTAAATTTTCATCTAAAATCATTTCAATATCTTTAAAAAATCTTCCAATTTTCTAAAAATTCACGTGACAAGTTTTAATACAAATGAGTAGCATTCTCTACCATTCATTGGTTCTTCAGATTAAATGCAGTTGTTCTGGCGCTTGACGCTCAAACCTTGTGTGCATATAGATAAATTTTTTACAAACTTCTAATTTTCTAAAGTTTTTTTTTTTTTTTTCATTGATCAAGTCTTCTTACCAAAGCTACGTAGCCTTGAGTTTTTCATTGCATCAGGAATATGTAGGAGCAGAATTAACTCCTGTAAGACTACTTTCGACAAACCTACTTATTTTTATTATATTTAAAGGATAAATTTTTTTCCAAAATAATAAACTCACACATTCAATTTAAAGGCACTACTCTTTGGAACGGGCGAGGAGGGTGCTAATATCTTCCTTATTCGTAATCAACTCCCGAATCTAGAACTTTTCCTTTGTTAAAATTTTTTTAAATATTTTTCTTTAAAAATAAAATTTGATAACAACTCTACAATCATAATTAATTCTTTCTAAAAAATAACAAGTTCATCATTTCATTATAATTTCAGTTACGACATTTAAATTCTCTCTCATCCTTTTCTTTTCTCAAATTTATATTTGTTCATTAAGATTTTACGTCATACCATCTTAATCTAAGTGGCCAAATGACACCTTTCAAGTTCTTTACTCTTTGTGTTCTTTTTTGTTCAAGTCTTATGCTTGTTATAATTATTCTAAGTTCAAGTATTAAATATTTACAAACTCTTACTTATTTAGAATATTTTAAGTAAACATGGTGAAATGGTAACTTGTATCTTGGTCTACATTCTTTTAAACTTTTAATTCTTCTTATAACATTATAAGATTTCTTGAGTTATACACATTAAGATTTTGAAACTTCTTTTCTCTTTATCAACTTAGAATGGCCGAATATAAGCTCTAGGATTCTAATTTCTTCTAATTCATTTCCTCCCTTCTAATAGGTTAATTTAAATTATTTTAAGTTTAACTCCAATGTTCATTCTTCTCTTTTAAATTGTAAATTTTATCCCTTTTTTATTTCTTACCTTTACAAAAAAAATAATTTATTTTAATTCTTAATTATATAAAAATTATTTATTTTAATTATTTCATTTTATTTTTATTATCACTAAATATAAAAGTTAAAATAAATGATTTTTAATGAAATTATTAAATTATTTTAATTGTTTTGTTAGCTTTCAATTTTTAACTGATGTATATATTTATATGCAATTGACATTTTACTCTCAAGAAATTCTTGTATGTAGAATTTTTCACTATTTATTCCTTTTGGGTGACTTTATAATATAATATTTTTATAACATATCTATCTGTATGGAGTATAAAAAAATTGCCTATAAATTATGTAATTTTATTTTCAGTTTCTGATTCGAGTCCCTATAATTAATTTCATCAATTGAAAATTGAGTTGTAGGAAAGTGGGTTTTGATAACAAAATTTTGGAATTTTTGAAGGAGATTGGTTTGAGTTCCTCCAACGTTGTGTCTTACTTCATTGCGAGGATAAAAGTCATCATGGTTTTTGTTGTCTTTTTTAGCAACCAAACAACTCGTGCTATCTTAATGTCATTGCTTGATGTCTGGAACAATATTTCAAATTTTTTATTATTTTTGTTATTTAGAATGGTAGGACTCACTTCAAGACATGTTTTGAGAAGCCAAATCGTACACCTGCCTAAGTATAAAAGATGCTAGTGCAAGTTTTGTGTTGAACAGGGATGTTATAATTTCAATAGGAAAGAATGTGATACAATTAAGAGGATGTGAGAGAGAATTTAAAATATCTATTATATTAAAACTAAAAAATATTTAATAAAATATATTAAATATTTTTTAATTAAAATTCTTTAAATAATTTTAAATATGATCTTTACTTTTATTGTATATTAAAGATAAGAAATATATCCCAGCAAGATTTAACCACATATTCTAATGACAAACCAAAAAAAATCACAATTACTTCCTATTATCTAGATGCACAGAACAATGTGTTAATGAAATGCTAAATCAAACTTCATACTAGATCATTTGAACACACTAGAATTGAGAAGAAACAAAATATACATAGAGGTGGACCACTAAAGAAGCTAGACATTAGAACTAGTCTCATAAATTAAGGTCATATTATCCTTTAACTTATCATGTCCACCAAGTGATAATATATCTTATCTAAGCTTTCAAAAAAAAGTATCTACCAATATAAAAATAGTTTTAAAAGGGACAACATAAAATTACCTTAACTAACGTGTAAATTCATTAATCCCATTTTGATATAGCATGGACTAATTTTTGTCTCTTTTGGTTGTTTAGTATCTGCTTAATGGATTGGTGAAGATATTTTAATTATTGAAAATTTGGTTTGAGGGGAATAATCTTGACTTCCCGTATTGAAACAAAAAATGAACAAATGAATCAAAATAAGGATATTTGGTTTTTCTTATGTGACATATTACTTTGCTTTTTTTTTTTTATTGTACAAGGGATATCTTTTTAAAAAAACTTATGGTGGTGAAATATTTGAGAAAGAATATTTTACATTTTTCCTGTACACAAAAATTAAAAAAAATATCAAGCTTAGTCTTAAATATGGAGAAGAGTTTGTGTAGCCCTAGGTGATTTGTTAATTGTGAGATGAGCAAGTTAGCTGTATATATCTTATTACTGGATTGTTTATATTATCTAAAAGATAATACAAAATATTTGTCTCCAATTTTTTTTATAGAACTTTTTGTATATCATTCATATTTTATTGGACAATCATTCCTTAATGCTAAAATTTGAGTATGTCATATGTTACTTCATAAAAAAATTACAATTTTTGAATTATTTTGTAGGATGGATTTGGTAATTGATTGTCTCAATAAACTAGTAAAGTTTCTCAATTAAACAACTGTTCCTCCTCAATGAAGTTTGGAAAAGAAAATGATAGAAAAGAGATGAGAAACTAAGTTCTTAGCAGGATTCTATCCTAATTATATTGTTAACATTTTTAGTCAAACCATTTCAATTTATTTAGAAACATGACATGCATATAAGTTCAGTTTTTAAATATTTAAAAAATCATTAGCTGAAGTGGATTTCTTTTACAGTTGCAAAAACTAACTTCTATCGCAAGCATACAAGACACTTATTTTGAATTTTCATATATTTTTCATTCTCTTGAGACCACATTACATTACATCACAGATATCATTTGACTATCATTTCATTCATGTCTTACTCATAATTCATTCTCATTCTCTAGTCACTCTTTCCATGACAATTTAACTTAAGGCATATCATTCACATTCTTTGTCAAAAAATATCATTCACTTCCCACATACTCTACCTTCTATTCTAGGATATGAGTTTATTCTAAATGGTTGTCACCATCATAATTTCTTGAAACCTATGACTTCTATATAGAAATTTGTGTGACCTCTATATGTACACAAGCCCTGTGACTTAGCATGGTAAGAGTAGTGTCTTAATTTTTCACAAAGAATTTTCTTTAGTGATCTCTTGAGTTATTAGGTTCCATTTTAAGTCTTGGTGATAATATGCATGCTCAATATTCAATCAATATGGCATGCACAATATCATCTATCATCCAATTTATCATATAATTCATCCATTCATGGAGCCATAATTCATATCAATTTCACGCATCATTCAAGAGAGCACATATAGCCTCTAATCCAATCAATCTTCATATTTATTATCCACATATGAGTATATAACATACACTTTACATTCATCTTTGAGTAATCGTAAGGAAACACAAGTTGACATAATTATTTTAATTAGAAACCAACTTTCTACTCAACATTTCTTAATTATTCTTAATGTAGATTTCTTGGACAACATGCAACATTCCTCCAAGAGCTTGTTCATCTTACTTTATTTCATAAGGTTTATGAGAAATTTGTCATAGGAACTTAATCCATTCATCCTTCTAAGTTACCTCTCAACCTTTTCTTTTCTCAAAGCTTAAGTTTCTTTTAATATTTTTAATGTAAGATTATAAAATGTTGGATTTCTATTCTAGTTCACTAAATGACCTATTTGGTTGCTTACTCTTTGTGTTTATTAATTTAAATGTTTTATACACCACTTACTTAATTCAAGTTTAAATATTATAAGTTGTGTTTTTTGACTAATAACTTGGCTACTTAAGTTAGATCCATTAATGAATCTACTTGCTTTCCTCTTTGCTCATGAATTTAAAGTTTCTTATTCATGTCATATTCAATTTCTTTAAACATCCAAACTAGCCTACATTACCTATTTATTTCCTAGATGGTCAAATCAACATCCCTTAATCCTAAGGTATTATGGTTCAATTTTTCTTCCCTTAAAAGGTAATTTACACTAGTTAGGACTTAGACTATTAATTAGCACCAACCTTAAAATTTTTAGGACTTTTCCTCCTTATCTACTAAGTATGACCGAATACTAATCTTCCTCCTTCTACTTTATAATTAATTTCTAATCACCACCTTAAGAACATTTAGGTTCATCCTTAAGTTCTAGCAACGTTTTAACTTGTTTTCACCAACTTTAACCAACATGGCCAAATGGTTACTCCACCATTTCTAAGTCTCTTCCAAATTTATAATTCCTTCCTTGTGCTTGATTAAGACCCTCTTTACATCTTAATTAAAATTTTAAACTCATGTTTGCTTAATTACATAGAAGGTGGCCAAATCCACTAGGTGACCAAACTAAGGATCCTTTTCTTAAGTTCTTGCCACTTGACCTCTGTGTCATGAAGTTCAGCACTTGGTGTAAACACCCAATTATGTCTGACGCCCTGCTTTTAAAATTAATTAGTGAATAAATAGAAAAATATCAAAACAAATAAATAGAAAGCGGAGAAAATAAATAAATGGACAGGGAAAATAATAACAGAATAACAAATAAATAAAGAAAAAGATTAATTTAAAATTAACTAGAAAAAGAAAAAGTGAGTAAATATAAAAGATAAAAGCAAAATCTGAAAATAAAAAAATAAATAAAAAACAAAATCTAAAAAAAAAGAAAAGCAAAATTTGAAAATAAAAGAAATAATAAAAACAGAAAGACAAAATAAAAACAAAATTTGAAAATAAAAAATAATAAAAAACAACAAAAACTGAAAAAAAAACAATAATAAAAGAAGTAAAAAATATCAAAAATTAAAAAGAAAAGAGAAAATAATAAAAACAGACAAAAATAGAAAAAAAAATAAAAATAATAAATATTAAAACAAGAAAATGGATAAAATAGTTAAAGAAAGTAATAAACAAAATAATCCAATAATCAAAACTGAAATAAATAATACAAATAGAAAAAAAAAGAGAACAGAGATGGAATTAAAAAAGAAAAATAAAAAATAACTAACTAACTAAAAAAGGAAAACAGAAATGAAAGCAGCAAAAAAAAAACGGAAACAAAAAAGAGAAGGAGAACAGAGAAAATGCATGGATGAAAAAAGGGGGGTCTTCTTGATTTCTCGGGTTCCTGAGGTTTTTTTTTTTTAAAAAAAAAAGCTTTCAGAAGTTCTTCTCTAAAGGGCTCATCAAGTTCTCCTGTAAGGAGAATCAAGATAAAAATTCTCTTGGAGAATAGGATTCAATCTCAATTGAAGTCGTAAAAGAAAGCTCAAGAAGTTGATTCCGCTCAAGTTAGTACCTTCATTCTTCTCTCCTTTTAGGAGCGTTTGAATCAGTAGATCTTGTATAGGATTCAACTTGGCTATTCTACGGACTGAATGAACACTGTGTTACAAAAATTGTGAGCAAATATGTTAATAACACGAAGCAAATCGAAATGCATGAGTGATTAAAGTTTTCATTCAAATCTGAAATCAAGAATTCTAGTTAAAATCTGGTGGCATTATTGCATTAAAACAAAGATTAGAATCTTATCAGATAATATAGAATGCAGTCGCTTTAATCACTATGTTTATGCCCCTGTTTTTGTGTCATTCGGCGGAATGAGGATAGTCTCAATGAACTTGCCTTGATCGAATCAGATTTGGTCATGATTCCGCTAAGGTTTTGACTTTTCTATGAAAAGTTCAGCTTGCTCAGATTTTGTCAAAAATTAGGTGGCTTTATTGTGACTAATCTATGGAGCTCTGTAAATTTCGAGAGCAAATGGCAAACCATATGTTACACTCAATTGTAGAACTTCCAGGAGTAGAAGGAATGATTCATGCTGAATAATGAAGAAATTCCTTTATTGAGTTGATTGATCTTAGTTTGAATTCGGTTCATGCTGGTTATTAGAGTCTGTTCTGGTTATGTTTGATTGAAATGGATAAGGCTTGGTTGAGTTCATTCACATAGTTCTATAATTTGAGTCTTATATGATTGGTGTGAAATGTCTCTGCATGACCACATAAATCTTGAAAAATGCTTTAAAAAGAAGACAACGTTCATGGCTTATTCCATGGTATGAACAAGAACGAAAAGAAGATACACCATGTTCAGGGAGAAGTTTCGTAAATTGAACCCACAATAGCTGCTGGTGATCTGTTGCCGCCATATGTGAACTAAGCTAAAGTTGCCAAGGCTTAACTCAAGGAATGAAAGGATATTGCAGATATTGACCAGCAGATTTATCTCAAACCTCCATGCCATCTGTGGTTGGTTCAGAAACATATGAAGTTTACTAATGCAGGGGAAATTTACTAAAGAGGAAAAAAATCTCTCACTGATCTTCTTCTCAACTTGGTGGATATTGCTTTAAGTTATAGGACATGTATGAAGAACCTGGTACCTCAAAGTGAACCCCTCAGTTCAGAATGTCTCATGCCAAATCCTCTCTTTGACACTTATAATAATCGAATATCTCATGTAAAAATTACCCAAGAGGCCCCATTGAAAAATCAACCTGTTACTAGTGCCTTGTTGGCTCACTTCGATTTCAGTGAAGACGCAGACAAGATTCTGCGAAGGCCATTTACTGCTGCGAATCTATCCATTAAATTGGACAGTAAGTCTGTTGTCACTAAAGTAAGTGGCAAATTTGAAAGCCAATTTTGTGATCATCTAGCCTTTGGTCAAATTAAATTTGTGAATTCCAAAATCAAGATGGGAGGCACAACCCAGTGGTTGGTATGCTAGCTGACGTCTCCCAAGACCAGGCTTCAAATCCTGCTGGTGTCAAGTACTCAACCAACAGTGTGGCCTAGTGGTTAAGCGTGCCGCCCTCACCCTCCAGCCTCAAGTTCGATCCTCGCACGACATAATTTTAATTTAAACATTCCTATTGGCTGAGCATGCCTTAAAATTAATCCAAGGTGCAAGTGGAACCGAAAATTCGGAATCCCCATATTGGCTTTAAACATCCCTATTAGCCTCAAGTGGAACCAAAAATTCGGCATCCATATTGGCCTCAAGGCCTATCGGCCGTATCAAAGATCAAATGGATGAAAATTACCATTCAACCCTTTCATAATTATTTTGTCTAGTTTTAATTTAACCCTTTTTTTTACTTAAAATCAAGCCCATTTAAATCAAATTTAATTCCTTTTTTCAAATCCAAAATTAATTTTAAATTAAATTCTTTTTTTTAAAATTCAGAACAATTTCCCTTTTTCTTCTTCAAATTTAGATTAAATTCGTTTTTTTTTTGTTTTTTCAAAATTCTTCTTTCTTCTAATTCAAATCAAATCCTTCCTCCTCAAATTCAAAGTAAATTCTTTTTTTTTTTCAAAATTCAAATCAAGTTCAAATTCTTCAAATTCAAATTAAATTCTTTTTCCTCAAATTTTCTAATCAAGTTCAATTCAATTTCTTAAATCGAGCTGAGTTTAATTCTTTTTTTTTTCAAATTTTCCAAATCAAGTTCGATTCCTATTCTCAAATCCAAATTCAAGTCTAGTTCAACTTATCAAGTTCGAGTTAAGTTCCCTTTTTAGTCAAATCAAATTCATTTTAATTCAAATTAAATTCTTTTTTTAAAACCTAAATCATCAAGTTTATTTTTAGTCAAATCAAGTTCATTTTCATTCAAGTCAAATTCATTTTGGTCCAAATCAAGTTTAATTCTTTCCCTCAAGTTTCAAGTCTAATTTTTAGAATTCAAAATCAAGCCCATTAAATCAAGTTCATTGCAAATCAAGTTCATTTTAATTCAATTCAAGTTTAATTCTTTTCTTCAACTTTGAAAACAGGTTTACTTTAGTTCAACTCGAATTTAATTCCTTTCCTCAAATCTCAATTTTAAATCAAGTTCCTTTGGACTTAAATCAAGCCCCAATTCTTTTTCTACCCAAGCCCGTTCATCTTTTTATCTTTATCAAATCAAAATTCATTTTGAATCCCTAGTCTCACGCAACAAACCCTAAGCATTAACTGGTAGCTTTTTCTGCTGTTCAATGTTTAGGGATTCGTATGGATCCCAGTGCAGCCTTAGTTGTCTTGAATCCTGTGCATATGTGGACTAAGGATTCTCCTTAAGATATTGTCAAAACATCCTATTCATTTTCAAATACTCCTTTTCAAGCACCTTCGAAGGTCAAGCCTTCCAATTAACCAGAACTACGTAAGCCTTGAGTTTTCCATTGCACCAAGGAATACGTAGGAGCAGGATCAAGTCCTGTCAGGCTAACCTCCATCAAATTATTTATTTCCATGCTAATTAAAGGGATCAAACAATTTCAAAAATCACACACTCAGTTTAAGGGTACCGTTCTTCGGAACAGGCGAGTGGGGTGCCTAACACCTTCTCCATTCGTAACCGACTCCCGAACTTCAAATCTCATCCTCGAATCAGGGTTTCTTCCAAATCTTTTTCCCTTAAATAAAAATTTGGTGGCGGCTCCACATTAATCCCATAAAATTCATTTTCAAAAAGTTAGTGAGTTCGTCGTCTCGTTGGAATTACGGTTGCGACACTTGGTACATTATATGTTCTTAGATCTATTCATGATTTATCTTTACTCCATAGGTTTGGTCATGGTCATGGAAGATCTTAAGTGACTTATTCAACTTTTGGTCCAAATCCGATCTTTGCTCTTACTAGTTTTTAAGTCTAAGTTCAAGTTAAGTTTATAATTTTATGATATAAGTTTTTAGTCTTTTAAGATATTTAACATATGAGTCTAGATCTGAACTTTTATCAAAGTCCAACTTCAAGATTAAATCTTTTAAGAAATGATAATAACAAGTTCACTACTTAGAATACAAAGACTTTAAAGTAAGCATTTTTCAAGACAAACAAGTGTAGATCTATTAGATCTACTCCAAGATCTATCCATCCCTTATTTTGAGCATTTCAAAATTTTTCACACTAACTCTCAAATCTGCTTGAAACCATTAAAAATTATTTTTAAGAAATTTTAATGGATTGAATTTCTCTAAATGTTGTTAGAAATACTTTAATTCATCAAAACTTTCCTTTAATTTTCAAAAATCACTAAAAACTTGGTGATGCTCATTTTTAACCATCAAGGACAGTTTTGAGCTCTAAAAAACTCAAGCAAAAGGGACCCGTAGAATTTAGAGAGAGATCCACACAAAAAGAAAGAAAATCAAGCCATAAATACATGATTAAAAGCTTAGAAAAATATATAGTAAAGACCCTAACTGTTGAAGACTTTTATGAAGGTTTGGTGGGTCTTTGAAGTTGGGCAATTTTTTGAGAATTTCCCAAAAAGTTCCTAAATTATTTTTCCAATGTTTTTAACACTTATTGGTTCATTCCAAAATGATTCTTATATCATTTTCTATTTTTTCTGAAACAATTTAACCCTTATGAAAGGCAAAAAAATTTAAAAACATCTTGACATTTTCAAACATTTCTAATAACATTTTCATCCTCTCTTTGTCTATTCCTTTTCTATGACTTTCTAAGCATCATTAATGGATTCTAATCTTTTAGAATGTCTTTTTGAATTTTCCACACATTTATTTATTTCATTTTAGTAAAAAATATTTTCATTATTTACTAAAAATTTTCAAATTTACTTATAAATTTTTAAATAATTTTATAATTATTAATTTTTCAATTACTAACTTAAATAACAAACCCAACATTATCTTCGTTGTTCAACAACTAATCTAGTTCATGGCCAATCCCATCACCTCATACTACAAAGCGGACCTATGCATCATTAGTTGCTTAAAGGATGCACCTAGCAATGGCCTTTCATTTTCCCGAGACTTGGACTTTTGGATCCTTGGCTATAATGATGTAGACTAGGCTGATTATGTGGATACTAGACAATCAATCAAAGAAACAAAGAAACAAATCACAATTTCCACGTCTTTCTTAGAAGCTAAATATTGAGCACTTGTTACAACCACGTGCAAGCTTTAATGGTTGGTATACCTCTTACCGGACCTCTCCATCACCATTACACGTCCAACAGTCCTTTATTGCAACATCCAAAGTTCACCACACATCACGACCAATTCGATATTCCATAAAAAAACCAAGCACTTGGACATTGACTTTCACATTGTTTGTGAGAAATTATAGCTTGGTCTCATACGGTTATTGCCCATCTTCTCCATTAATCAAACAGCAAATGTATTCACCAAATCCTTAGCTTCCCAGATCTTCAGCAATCTTGTTCCCAAGCTGGCGATGATTGACCTCTATTAATCTCCAGCTTGTGGGGAGGGGGTGAAAGAACATACACCAAAGACATGTGCCCATGCATCGCATCACCTAACCTCAGAATAACATTTCCTCTTAACAAATTCTATTGTAACTTCCTCATATAACATATAACAAACTTTAGTGCTTGAATTCATATGTATAATATGTTAGCGTACCAAAATCTACTGTGTGAAATGATATACAAATATTTTATAATATAATTACATTTTTCTCTATTGTTTGTCTTCTCTCTGACTGTCTCTTCTTAGTAGAAATCTAATAATCACTAAACCCTTAACCATGATGCAAATTAAACATTGTTATAAGTATAAAATCTGAGCTAAAATTAAGAAAAAAATTGTTCAGTAACAAATAAGAAGGGTTAAGTGATATCAAAAAAGTTTAGGGAGTTAAATGAAAAAAAAAATATGAAATGCTTTGCAAAAGTGTGAAACAACACAAGAATAAAGTGCAATTTACCTTGATTTTTATCATTTTATTTTTTTTCATGTAAAGTAAGAAATATAATCTTATCTACACTATAATAAGTAAAAATTTTAAATAGATCATTTGTGTATTTTATTTTTATTTTTTTATATATTTCTTATTCATAATAGTAGTGTCACAACATTTACTTATTCATTGTCATAATCGGGATCATGACAGAAAAAAGAATAAAATTTATTAGATAAAAAATTATTTTTTAAAAATGAAGTTATCATCAAAATTTTTAATTTATTTTAAAATAAAAAATATTAAAAAATTCTTTTAAAAAATATCTAAATTTCAAAGTCAAGTATGAGTAAGAAAGATGTTAATATCTTACTCACCCATTTAAAATAACAATACCCTTAGTTAAACTTTGTAAGGAATTGATCCTAAATAATAAATAAATAACAATAGAATTGATCCTAAATAATAAATAAATAACAATAGCAAAATATGCAAATAAATAAAGTAAAATGAATATAGAAAAAAATGTAGCTTAAAAGAGTATGAAAATTAAATATTTAAATAACATAAAAATAATATATTTATTTATATACATGAAATAATAAAATAAATATGTACACAAAATAACTTAATAAAATTTTAAATCATATTCCTACATATTTTTTAATATAATGAAAAATCAAGATAACGTAGTTCTATTAGGTTGATTTTAACCAGAAATAAATTAAAAATATTTTGAAAGAATTTTTTTTAAAATAAAATTTGGAAAGATAATTTTGACAATTATTTTTAAAAAAAATTATTAAAGAAGGAGGTTTCACATAATTAAAATATTGTGGGAAAGGTTTAATTTGTGATGAAAATAAGCTTCAATAAATTAGGAGTTTTGTTAATTCTAAATAATAATAATAATAATATTATTATTATTATTATTATTATTTTATATTTAACATTTTGAATCCATATTATGCACAATGTTTAAGATAGCAAATAATTCTACTATAAACTATTTTAATTTTAAAAATATGTGTAAGTAGAGAATGTTACACATACAAATTTAAGATTCTTTGTATAAGATTTAAAGTTAAAATTTATTTATTAAATATTAAGTATTTATTTTTTATTTTTTAAATTAAAAATATCTTAAATTCATATATACACATGATTTAAGACAATAGATGATTGTAGTATAAATTATTACAATTCCAAAAATATATGATGATAGAAAATGTTACATACATAAATTTAAGGTCCGTTATAGAAATATAAAATTAAAATTTATTTATTAAATAATTAAATTAAAAAATATTTTTTAAAATAATATTTCAAATTCATATATGTTTAAAGTTTAAGACAACATGTGGTTAGATTCTTTACCTGACAATTCTAAAACTACGTGATGATAAAGAATACTACATACAAATTTAAAATTTATGATCTGATATGTAGAATTTATATAATAAAAAAATAAACGTATATTAAAAAATTAGAGATATAAATTTCATTTTAACATAATGTATAACTAACTACAAATATTAACTTAAAAAAATAAAATTAATCATAATAATGTACGTAAAAGGAAGGATGAAATATCAATTTTAAATTATAATTGTTATTATTACATTTTGTGGTCAACCCTATTATTGTTAATTAAGAATAAGGCAACAAGATCACCTACATTATAGATAAAGTATTCTAAATTAATGATAAAACAATTTTTTGAATTTACCAAGTTTTATTTAAGAAAAGTGCTTGCGATCCAATATAACAAGGAGTCTAGTCCACATGGATTTTCACTCACATTGAACCCTTAAAGTCTGATCATCAATTTTGTACACTAGCTTTGTCCTAAACAAATACCAGTTCAGACTGAGTCCTAATGAAGGATATAGATCAGTAGCCCTTATCAAACAATTGAATTTAAAATAAATTTGGACCCCAAACATATTCAAAACTAGGCCCATTAAGAACCTAAATGCAGAAGAATTCTAAGTTCTAATCTAATTTGGATGGAGTCAAATAATGATGGGAGAGAGGAAGCTTAAGGAAAGGTACAGGTTTGAGTCAGTGTTGCCGTTAGGAGAATGAGGGAGGATGTGAAAGAGAAAACCAAAGAGAGTGAGCGAAAGTGTGGGCCAAGATTTATTAAATGAATCAAAGAAAAAGAGTGACATTGAAAAAAAAAATAAATGGATGAAACAAATTTATATTTATATTTTTAATTTTAATTTTTGAAATTTTTAATAAAAATAAAATATTTTGGTTTTTTACAATAATTTTTTATTTAATTTTTAGTCTTTATTATATTTATTATTATTAGCGGAAGAAAAGGGATTTCGGATAAATTTGGATAATAAAATTATTTTTGTAGAAATTATAAATAAAAGACAAAAAATGGAAATAAATATATAACTTACGTAAATGGTGATGAATCCTATTATAAATGTTGTATCTTTTCTTCTCATACCATGCTGTGTCATCTCTCTGCTTGCGCCGCCATTACAATGTACTATATAATTAATTACCTTATTCATTTTACCAAATAATTTATCTACTAAAATTAGATGAATTTCACTTCAGATCTCAGCCATGCGAATTTTCTTTATAAAATTCTTTCGGCTTTTGTTTCAATGTTAACTTAGGGAAATTAAGTAAAAAATTAATCTTAATAGTATTTTTGGTATAGATTTAGGAAGTTAAAATTAAAAGCTGTTTGTTATTTTTTTTGAGATTTTGAAATAAATTATATTGGATTGGAAACTTGATTCCCCAAGGTACGTTGTTTAAATCTTATATATGAAAAAAATTCTGTAAAAGTTAATCCCACCATAATGTAGATATTTTCGATTTGAAAAAAGAATTATCTATGATACCTATAATTTAGAGAAATAAGAAAATATATTGGATTGGAAAATTGAAACAAAATTATTACACCTTTTTTCAGTAACATTTTTACAAGAAAGGGAAATCACCTCGTGCTCTTAGAAAAAATTAAGCCACTTGATGTAATTGAATCCAAAATATTTTTTTTCATAATTAAGTGTGTTTGGATTAGTTATGAAAAATATATTATTTCAATAATTAATTATATTATTATAATTAATTACATGAAATAATCTGTGTTTGTATATGCTAGGTAACAATTTGAAGGCAATCAATTGTGTATCAATTATATAAAAGAATTACTTTTCTATAATAATTATAAAATAAAAGGTATATATAAAGTTTTTTGAGAATTTTTATGTTTTTAAAATATAAATTATTTAAAAATAAATGAAATAAATTAATAATAAAAATATTTTTTATATAGTTATTCAAAAATAAATTGTCATGTAATTAAAAGTTATTAATTTTGATAATAATTACCTTAAAAATCATACTTAGGATATTTTTAAATTAGTTAACAGTATAAAAATATTTAACTAAAAATAAATTAGTAATTTTTAATCATGTTTTAAAATTTTACTTATCTCAAAAATAATTTGTTTAAAAATTTAATCAAATATTTTCAAACATATATGAATAATAATTTTAACATCTTTTTTCATTAAAAGAAATTGCTCCTCAAAATTGAAGTGTTCCTAAATACACTCTAAATTCTACTATTAAAATAGCTCTTGTTGATAACAATTATCTTACCCTAAAAGAGAATGGATGAATGATCAGGTAGAATTAACATTAGTAGAAAAATAATTTTTTATAACAAGATTTTATATTGGTTGTCCGTGAATCGATGTAGAAAAAAGACAGTGGTATTTTGTAAATAAAGTTGACACTTTCTACATCGGTTACTCTACAACCGATGTACAAAAGTAGGCGGTGACATTTTTGCAAATAAAGTTCAAACTTTCTACATCGGATGCTTTATAACCGATGTAAAAAGTGGTATATTTTTAAGCTTTTTTACATCGGTTAAGTAGAGTAACCGATGTAATAAGTGCTTTCTACGTCGGTTCTTTGTAACAACCGACGTAAAATCTACTTTCCCTCCTCTAAACCTGATGCGACTGTTGTCTCTAAGCATAAGTCTAAAAACTCCATTGTCATCCTTCTCCATGCTAGCCCTAGCATAAGCTCCTCGTCATTGCCAAGGACGTCGTCGTCTCTAAGCATAAATCCCTACGCTGTCGTCTGAACATCGTCTCGAAGCACGCCATCGTCCGAACATCATTGCAAAGCACGCTGTCGTCTATCCTTCATTGCCGTTGCTAAGGTAGGTAGCATTCTTACCCAGCACTCTTCTTCATTACCATGTTTGCTTAGGTTTAGGGTCTTTTAGTTTTCATTACCTTTGTCATGGGGGATTCGTTTTGCTCCATACTTCCAGAGCAGTTCTCCATATCCGTGATTGAATTTTGCTCATGGGAGAAGAAAGGTTTGTATTCATTGTTGCTAACACTTTGAAGATTAGTTTCTTAAACTTATTTTACAGTGTTAAAATTAGTTGAATGTTGTGTATAAAATGAGCTTGAATAACTGTTGTTGGGGTCTGTAAATAAGCTTGAATTAATCTTGTTAGCAGTAGTTGGTACCATTAGTAGAATAACTTGCAGATTGTTGGGATCAATTCATGTGTATAAAGTGCTTTGTAGAAGGGTAAAGCCCTTTGTAGAAAGATTGGTCCTTGTTTTCAGGTTGTTTTGAGCGTATCCTTGTTAATATTCAATTCCATTGGCTGATGGAACTGCTGGTTTGTTTCAATTAGAATGTGTTATATGCCTAGAAATATGATTTACTTTCTACTTGTTTGTTTCTTAATATCATGAATATCTTTAGCTGAAAAAAATATGAATCAATTGTATACCAACATTACAGTTCATGGCGGGTAACAATGGTGCTTCTTTTGTTGTGCCAACACTTGAGAGTTGATTGGGTCAATCATATGTTATGTAATTGCATCTATACCAATTAATTTTCCCTTGGATTCTATGCTAATTATAGTCACCTTTAGATATGCCTCTACTTCTATAAGTTGGAGTTACAACCTTTCTCTAATGATGACGACATCGGAGAAGCTAGAAGTTACACTGCCAATCATCTTGTCATAGAAAGGATTTTGGAGTGTGTCGACGAACGTGCTGACCATCTCTTTTTCGGATAGGGGAGGTTGTACCTGAGCAGCTAACTCCCTCCATCTTTGAGCATACTGCTTGAAGGTCTCGTCTCCCTTTTTGGCCATATTTTGGAGCTGAGTTCTATCGGGGGCCATCTCCATGTTGTAGGTATTGTTTCATAAAGGCATCATTCCAGTCCCTCCATGAATCAGATCGCTGGGTCCGCTCTAGCCGAGTCATGCACCAAATTTAGCAGTCGCTGCAAGTTAAAATTTGTCTTGAAAGAAGTGGACAAGCAAAATTATCGTCGTGCAGGGAGACATCTTCTGCCATATAGCGACTGACTCTTCGGATAGCTAGTTCCTTGATATTTCTCAAATTCAGGAACCTTGAATTTCGGAGGGATGACCACATCTGGGACCAAGCACAAATCGGCTGCGTCCTTGGCATCATTAGTGCTCCCTTCGATCGCTCAGATCCTGTCCTCTAGGATTTTCCACTTCTCCGTGTCCTCCTAGGAAGGACGGTTTGGGTATTCCTCAAGCATGTGGTGGGGATGAGAAGAAGGTATGTGTAAACACCCAATTATGTCCGAGGCCCCCCTTAGTTTCAAAATTAATTAGTAAAATATTTAAATAAATTAATAAAAGGAAAATATTAAAGATAATAGTTAGAAACAGTTAAAAAATGAAAGAAAATAGAAAAAAAAGTATAAAATCAAAAAGAAAAATTAGAAATAAAAAAAATAGATAAATAAGTAGAAAAAATGAAAAAGTAGAAATAAATACAAGAAAATAGAAAAATTAAAAGAATGCAAAAAGTAATCAGAAAAAGTAATTTAACAAAAAAGAAATAGAAAAACAAAAATCTGAAAAAATAATAAAGAAAATAATAAAAAAATAATAATAATATAAAAAGAAGAAACTAAAAATAAAATAGATTTTTTGGAAAAAATAAAAAGGAAAAGAATTTAATCGAAATAAAAATCTGAAATTAAAACAAAATAAAGAATTGTGAAAATCAAAACATAAGTATATAAAAAATAAAAACAAAATCCGAAATTGAAAAAAAATAAAAATAAAAAAAATCAGAAAAAAAAAACAAAATTAATAAAAACAAAAAAAAACAGAAAAAGTAAATAAAAATAACAGAATTAATAAAAAAAATTAATAAAAACAAAAAATAAAAAGTAAATAAAAATAAAAACAAAATTAGTTAAAATGAAAACAGAAAAAAACAAAAAAGGAAGAAAACAAAAAGGGGTGCATGCATGCACGTGAGAAGGGGGAACGCTTTCTCTGGGAATTTGGTTTTCTCTTGGTGATTCCAGTCGAAAAAGGAGAGGAATCAGGGAAAAAGGATTAAGACCTAGGGGGATAGCTAAAAAGGGAGGATCCCCAGAGTGAGGAAGGGGATACGAGATATTTGGACAAAAAGAAGGAAACAAGGTCTCTCTAGTGGGAGCAGTTTCTGGGAAGGCGACGAAAAAGAAGGGGGGAGGAGAAGAACTCGCCTGGAGGAGAATTCTCTATGCATCAAGGTGCTTAGCAAGAAAGGGAGAAGGTTAAGGGCAGCTGCTCTCAAAGAGGAAGAAGACACTGGAGTTGGAGCTGGAGCTGGAAGGGGTCCCCTCTGATCCCTGGAGAAGGATTCTCTGAAGAGGTTGATGAGCAAGAAAAAGGAGGGGCTTCAATGCAAGCAGGAGGGGAGACCAACCCAGTCGGTACTAGCACGACAGTGCAGGCTCCACGTTGTCCCTGTAACAGGTTAGTCAAGCTCTCTTTCTTTGGGAAATCAAGAATTTTGGCCTTGATAAGATTTGGTTTATACCTGAATCAAGAACCTTGCGTTGACGATGCTATCAAAACATCATAACAAGACTTGTGCTAGGATCCATTCATGGATGTAATTGGTCGATAGAAAAATATGGTATTGCTAGATGTTCAATCTTGACCTCTGTTGTTGTTTACAAAATTGTCCATAGAATTAGGTTTGAATTTGTGAGGATATACCATTTGTTGTCAAACTAGGAGGTGTGTGAGTCGCACCCTTGGGGTGAGAGTACGTTAACATGGCTCCACAGAGTCCTTTTCCCGCTTCTTGGATCAGTATGACTTGAGCTTTGAAGAACTGTGTTCGAGTGTAGCAAAACCTGGCATAAGAAACAGTGACTCTACTTGGATGATAATCGTGTCTCTGTAGTAGCAACATATTGGAATCAATACGAAAGGGATGCATGCTGATCCAAAGAAGGTACGAAAGACAAAGACAAGGCGTGATTTGTAAGGATCAAAGCAGAATCCCTGGATATGCAGAAACATGTCCAGAGCTAGTAGTAAGAACAAGGAACAGTCCTGCCTCAGGTTCGTAAACACCAAGCCTTGAATTTCCCCTCATGAGCAGTTATCAGCCTTCGGAGGGTGCATTGTGCGAGGCAGATACAGGGTCTATTACTTGCCATACAGGGGCGATGTTCAGATGAAAAGATTTAGGTGATAAGGGTACCATCGTCAAGACCAATTCCTTTAGTCTTCTCAAAGTCGAATGCGAAATAACTCCCCATATTAAGGATTGACTTTCAGAGATGACCTTGCTAATATGCAGAGAACCATGTGCCTCAACACCAAGCCTAGGTTTTGTATGCTACAGATGACGAAACCAATGAAGTTGCTGGGAAAGAGAAGGGTTGGCTCCCTAGAGCTATCTTGAATGCTGGGGATCACTGCTCATGATAATCATAGTACCAGCCACGCCATTCTTAAGCCACCTGAGAACATTTTAAGGGTTATGGCTCCTTTGCATGCAAAAGGAAGTTGCACTCTCCCCACTAAGAGTTTCATGTAGTACAGACCCATCTACAACCTTTTGGACGATAATTGGAACCATCTCTCATGAAAATCATGTCGTGGGGCCAAGGAGAATTTGAACTAACCATGGTTGTCATGGTCTATCCCAAATTAAGCCAAGTACGAGCACACCTATACATGTAAGGCTTCTACAATTTCATGCCAAAGAATGCACCATGAACGGGCGCTGGTTCTAAATAAATGACCAACACAATATGGCTCCAGTGGGAATGCATCTCTTATATTCGATTATAATGGACGATGATTAGAGATTGGAATTGGCTTTACGATTGCGACCCTCACACGAAACCAAGCATGCAGCCAACGATTGCAGGCATGCATAAATGGAAAGACTCAGTCTTTGCAAGGTTCATCATAATTATATCACACACTATAGGTCATAAGTTCACACAGGCCAAGTGGTTAGGCCAACTATATGACAAATCCTAGGTCCTGGCTTCAAACCCCGCTTGCACCCCACTTTCATTTTCTTGCATTACACTTGGGCCCCTGTACTTCTTAAAATCCCAAATCTGTCCCTACATAGTTCTTAATTGCAGTCTAGCCCCAACATTTCCCAAATTTATAAATATGCCCCTAAACTCTTCAAATTTGAAAATTTGCCCATATACTTCCCAAAATCACTATTCAACCCATAAAACTTCCCGAACTTCCATTTAAACCCCCCAATTTCCTCAAAATTCAAATGAAATTCTTTTTTTCCAAAGTTGAAGTTAATTTCTTTTTCAAAATTCAAAATCAAGATCAAAACGAGATAAATTTCGTTTCAAATCATTTCTTTTCTCATCTTTATTATACTCAAGTTAAATTCCTTTTAAAATATTTAACATTTTGGGATCTATGGTCTTTTGCAACAGGCTCTAAACGGGGAACTGGCGGTTCACCTGCTGTTCATCGTTTAGTAGTTCGTATAGGCCCCCGTGCTGCCTTAGCCGCCTCAGACCTTGTGCATGGGTGGGCCGGAGATTCCTCCAAAAAATGAAAATCTTTTCAAAATATTCTCCTCCTTTTCAAACAATTCGAAGGTCAAGCCTTCAAAACAAACCATAACTACGTAAGCCTTGAGTTTCCCATCGCACCGGCAAATACGTAGGAGCTAGATCAAATCTTGTCAGGCTAACCTCCATCAATTTATTTATTTTCACTCTAATTAAAGGGATCAAACAATTTTCAAAAGTCACGCGCTTAGTTTAAGGGTATTGTTCTTTGGAACGGGCGAGTGGGGTGCCTAACACCTTTCTCACTCGTAACCGACTCCCGAACTCTAAATCTCCTCTTCAAGTTAGGGTTTTTCCAAACTTTTTCCCTTAAATAAAAATTTGGTGGCAACTCCACATATAATCCAAAAAAAATAAAAATCTATTTTAAAATTTTAGCGAGTTCGTCGTCTCGTCGGAATTACGGTTGCAACAGTATGTACACAAGGTGAGGCCCTTGGGTGAACATCGGATTCATTCCCCCAACGGTTGCTTGATAGACCTGTGAGGTGGTGTTTGGAATGGCATAAGGGATGCCTGTGGTGTTTGAAGGTAGGTTATGTGTTTGGGTTTGTGTGTGTGCATGCCCATGAGGAAACTCATAATAAACCCCTTCAATTTTTGGAGGTATGGTCAAGGGTGTCGAATTTTGTGGATTGAAGCCAGGAGGATATAATGGGTCAGTTGGTTCTCCCAGCAAGGATTTTCCTACATCTTTCTGTTGCGACAGTTGGATGGCCTCCATCAGCTTTGCCCTGTGCTCTTTCAAAGTCTTGACCTCATTTCTCAATTCCTCATTTTGTCTCTCCAGCTCATCCATGATTCTTGATTGTGATCTGGTTCTATAAGGATGTCGAGGAAGTCTTTCTCTAATTTTTCTATTAAAGTTAAAAATTAATTTCCTTGAGAAACAATTTGGATGCAAAAAATCACGAGTGATGCAATGAAAAATGTGGGGAATGATTTTTTGAAATCTCTTTTTCCCATGATAAATTTATGAAATGAATGAATGAATGCATGCATGCCATGCACAAATAATTTGAGAGTTTTGAAGTTTGAATGATTTGGGAATAATTAAGAGCAGCTTTATTTATTCACCCTTGATTTTTATATTTTTGGTATATTTTTTTATTTGGCTAGAAACCTCTAGTTTTGTTTGAAAAAGTTTTGCTAGCATTTTTTTGGGTTTTCAAAATTTCATTTTCTTCCTTTTTGAATCTTTTATATTTTTAGTATTTTCAATATTATTTTTCTTTTTCCTTGATTTTTATTTGATCTTTCTTGACTTTTATTTTAATTTTTCTTGATTTTATTTATTTATTTTATTTTTTTGTTTGTATTTCCTCTAATTTGCAGCTTCCTCTTCTTCCATCTTGGAGGGTCCAGTTCAAATGCCTGTGAGTGAGTAGTATATGAACGGAGTATCATGAAAGGGGTGTGTGCCCTCCTTCTGTCTTATTGTGGGTTACCTGTCCAAAGGGTCTAGGGCTTTTTATATGAACCTCTCAAAGGTGGTTTGTAATCCTGAGGTATAAGAGGTTACTAGAGTCATGTTCCATTCTATAATGCTTGCCACAAAAGTAGAAAAAGCTACCAGTTGTGGGACATTACAAATAGGACACACTCTAGCTGGGATTTTCGTGATAGTCAAACAGGACGTAAGCCCCAAAGTGACATCACTAGATCCCTCTATCCTAGGCAGCACTCAGACTCGGGTATAGGGCCCCACTCATGATAAATGCATATGCAAATGTGGAGGGCATACAAATTATTGGGATACCTGCAATTGGGGAAATCGCACAACAAGGTATACATAGCAAGCAAAATACATCACGCAAATAAACAAGGAAGGGATCTATGCAATACACACTCAATTGAACGGACTTGACTCTCTAAAGTCCCAAGTGGAGTCGCCATCTGTCGCAACCGCAATTCCGACGAGACGACGAACTCGCTAAAAATTTAAAAATAGAATGTATTTATTTACGTGGAGTCGCCACCAAATTTTTATTTAAGGGAAAAAGATTTGGAAAAAACCCTGACTCGAGGAAGAGATTTAGGTTTAGGAGTCGGTTACGAGTGGGGAAGGTGTTAGACACCCCACTCGCCCATTCCGAAGAATGGTACCCTTAAACTGAGTGTGTGATTATTGAAAAATGTTTGATCCCTTAGTTAATTTGAAAATAAATAACTTGATGGAGGTTAGCCTGATAGGATTTATTCATGCTCCTACGTATTCCCCGGTGCAATGGGAAACTCAAGGCTTACGTAGTTTTGGTTTGACTTGAAGGCTTGACCTTCGAAAGGTGTTTAAACTTGCAGGTGAACAGGTTTTTTCTTTTGACGATATTTTAAAGGTGCTTCCTAATCCACATATGCACAGGGCCCAAGACAACTACGGCTGCACTGGGACCCCATACTAACCTCTAAACAACGAACAACAGAAAAAGCTACCAGTTCGTTTTTAGGGTCCGTTGCGTGAGATTAAGGAATGCAAAACGATTTTTATTTAACTGAAAAAGGGGAAGGGCAATCCCCAATCCACATATGCACAGGGCCCAAGACAACTACAGCTGCACTTGGATCCATACAAACCTCTAAACAACGAACAACAGAAAAAGCTACCAGTTCGTTTTTAGGGTCCGTTGCGTGAGATTAAGCAATGCCAAATGATTTTTATTTAACTGAAAAAGGGGAAGGGCAATCCCAACCCACATATGCACAGGGCCCAAGACAACTACGACTGCACTTGGACCCACACGGACCTCTAAACAACGAACAACAGAAAAAGCTACCAGTTCGTTTTTAGGGTCCGTTGCGTGAGATTAAGGAATGAAAAAATGAGTTTTCTTGATCGTAGCCATTGGAGGCACGGGGGGCTTGCGCAGGCTTCCAGGAAGTTTAAGGGTCAAATTGTAAATACGGGAAATATGGGGTCAAAATGTAAATATGAAAAGTTTAGGGGTCAAAATGTAAATATGAAAAGTGTAGGGGTTATAATGTAAATATGGGAAACCTAGGGGTCTAAGTGGGATTTTGGGAAGTTTAAGGGTCAATTTGTAATTTCAAAAAACTTGGGGGGGCTTATTTGTAATTTTCAAGAGTTTGCGGGTCAGGTTGTAAATTTCGGAAGTGTAGGGGCCAATTTTTAATTACTAGAAGTGTGGGGTGGCTTGAAGGGCTTGTGGCTCGGCTCACTCGTCAACGGCTTGGGGGACTGGTCAAACGGCTTGGGGGCTTATGGCTCGGCTCAAGCGCTAGCATGTGAGGGGCACGTGATAGGAATTTGTCTTTAAAAATGGTTTTGGGTCTCCAGGGGATTCGAACCTAGGGCACGAATGTCATGGGCGACCAGCAGAGCCACTAAGCTACTCCTCTAGTTAGGTTTTGACCGCTCCAATCAAAATTTAAGCCATCTCTTTTGAGACATGGGAATTGTATACGGTGCATGGGATTTGGGGGACGACGTCCTAATCCAGCACCTATACCCCTTAAGTTAGGCTTTGTACCTGCATGCTTTGTAGACATAAGGATGCACCCTGTGTGTTGGCCGTATGAGATATTTTATACCTGTGCGTTGGGAGAGTGGCATGGTACCTCACTAACTTCTCTGCTGGCTAGGCTTCTAGCATCCTGCAGCACTCTTAAGTGAACCCCTATGGAAGTCAAATAACCCCCCTTTGATTCCCAAGCCCCCTGGAGGTAATATTGATCTAGCTCTGGGAACACAGCATTGATGTCTTACCCTCAAGAAGCCATTATGGAGACAATCCTTAAGTCCTAAGAACGAGAACCTGGCCCACAGAGAATTGGCAGAGGATGCATCTTGGAATAACGGGTTGATCCTAGCGTTGCTATGAGCCTCCTTCTTTGCCTTTTTAATTAAGTACCAGAGGTGCTAACTTAGCAGGTCCTACTGCCTCAATTTGGACATCGACTAGCTACGATCAGGGAGACTCAATACCCGAACCTCAGGCGTGCTATTCATTCTTCATTCACCAGCACCCTGTTGGTGTAGTAAGTCAAGTCAGGGGCATGGCGGGTGAATCCAGTCATCGCCAACTCCGCTAACGGAACCTTTAACTCATAGGTCCATTCCAATGATCGAAGCTTTCACACTAGCTCAGACTCCGTGAAGACCGATTTCGCACGAATCAAATAGACGAACGCTTATTGGGAGAACTTATGTCTATTGTTGGCAGAACAGCGTAATCAATTGAATCCGAGTAGCAGAATAGACCCCTGATCCGTTCTTTCTGCGAGTTACGCCTATGGTGTGCATGATATCGACTCTAGACAAGCAATCATGCTGAGCTATGACAAGCTCGTAAGAATTTCTTCCATAAGACCTACTTATCTCTGTTTTTATTTTAGCATAGCGCTTGGGAAACAGAGATCTGGCAAGTTCGTCATGCACATTAGATCTACCATATGCAGTTTTTTCTACGCATTCATTTCCTTTTCCTTTTTTTATCCTAAGGCAATCTACAACACAAATATCAAAAGGAGAAAAACTTATTCACCTAAATCTTGTGAGGAGGCTAACCTGTTTACTTCAAGAAATGCAGAGCTCTCTATACTGAAGTTGGAGCCTGATGTGATGAATTCATGGAGCTCGATCTCCTCCTTCTCTTCAACAGCAAGGGTGATCTTCAGAAGGATCCTTAGCATTGGGCACCAGGTTCTTCAAATACCTTCAAGTTGTCCAGAATCGAAAGAGCTTCTTGAAAATCTTGGTGACTCCGCATGGATCTCTGTTCGTCTTAGACCAGTATGCGAGGGAGAATCCAGGCACAGTGACCGCCAAGGATGGGGGAAATTCTCCCCAAGAAGTCTCCTAGAAAATCTTCAAGAAAGGAAATCGTCGAGCCTTCCCTCTCCCTTCTGATCTCCCTCTGTTCCCTTCTGTTCCCCTTTCCAAAATTTTTCAAAACAATCCCCCCTTCTGATCCTTTTTTTCTTTTTTTTATACCCCGTTTTTCCATTTTTCCTTTTGCTTTCTTTTACCTTTTCCCGCCTATTTTATTTTCATTTGTTTTATTTGTTTTCTGATTTTTATTCTTATTTCAATTCAATTTTTTAATTCTGTTTTTATATTTTTTTTAATTTTGTTTTTTCCTTTTTTTTATTTCAGATTTTATATTTTGTATTTTTGTTTTCTCTTTTTTTTTTGTTATTATTTTTCTATTTTATTATTATATTTTGGTTTGTTTATTCATTTTTAAAACTTATTTCTTTTAATTATTACTTTCCTTGGTATTTTGTTCTTTTTTCTTTTACTTCCTTTTTCCTTTTTCTTCTCTTTTTCTTTATTTTCCTTATTTTCCAGATTTTAGCATTTTTCTATTTTGTTTTTGTTTTTATTGATTTGATTTTAATTTTACTATATATTTATTTTTATTTATTTTTTCTTTCATTACTTTATTTACTGATTAATTTTAAAACTAAAGGGGGAGGGACCTCAGACATAATTGGGTATTTACACTTTGCTAACTACATTTGTGGTTTAAATAATTGAAAGTTGTGCTCCTTTTTCAATAGATTCAATGAATTATACGTATGTCTACACAAGTCGTCTTCTTATACTTTGTGAGCTTCCTATTATATATGCATGGTTGGATCATAACCCTTATCCTGTTAAGAGATATTATATTTCCATGTTGTGGGAAGCTTGTGCTATGATATCTATTTATAGAATCGAATCTTATACTCTTTGGTAAAAGGTGTGTGCAATCTTGATTGTTAGAAATTTCTAGTTTTCTTAAACAAAATAGAAATTGAAAATGCATGTCAAGCAGAATTTATTGAATTGTAGACTATCTGAGTTCCTATTTGCATGAAAAGTCTTGCTGGCCATTGTTGAAATTTGCACATTGGATATGATAGAAATCATAGAAAGAAGTCATTAACTATTGTTTAGAAAGAATCCTCTAAACAAATTCCAATGGGTTTATCAAAAACTCAAAATTAGCGAGGATTACTTGTAAAATTCTTCCCTCTGCATTTCAGTTTCACATATGGGCTGGGGTGGAATCTTAGGGGTTCAACACTAATAGAATCATTTTTTTCTTTTAGTATTCTTGGGTATGAGTCCCTATTATCAAGCTTCATATGTTTGGTTAGAAAATGAAGAAAAACAAACAATGAATGAGAGATGCCTAGGAACTAGAAGTGAAGCAACATGTGGCATCATTGCAGAGTTATCTCCTCCCCCAATCAGTACACCATGCGTTAATAGAATGAAAAGTTTATGCAACCCATGATATAGCATCTCATTATATCACCATTTTATGTTTATTGTTTACTTATTTTAAAATGATTATTACTTCTTTCATATTTAGTATAGTTTTTAACATATTTTTTCTCTGCTTTTAACAGGTACATGGCTGACCCGTCTGAGAACCCTCCTTCCCAAAGTGGGTCTAAGAACCCTTCTTCTTGGTAGAAAAAGGGAAGACGAGCCACAACATTAAGGGAGTTAACCCTTAGCCGGAGTGGTGAGCAGAGGATTCCCATAGAGTTTGATCAATCCACTGGGAATCCATTAGGGCCAAACAAGACAAAGTTTAAGAGTTATGTGGCCCCTCTAGGACGAAGCAAAGCTAGTATTTTGAACAAGGATTAGAATGATGTTAAGATGCGAGTGAAGGATCAAATTTGGAAGACTATCATGGTATTTAACTTCAAAGCTTTAAATTTCTCCATATATTTATCATTCACTAACTAATTACATATTCTTTTATGTAGCTTACATATGATGTACCAAACACTAACTTCCTAAAGAGGAAGTGGCTTTCATTTGCTGGTGAGCGCTGGAGGGGCTTCAAGACGCATCTCACCACCAAATATATATATGGGTTACTCGAGGATGTGTCTCCTTGTGAGGAGTACCAGTTCCTTGATGATGACACTTGGTAGAGATTTGTTGAGTCTTGAATGGATCCTGCATTTGTTGTATGTATCTTTCTAATTTTTTAATTGACTAATATAAGCATAATTATGATTAATTGATTTGATTTCCTTACATCAGGAGAAAAGAAAGAAGGCTCAACAAATTTCTATCAAGAACTATTACCCCACATATTATCTCGTGGGGGTTATGAGTTGCTTCAAGAGAGGCTGATGGAGTAGAAATTAAAAGAACGTCAGCAGTCATCTGAAGCAGACCCCTCTACACTTCTCTCTCCACCCTCTCCACCTTCACCCCATGAGAAATGGAAGAGGACACGCCAAAAGGCATCTAGAGAGTACACATCAAAGCCTTCTCGCATTGTTGTTGAGAAGATTGTAAGTAATTACACAATTTTGTGAATTTTCTTTTTATTTATCTTCAAACATGTACATTACTGATAACAGTCATTTTTTGTTTTGTAGGATTGTTTGGTTGAACAAAGCTCACAAGGAGTCTTTGTTCCAGCTAGTTGGGATGACAACTTGAGTACTGTTATTGGCCAACCGGAGCATCCAGGTCGTGTTCGTGCAACTGGGTGAGGTGTTGGCTTTATACAATTCTTTGGGTTGTCTTCTAGACACACTTCCAAAGAAGGTCTAGTGTCTAGAGATGAGTTGGACGCCATGCGCGAAGACATGAGGCAAGCACTACGACAAGAACTTCGATAAGAGCTCAGACAGGAGCTCAGGCAGGAGCTTGCATCTTTGGGACTTTCTCAAACACAGACACAGGGTCACCATCCATCACCTTCTCCTAGGCATGTGAGCACAAAGGGAAGTTGTGCTTCGATGGAGAAGCAAGTAGTGGGAGAAGGGGATATGGATACAGCTACAGACGATTATAAGTTATATGTTGATGATCCATATTGTTTGGTAGTCATTGGGAAAGTCTACACCTTGGGTTCAACCATCCATCACCAGCAAATTGATGATGATCATGTTAGAGTGGTGGTTGAACCGGTTGAAGATGCAGATGCTCTTGTTCCTGTGTCTACTGAGGAGGTTCATGTCGTGGGCCAAGCCCCAATCATTTTATTATATGGCCGAGGAGATTGTGCAGCGAGCTCAACCTTGGGTATTAAATAATTTTAGCCTATGTAACTAATTTTTTAGAATATACATTATATATATATATATATATATTTCTTACTATTTTGAATTTATTGTAGGTTTATAAGGAAGATTGTGGGAAGAATATTGATTTCAGTGCTAAAGAAGATCTTCCTAAGCCTCCTCAAAAGAAACATGATGTTGATTTGCTCACACGTCTATTTGGTATTGCCATGAACTTGGGCGACGAAACTTTGCAAATAACAATGGAATCAGATATCATAGGGAAGCTCACACCTATCCCCTTCTATATTACTAAGAAGGATATATTGGAGTTGGTTGTGGGTAATGATCTCCTATCTGTATTAGTTCTACAATTATGGTTGATGTAAGTAAATTTCTAAACCTTACTTGAATGATTTCATTATCAAAATCTAACATATGAAAATTATTCGCAGTATTAGGTACCTGTATCGTATCTGTACTCAAAGAGGAAACTTACACCTCTATGAATTCTTGGACCCGGTTCATATGCAAAAAACTGGGAACAAGGCAGTTGAGATACAAGTCAGGGATACCTCTAGAGGAGATTGTAGGATGATAAAGACTGTTGTTACCTAACCCCTTATTTTCAATCATAATTCAATACTTAAAAGTTTTATTTAACGAATTCATTTAAATTTCTAATTTTGACTCATTGTCATCCATATTTTGTAGGGTCCATTGACAATTAATCATTATTTGTTCAAAGCGGAATCTAGTTGTATTTCTTGGCAAAAACCAAAGAAAGACATAAAGGATATTATAGATTTGTAAGTTTTTAGGATTTTGGTATTTATATTCATATAATTTTTTATTTTCAAAGGTATTCATTTGCTTTTTATTTTACTGTAGAGCAATGAATGCTCGACTTTGGTTAAAAATGACGCATTCATCAAATATAAAAAATCCTTTATGAATAATTCCAAAGGTAAGTACTTTATTATAAGTTATTCAATTATTTTATATTCTTTTATCAATATATCATCATCTCTAATTATATTTGATACTCTTTCTATTTTTTTGAAATGTCCAAGACAACTCAAAGGAACTGAGTGTGGATATTATGTGATGAGACATATGTTTCTCATTGTCTCAGCTTCTATTGTTAATTCTTGGAACCAGGTAATTACAATTGTCCTAATTTAATTATTTAATTTTAATGCATAACATGACATTTTCTCTAATTTTATTCAAAAATATTTTGTAGATATTTGAAAATCCTCAACCTCTATTAGATGAAGAAATTGATGATATCAGAAGACGTTGAGGTAATTTCTGATAGAGGTCACCAATTTGGGTTGAATTCATGTAATTTTAAGATATTTAGTTTGTTTTTATTATATTTCATAATAAATATTGATGTATTTAGTTTAAATATATAGACTTTGTTATTTCTATATTGTCTGCCTCGTATTCTGTTTGTATATGCAGATATTGTGAATAAATAATATGGTAGTTTCCCTAAACAAAAACGAACATTTAAAAGAAAATGATTTTTTTACATCAGTTTTAACCATAACGGATGTAAAAAGTGACTTTCTACATCGGTTTTTCTCACGACCGAAGTAAAAAGTGTACTTTTTACATCGATTCTATAATCGATGTAAAAAGTTTTATTTTCTATATCGTCCATTTTAATACCGTTCAAATAATTGATATAAAAAATTTATAATAACCGATGTAAAAAGCGTATTTTTTATTAATATAAATAATAAAAAATAATTCACTAATTATATTGTATGATTTGATTTATCAATTATCTTCCATCTGTTCCACGTAAACGTGAGTAGTTTCAACTTCTTTGTTAAATCCCCTGTATGTGTCATGTGGCATCAAATTGTAGAAAATATATGTGCCCATCTTAACGATGTAACCTAGCACGTTTTTCATGAAGAAGAATGATGTAACAAATCAACAAGGTTTAACATGAAAAGGATTGCCATAAAAATATTATAAAGAGACATGAAAAAGGTTGCAAAATAAATGTCTGGCACTTTCCTTAGAACCAAAACCTATCAAATCTTAGTAATGACTTTAAAAGTGCAACAGGTTCCTTGCCAAAGAAAAGAAAGAAAGTATAAAGAAATGCTACGATTTAATTTGATTATGACAAATTTAGCCTTTGCTAATTAAGAAAGTTTGTAATTTTGTGAGGAAAATGTCAGAAACAACAGTTTACTATAACATTTTTAATGCAAATAATAATAAAAAATTTATCAAATTCAGGCGGGAAAAAATTACACGAAATGCTAACATCTGTTCAATTGCTGAACAGTTTTAATATATTATAGATAAATGGAAACCAGATATAATTAAATAATAAAAACTATATAAATTTGAGATATATGTATAGGTAATCTTGTTGGTTGAATTCTGGCTTGCAAGTAATACAAAGGGAGATTATTGACCTGTTTCTTTCTCAAAGTGGGATCAATGTCAGATCTGAAAGTTCAATTGACATGCTTGACAATAAATAAGCTATAGTTTTTGGTTTAGTAATAGAAGTACAATCTGATAAAAAAGATGAAACCAACTAACGATGTTTGTGAAGCGTTGACATCAATGAAAGGGTATGAAAGTTAAAAGAGTTTATCAATATTTTAGTTGATGACTTATTTAGTTTTTATAAATTTATCTTAATTTTTAACATCATATAAATTAATTTTTTATTTTTAAAATTATACAAGTTAATATCTTAATTTACTTAAAATAATATAAATTAATTTACAATAACGATAAATTTAAAAAACAATCATAAAAGTTGAAAAATAACGAAAAAGAATTTTAAATAAGAAATTAATTTGTAGAAGTTAAATATATCTAGAATTAAAATGCTAGTAAATTTAAATTTAAAATTAGGGATATACAGTGAATGCTGAGTTGATTCTTTTGAATCTAGAAAGTGGAAACATTCTTGGGATGTATGGGATTATGCTATATATGTGTGTAACTGCACAGAATGCCATAATATACAAGTAGGTCTTTTGGCCTGGTTAGACAAGTAGGTCTATGCTCTCTCTATCTCTCTTGGTGAGTTGCAAAGTTCTGTTGTGCTTTTTGGTGATGTATGGAGTCTGAAAGAGAGTTCCTATCTTAGTAGAAGAGCTTTCATAATGGAAGGTTCCACTTTTTTTATTAATAATTGTAACAAACTATAAATCATCCCTCCATTGAATTATGGGGTTCCATTTACTACAATACATTGCTCTAGTCTCTAGACTTTCCATCACTCAAGACACACTTTTGTCCAACTACTATTAGTGGCTGTAGTTCTCCTTGAAGTGAAACAAATCTATATACAAGCAAAAGAAATGGTCTCTTGTGCCTTTATCTTCTTGTTTATATTTTCATTTCTTTTCTTTGTTTCCTTTTTCTAATTTCTTCATCAGTTTACCAGAAAGAGATTTTATCACTAGGTTGTTGCTTTTGGCAAAAAAAAATTAAATTACCTCACCATCTATCATGTAATTCATTAAGATAGTTTAGGAACTAACCCTCAATGGCTTCATCTTTCCATGTCTATTTTCCTATATGTTGATTTTCCTAACACATGGCTGGCTAGCAACTTGGCCCATTTATCTAAAATCACAAGATTCCTCCTCTACAGTTTGTCTTCTCTTGTGTCTATCTGTCTGTCTCTTTCTTTGCATTATTTTTGTTCCCATATGTTTTGTGGGCCACCAAGGAAGAAAAAATTAAAACCAAATTGCCAGCATGTTTCTAAACCATTTCAAATCCCAATTTCTCATTGTCATTGTACCTTCAAATGGACTTGTAGATTCAAGCTCATATTATAAGGAATTTAAAAAAAAAAAAGCTGAAACTTTATGAGAACCTTCCTGGATTCTGAAACTTGTAATGCAGAGTTTTTGTAACGGTCAATTCATTTTATTGGAATATGCCACAGTTAACATTCAGTGTTTTTTATAATACCAAAGTAAGAGTAGTTTATCCATATCTTACATCAGCCTCACAGAGGTCAAAATTAGCCACATTTTTTCCAAACCACCACTAAGATTGTTTCTTTCCCACACAGGTCTATTTATGTTCTCCATGTTCCTTTATATTAATTAGTGTCAAACTGCTTTATTTTATTCCGTCTCCACTGCCAACGACAATTAATTGGACACCAATAAACGTCAGGTATTGGTCAGAATTCCCAAGTTTCAATATGATTTTCATTCCCAAAGTAATAGGAATTAAGGAAAAAAGAGAATTGTATCGCTTGGTTATGGATATAGGCCTGGTTGGTATATATATAGTCAAATGTTGTTAAACTCATGTCTTGTATTTATGCAGAAAGCTATTAGTCTCTAGTTTGGGCACATAAGGTAGCACATTGAGTGATGGCTGGAGAACTAGGAGTGCTGAATGCACTTGATGTGGCCAAGACACAATGGTACCATTTCACAGCAATTGTGATAGCTGGAATGGGTTTCTTCACTGATGCCTATGATCTTTTTTGCATTTCCCTTGTGACCAAGTTGCTAGGGAGGATATATTATTACACACAACCAGGTGCAGCAAAGCCAGGAACTCTTCCTCCTAGTGTTCAATCTGCTGTGACCGGTGTTGCACTATGTGGCACATTAGCAGGTCAATTATTCTTTGGTTGGCTTGGTGACAAAATGGGAAGGAAAAAGGTGTATGGCTTAACTCTTATGCTAATGGTAGTGTGTTCCATTGCCTCAGGACTATCTTTTGGATCAAGTGCAAAGGGTGTGATGGCTACACTTTGTTTCTTCAGGTTCTGGCTTGGGTTTGGGATTGGTGGTGATTACCCTCTTTCAGCCACAATCATGTCTGAATATGCCAACAAAAGGACTCGTGGTGCATTCATAGCTGCAGTGTTTGCAATGCAAGGATTTGGAATCTTGGCTGGTGGAATAGTTGCCTTGATTGTCTCATCTGCATATGACCACAAGTATAAGGTTCCTACTTATGAACAAAATGCACAAGCGTCCCTGGTGCCTGCATTTGACAATGTTTGGCGCATAGTTTTGATGTTTGGTGCAGTTCCAGCAGCATTAACCTACTATTGGCGCATGAAAATGCCCGAAACGGCTCGTTACACGGCACTTGTTGCCAAGAATGCAAAACAAGCTGCTGCAGACATGTCCAAGGTGTTACAGGTTGAAATTGAAGCTGAAGTGGAGAAGGTGAAGAAATTGACACAAGCTGAGAGCCATAAGTATGGCTTGTTCAGCAAGGAATTTGCCAAGCGCCACGGTTTGCATTTGGTAGGAACCACCACCACTTGGTTCTTATTGGACATAGCATTCTACAGTCAGAACCTTTTCCAAAAGGATATTTTCAGTGCAATTGGGTGGATCCCTCCAGCAAAGGAAATGAATGCAATCCATGAGGTTTACAAAATTGCAAGAGCACAAACACTTATAGCACTATGTAGCACTGTGCCAGGTTATTGGTTCACAGTGGTACTTATTGATTACATGGGCCGTTTTACTATTCAATTGATGGGATTCTTCTTCATGACTGTGTTCATGTTTGCTTTGGCTATACCATATGATCATTGGACTAAGAAAGAAAATAGAATTGGGTTTGTTGTGATGTACTCATTAACATTCTTTTTCTCCAATTTTGGTCCAAATGCCACCACATTTGTTGTGCCTGCAGAGATTTTCCCTGCAAGATTGAGGTCTACTTGTCATGGAATCTCTGCTGCTGCAGGAAAAGCTGGTGCAATTGTTGGTGCATTTGGGTTCCTATATGCTGCACAAAATAAGGACCCTTCCAAGACGGATCCAGGGTACCCTGCTGGTATTGGGATTAAGAACTCCCTCATTATGCTTGGTGTGATCAACTTCTTTGGGATGTTATTCACCTTGCTGGTTCCAGAATCAAAGGGAAAGTCATTGGAGGAGTTGAGTGGGGAAAATGAGAACGATGAAAATAGTGCTAATGAGGCCATTGACCAACAAGGGTATGCTAGGACAGTTCCTGTTTGATTGAAATTTGTGTTCAACAAAGTGGTTGCCATTATGTTATTTGAACATTTTAATAATGGTTTTTTGTTGTGATAATTTTGGAATATTGATGTAGCTATTTCAGGGTGCTAGAGCTTTCAAGCAATTACATATTGTATGTTTTTTGTTTTTCTTTTTTTCAGTAAAATAGAAAACTAGGTAATTGTATTGTTATATATTTATGTCATTATCATTCTAAATTCTCCATCATTGTGTTTATTATTCCTTTCCTTTTCCATTGTCCATTTCTTTGCAGCAAAAGGAAGATAAGATACTATTGTGCAAACTTTGGATCTTTAGATCAATCAAAGAGCCCAACAACAAGGGAAAACAATCCAATATTATATAATCTTGATTCTTAGAAAGCATTTTATGTGTACAAATGCATGAACAATACACAAACTCTCCAATACTTCCTCTTTTACTTTTTATTGTAGCTTAAAGTTATTTTATACATTTTAAAAAAGTTAATTAATATATTTAATTTTAAAAATAAAAAATAATATAAATTATCTTAAACTTTTAGAATGATAATTAAAAATATATTTTTTAAGTTATAACAGATAAAAAGAAAGAAGAAAGTAGCATCTATTTATGAAAACAGTATTCTTGAGAAACTTTTAAAACATGTTCAAATAAAGAGATACCTTTCCTAAGATATGCAAACAAATGTCATCATCCACTATGGTAACCACATGTGTATAAAGACTTCATCCTTAAAAATAAATTATGATAATTTTTACCATCGTTTTAAGGAATTGTTATTGTCACTTCTATTAATTTATTGTTATTCTTATTTAAAAACATATAAAATATTTTATTATTAATTTGATTAAAAATACTAATATTTTAGGCAAAAATTATTTAAATAAAATTGATAATAAACATCTTGAAGTAGCAATAAACGCACCCTCATTTTAATTTTCCAAAATTTTAAACAAAACATAGATTAAGGGTGATTTGGTTTAAAGTTGGGTTAAATTTTACAGAATTAAATTTTAAATACTAAACGTATAGAATATGTATACAAATTAATCTCGATTATAAATTTACATTGGAACGTATGTTTCTTATTATAAAGTATGAAAATTAATTTTTCAATGTCAAATCATTAGAAAAATTAACTTTTAAGGTTAACAAGAAAGTTTGAAAATTTATACATATTAACTGCATACTGTTATTTACAAAATAATTATAATAAAAAATCATAATATTAGAAAAAGAAGAAGAAGAAAACATAGATAACGTGGACAAATTTTAGAACAGTAATTTTTATGTCTAAAGTTGTTGTATTAATGTTATCAATTTGTGCATATACGAAACTTATGATCATTAACAGGAGTAAATTTTTCAATAATATTGTAATATTTACTTTCTTATAATTATCTTTCTTTATTTAAAATTTTAAAAGTTAATAACTATTTAAAACTTTATCTTTGCTATTTTTAATCCTTCCATTTCAATTTCTTGTGCTCCTGTTTTTTTAGTATATATAAGTGATAAAGTATAAATTTAAAATTTTATGTAAATTATTATAATCTTCAACCTTTTATCATTAAATTAATTTTATTAATTTTTAATATTTTAATTTTAATTTTTATATATACATATTAAAAAATTCAAGCAAAATTAAGAATAAAATCAAAATAGTAGACTAACAATTTGATTTTATTGCTATTAATAGTTATTATTATAATATAATTTAATAATATTTTTATTTTTAATATATTTTATTTTTTTATCTATTTTTAAATATTTAACAACAATTTTTTAATGATCACAATAGTTTCTTGTTTTAACTGTAAATAACTTTATTTTATATAGAAAAAAATTTAAATTCAGTATCATAAATTTATATTATCTTATCTTCAATTAAATTAAAATTTTATCTTAATAAATAACATTAATATTTTATAATATCTATTAATTATCAAAATAAATTTTGAATTCTAATAAAAATACGAAATAAAATAAAATAAATGTATGATAATGAATAACGAAATGATTGCTATGGATATTAAAAATATATTACATCTATTTTATTCTATTTATAACTGTATGATATTTTTTTTCTATTTTTTAAAAATAAAAAATTATCAATTATTAAATTTAAAATATAAATAAATATACAATAATTTTTATATATAATTCAATAACAAATTTTAATATAACTCATCCCTTTATATAAACAACACAGGAGATGAATGGAGTCCCAACAACCAAATATTACTCAGTTTTATATGATCTGAGTGTGACGAGCCTAATCATCTTGATTGAGACAATAAGATAATAAATTTAAATATATATCTACAAATTAATTTAAATTAAAATGTCAACAGATAAAGGGAGCCACTCATGTCGTACGGAGGATTTTCCTCTCATTCCTGTTCCACACATAAAGAATTTATATTATTTATTTATATATATTATATTATTTATTTCTTATATTATTTATCATATTTTATGTTTTTATTTTTGTTGTTTCAATTAATAAGGAAGCAACGCTCGTTGTTCCAAAGTAAAAATCTTCATTAATTGAAAAATAACATTTTATAACAGTAGTTTACATCGGTTGGTCATGAACCGATGTAAATAAAAACGCGATGGTATTTTTGTAAATAAATGTGAACTTTTTACATCGGTTCTCAAAATAGCCGCCGTAGAAAGTACTTTCTACATCGGTTACATAACAACTGCTGTAGAAAGTACTTTCTAGATCGGTTGTTTTGAGAACCGATGTAGAAAGTTGTCGGTTCTCAAAACAACCGATCTAGAAAGTACTTTCTACAGCGGTTGTTTTGAGAACCGATGTAAAAAGTCGATTTTTTTAAATAATTTTTTACATTATTTATTAGGAAACCGATGTAAAAAGTTAGCGTGGCCTTTTTTGTAAATAAAATGGCAAAGATTCTACATCGGTTATTTGTTTAACCGATGTAGTAAGTAGTTTCTATATCGGTTTTGAGAAATAACCGATATAGAAAGTCTTCCCCTTTTCCTTTTTTTTAGATCCCGATCGTTTTCAACCTCATTTTCTAAATCCCTAGTTTCTTGTCTCGGCCTTTTCTCTCTATTTTTGTTTACGTCTTAACCATTGTCGTCATTGCTGTTGCTGTTCGTTGCACTCTGTCATTACGTTCGTGGTCGTCGTCGTCGTTGTGAACATTGCTTCCGCTCGAAGTCGTCGTCGCGCATCTAAGGTATGAGCAACCTCCATTGTCTTTGTTGTTATTTATCTATCTCCTTCTATTATTATAGGTTAAATTTACATTCATTTTGGTTGTTTTCTATAATTTGTAAGCTTTTTATTTTGCTACCAACATGCCTTCACTTGACTACCGATGTGTCTCCGCTCGGACACCGCCTGCCCACCGCTCTACCACTGTTGTGTTGATTGTGAGGTATTTATATGAAAGTTTGCTTATCTTAACTTGAACAAAGAAGAAGCCTCTACACCTTTGCTTTGTTAGGTAATATGTATGTTATAGTATTAATTTTGTTTTAAATATAGGTAATACTTGAGTGCATGAACCTGATTTTGAAACATTGAACAATCTTTATGACTTAAGAATATAATATAAGTTCAGCCTCTATAGATAAATTGTTAAGGGAATATTTTTAATTCATAAAGAATCCATAATTAAGTTTATTAAGGTTATAATAGATACGAGATAGGTTACTTGTAGTTGATCACAACTTATTATTAATTACTAAAATGATAATTATCATAATTATATGTCTAAATTGGATGTTGATATTTCTAAGTTAAGTTGGTTTTTTTTTTTGAGTTCAAATATGAGCATACCTTAGTTTCCCGTTCAATGTTAAATACAATGAGTATATTATTAAATAATTAAACAATTCATTGTATTCAATCTTAAATTGTCGAAGTTGGATAATTTGAAACTAAAGTTTTTATTCAGTGGTTTAACAATTTTTCTTAAATCCTTATTTTAAAACTTTAAAAATTACAACACGTTTGATGTAGTTTTAAGTTATTTTATTTTTAAATTCAAATTTTATAATAAATAATGATGTATTTAGTTTAAATATATAAATTTTGTGATTTCTGTATTATGTGTCTGGTCATTCTGTTTGTATATGTAGGTATTATGAATAAATAATATAGTAGTATACCTAAACAAAATAAATATTTAAAAAAAACTGGATTTTCTACATCGGTTAAAACTATAACCAATATAAAAAGTGATTTTCTACATCGGTTGTAGATAGAACTGATGTAGAAAAGTATACTTTTTACAATGGTTATTGGTAGAACTGTTGTAGAAAGTATAATTTTTTACAGCGGTTCTGCCCACAACCGCAGTAAAAAGTTCTACTTTTTACATTGGATCTGCCCATAACCGATGTAAAAAGTGTACTTTTCACATCGATTCTATAACCGATGTAAAAAATCTTATTTTCTATATCGTCCACTTCAACACCGTTCAAATAATCGATGTAAAAAATTCATAACAACCGATATAAAAAACTTATTTTCCACTGGTGCTTGTTCAATTGGTAAAATACTCTATTATTTTTTATAGGAATTAGCTTTCTAACTCCCAATTTTAATTATATAGACTAATTATTTTATAAATTATTAAATAAAAATAAGCAATTATCTAAAATTAACGCAAGATCAACATTCAATAAATCAAATTCAACGAATTGAAGATTAGGTTTCAATCAATGAACTAAGTGCTACAATCATTAAAAACATTCTATTAAATTTATTTTAAAAGGTGAATTATTTTATTATAATTTTTTTTTCAAATTTAAAAGAAAATACAAAAATTAGAATATTGATTATTTTCACAAGGTAATTTAGCTCTCAAAGGATTTAACCTATCTATATCACTCATTGGTTCAATTAATCCATCATAGAATTATCTTAAAATCATGTACTTTTAAGCCTCTTCCATAAACCAGGTATTAAAATGTCAACGGATTATGATGAGTTAAATTCACGTATACAAATTAATTTTAAAGTGAAAATGTTAACGGATAAAGGGTGTAATGGATACTGTAGCAAAGAATTTATCTCAATTGAATATACTGGGATTAGGATTATATTATTTAACACTTCTCATTATTAATTTTGCGTTGTCAATGGGGGTGCTCATCAATAAAAAATTAAAATAATAACTAACAGTATGTTAAAAAAGCTTAATTGGGCATTACTCGCATTTCCTACCCCTCTTCTATATTATAACCATTATAAGTAATTAAATATCTTTCGAATATGATATCAATCAAATTTATACTATAACCAATTAGTGATTGATATTAAATGATATATATTTAATTTTTTAAAAGAAAAGTTTAAGATTTGAATGTTGGATATAAAAAGTTTTTCTTTAAAAAAACAAATTTCACCATACTGTGAATACCCATAACTTTTACTTCCTATTAAGGAACCGCGGTTTGTCCATTGAAATCAGTTGCAACACGTGTAATTGAAATGGGACATAAAGATGTGCGTTATATTCTCCCGCCATATTTTATCTCCCGCTTTTCATCAAGGTGATGTGAAAATTTGCATGAAGGAAGTATGTGTTACTAAAGGCACAATTAAGTGTGTTAGACTTAAGATGATTTATATCTAAAATTTTTTATAATATTATAAAAGTATTAAAATTAAATAGAGTAATTTGTATTTTAATAAATTTTAAATATAATATTTAATAAGTCTTTTTTAAAATATCTATTTTAAAAAATTTATAAGTAAAATATTTTATGAATTAAAAAATTTAAAGTGCAACATCTTAATAGAAATTTTTTATAAGTCAAAAAAATATGAGATGAAATATTTTGTTATTAAGCATCTTATGATCTAATTATATCTGAGATGAAGTAGTAAAATGAAATGTCTTTTTTATTAGTGTCTCATAACAAATCAATAAAGATTAAAGCTGATTTTTAAGGTATCTTTTGATAAAAAAATTTGATAATCTAAAAGGATTTTTTTAAAACAAAGTAATTGTTAAAGTTGATCTAGTACATAAATAATGTGCCAACAATCTCAAGCATTAAATGAAAAGTTGTACGACATTGATCCAAAATCCGATGATCAAGAAACTTTTTGTAAGTATAAAGGAAAGTCTTAACAATGATATCAAGTAGAAAACTAACAAACCTATAATAAACATCCACAACTCTTAATCTTTTTGCTATCATTGTTTTTCAATATTCATTTTTAGATAGCCTAAATTCCTTCTTTATAAATATTTTTTAAACGTGTGTTAACCTGCAAAGATTTGTGTAAAAATATTGGATTTTGAGATTGAAGAGGCTTATGCATAAAAAAAAAATACTTAGAAGACACTCGTATGTGGTAGCTATCTATAAAAAGAATCTTATTATAGTAAAATCTTTACTAAATATCAAAGACTAAACATAATGTTAAATTTTGAGATTGAACCAGTATAATCTTTGATATTTATGACCATAACTTTCTTATTTTATCTAGTATTAAAGAATCTTTGAATTGAGATTTTACTTTTCAAAAATAATTTGTTTGGAAAAGTTTCTATTAATATATTCAAATGTTTACTCATAGTAAGATACTTATTTTTTAAAGTATTATGAAAAATTTCTTAAAAAAACTTAATTCAATCCTTTTTATTGAATTTTTCATTATCTTTTTTTATAAGATGGATAAGGGAAGGGAATACTAATTAAATTTTTTTTATCAAATTTTAAATAAGAGAAGAGTAATAATATATAAAGTTTAATGATTTATGATAAAAGATTTGAGGAATTAGGAAAGATTAAAAAGAGAGGAGGCTTGAAAATCTATTTATAAAGAAAGATAAAGCAAAACCAAAATTGGATGGAATTATTTTAATTATTTAAAAAATATAAAGAGTTGAAATAAGAAGAAAATAAAATAAAATTTAAATTACAAAAGGTGCAGATTTTATTAAGCAGAAAAATGTATAATTATATAATAATAAAAGATAAAAAAATAATTAAATATTGTACCCAAAGTAAAAAAATAGCTTAAGATACTTGTTATATCATCAAAATGTCCTACCTAACCACTATTACAATAACAGAGGAGATTAAAACTTTTAACTTGATTAAAGCTTATTCCATAATCAATTGTACCTTTAATATATTTAAGAATTTTTTTGCTTCTTGGAAATGAATTTCATTGGTAAACTCAAAACATACATAATATCTATCCTGGTTGTTTTTAAATACACCAAACATCTTGTTAAGATTTTGTACAACCTTTTTATCAATCCTTTCATCTTCATTTTCTTTTAAAAATTTTCCTTTTAATTCAATGGAGTTACAATAGTTTCCATTCCTTTATGTTGAACTTCCTTAAAACTTCTTTAGCATATATTCATTGGTAAACAAATATTTCATTCTCCTTTTGTCACACCTTACATTCGAAGGGAATGTCATCTTTTCAATGTATATCATCTTAAAATCATTTTTTATTTGTTCTTTGAACTTTTTACAAAACCTAAGTTCACCAAGTATGTGTTAATTCTGGAGTGTGGTGAAGAATTTGTCCTTGACTTATTAAGTTTTTTTAAATAGATTTCTAAGTTAAAAAAAAAATTCTTTGTTAATTCTTGATTCTTAGGTGTATCATTCAAATTCATCCCTAGAGTTATTTTCTATTAATGGACACCTGAGTTAGCATGTTAAATGTCATGTAAGATATGAGTTGACATCAAAATGACGTTGTTTTACATATAATATCCAAAAACAATGAATTTTTACATCCTTAGTGAACAAATAAGACTAATCTCTCAAACCTCAACAATGATCCAATGATATTAAAGTTACTTGCTTCTGAAGACTAATCTCTCAAACCTCGACAATGATCCAATGATATTAAAGTTACTTACTTCTAATCTTCATAATCACCTCACAAAATCCACCCATCTTTTCTGCCGTCATCTGTTGTCCATGGTGAAAAAATTTATGTTATGGAAAAATCACGATGAAGGGTGTGAAAATTTTAGAAAGATCCCTCGTGCCTCTTCATGTAGGTTAAGAATGATAAAAATAGAGTCACAATCATTTGCAAGAAGGAAATATATGATTGAGAGATTTACTTTGCTCACAACAACTATGAACACTACTTTTAAATCAAAATCTTCAAATTGAAGCATACATATGAAATAATGTTTAAAAAATAACAGAAAACAAAAGTCTAAATTATGGCTTATGTTGTTGTAGATATCAAGAATAAAAACAACCAAAAGTGGTTCTTGAAGCAGTTGCATGCTGACTTAGGAGATTACGAACAATATAAACAAAATTTTGTCTCAAATATATAGAAGGTGCTGTGAAGGTAAATTTGAATATTTTAAAATTTGCTGGATTAATTTGCATGATTTTAAAAATTTTAAGAACTAATGCTCATTATTAAAATATTTAAACTTCTTTATTTGAATGATAGATTTAAAATTTATTGAATTTTAAATTTTTTATTTAAATTAATTAATTTAATTTTCACTATATACAAAGATTACTTTTAATATTTATAGGTTCTTCTTAACACTACTTCTACTTTTTTTATTCATTGAAAATTTTAGATATATAAACATTTTTATCAAAAATTGTACAATATATTTAAATAAAATAAAGTAATAACACATAACAAAAGGAACAAAAAAATGTAAGTAAATCATATAATTATTGAAAATATTGTATCTAGATATATGAAAGATGAGAAAGAAAGATAAGAGAAAGAGAGAAACTGTTGGTGAAAAATGATGGCTACTGTACCATATCATTTTAAGAGTAAAGGATGATTTCACAAAGATTTGGTTCAAGTAGTGATTTCCTAATCGTTCTACTATTTGGATTAAGTATATGTAAGATTTGACATTGATATGAATCTAAATGAGCTATGAATTATAAATTCTATATCTAAGAAGTAAAACACATGAATGAATTAAGATAATAAGAACAAATTTCATGTAACAACTATCAAGTAACTATTTTATAAAAAGTCTACAATTCAATTCACAAAAAAATAACACTCAATTAACACAACAAGTAAAAAGGAAAGAATCAATCTAGCAAAGTGAGGGTTAGAGTTCACCTAGTCTTCACCTAAGTAATCCCACATTATCACTCTAATTCAAGTTTTAAAAGTATAATTGAAGATCGAATTCATTAAACTAGTTGGAGCTCAATTCTTTGACTCGTCAACCCTTTCCCCTAAATTAGAAACCCTAATTCCTTAGAAATTCATAATTAAAGGAAACATTAGATATTAAAATTCTCAAGACCTCATAATTGTTGATTCTATTCCTAGAGTATCCTTAATTATGTTGTTTATCTCAATTCCAACTTCTACTCCAATTTTCCAATTACGAATAGAAATCTAAAATCAACTACAAGTGACCAATTCATAGAGGCATTAAGAACAAAGAGAAACAATCAATTTAAAGAAGACAAACTTGAATTAAATGCAACAAATTCATATTACAAACAAGTTAGGATTAGGATCCCTCTTTCTCTAACTAAAAATCTAATTATATATAGTAAAATTGAAGAAAACAAGAGAAGATTGTGCAAAACTCCATGAAGCTTGACAAATCTTACACTTTGATCCCTTAAATCTACAGATTCTTCACTCCAAGGGTCGCACAAGAGAGAACTTGGGAGAGAACTTTATTTTTTAACCGCCAAAATTTTGACTAAATCTGAAGAACTTGACTATTTATATATGTTGTTTTGCAAAATGCATGTTTAACATGTTTTTGTTTATGTTGTTAACACAAAAGTGGCAGAAAGCATAAGTTTTCTAGGCTTTTGTGTGCTTGATGCTGGGCTTTTTACATTGTCAACACAAACTCTTATGACATGTTTTAACAAAGTGAATAACACATCAAGATTGAAAGAATTTATCACAAAAAGATCTAAAAAACTATATTGTTCACAATTTTTAAAAGACACTCAAATTTCATTTATTTTTCTATGATTTATGTTCATATATATTCAAAATGCTTGCTATTTCTTCAAAAATATCACCAAATAAGTGTCATATTTGACACTTATCATAACCCCAAACTTGCATTTTTGCTTGTCCTCAAGCAAAAAAATTGGGTGAAGATAAATTTTAATTTCAACACATAACACACTATTTTTTAGCATGAGACATATTATTCCAATTAAGTGATTTTCACCTCCCCACTTCAATCTAACTCACATCACTCAAAATTTTAAGGATTTTTTTATAAAGACAATTCAAATGAGCATTGAAATAGATTAAGAAATTTGTAAGATGACACCAAAGCATGAAAAAATTTGATCTAAATTGATATTAAAGCTATGGTTGCAATAACTTCTTATGAGGAGACATGACTTAAACTTGCTACCCCTCCTAAGATTAAGTGTTTCACTCATTTACTCAACTGTTTAGGGTGAGTGTTTCTCTCAATGTCACCAAACCAAGGCCCCCCTACCATAGGCTTACCTATATTCTCTATCTCTACCACTTATTCACAGGCACACAAAAATCAAGAGATCTTATTGTAGGTTGTAATATGGCTTAGGTAAAAGGTGGATATAAATATTTGGAAAACTAGCTTATAAGAGTCAAAGAAACTAGGAAACAATTGAAGAATGAGTTCTTACATTAGTTCTAAGTGTGATACCAACCCAACCTCAACAGTAACTTGTTGCACTTACGCTTAAATGTATCCTTGACAAATTTGTTGTGCTAAAACTATTTTTTTATTTTATTTATTTTTTATTCAACATTTTTTTGTTGTACTCATTTTGTTTTGCAAGCATTGCTTCTTCTTCTTCTTCTTTATACTTTTTTTAATAAATTAATCCTCAACCCACTATCATTTATTAATCCATTACACTTGACACCCACCCCAAACTTAATGATTTTGCTTGTCCTCAAGCAATCCCAAACTTATGTAAAAACTCATGCTCTAATGCAACCAACCTTTTCCTAGCTTCTTTGACCAGGTAAATTCATGGTTTTCACCTCTAAGCTTGAAATGTGTTAATTAACAACAAAATGAATATAAGGCTCAAGGGGCTAAAATAAGGATGCAAGGTAAGTCATTCGATCAAGTAGGTGTATAACAAAGAAATGCCTCAATCATATTTATGCAAGCATGTGACATTTGATTTCAATTAAGAAGCATGGAAAGTTTTAGAATGAAACCTCAATTTGTGACCAATCATAAAAAAAAAGTAAATTGGTGAAGGCCTAAACGCTCATAGTCAATGGATAGCAAACCTAAATCATATCTCTCATAATGTTCATCATTACCAACCATAACAAAGTAATGATGCAACTTTTATTCAATCATACCATAGTGTGAATTGAACACTTGAGTTAACCTATCTAATTCTCACTCTGTTCATGTCTTATAAGAAAGAAATTATGTTAAGAATAATTCTTATTAGAGGAAGAATGAGAAGAAAACCCTTAATTGAAGTGTGATGATTATAATATACAAGCAAGCTAAAAAATTGAAAAATAAATGGGTAAAGAAACTACCTGAAAATATGTTGATTCTGTAAGGTGAAGGTGTGCATAAGTGTTGTTATAACTTTGTGAGTGAAAATGATGCTCATTGTGAAGTTGGAATTTAAAACATGCTGATGTGTTTTCATTTAAATCTTTCCATTATTCATCTTCTGCAATCTCTCATGGTGTGGTCCTTTGATGTTCCACACAATTGTATTCAACAATTGTAGATGATTTAAACTATGAAGCATTTCATCAAACATTTGGTGAGTGTTATCAAAATTGACCAAATGGATTCTATTTATTTCATGAATCATACCAAATTTTTAAAATCAGTTTAACATCATCAAACCTATCGAAAAATGTTGACACTTGTGTAGTAAAAACATAATATATTTTTTTCAAAGCACACAAAAATCCAAACTTAACCACCAAGATGTAATCTTTTTAAATGGAAACAAAAATTATACCAACACGAATCCATCTTAGCAAAAGCAGTTAGCATTTAAAGAGAAATCAAGAAGTTATCTACAACCTTATAATGGGTATTATGGAGAATCCAAGTTCAAGAAAATAAAACGCATTTCAATGTCATGGATGAAGAGAAATGTGAAAACTTTACCTTTAAAAGTCCAAAAAAGTTGCAATGACATTGAGAAGAATCACTTATTGATGCGATAAGTAGAGGTGAGTATTGAGGAGAATAGTCGTAGAAAAAGATAAGATGGGAGGAAAAAAGGGATGGGTGTGACCAAGTGTTGAATACAAATGAGAAATCTATTTTGGTGTGTCTTTTAACCTAGAACGTGTGAGCACGCAAAGCCATTTTCGTTGGCAACGCAAACTGGGAAGAATAGGCTACTTTTTTATACTAATTGCATTGGACATGCAAAACAATTGTGTTGGCAATGAAACTAGACAAAATACAAATACAACTTTGTTGGGCGTGTGAAATCATTTTGAATGCTGCATAAATGAAGTATCAACATATTAAGAGTACTGTGACGATTAAAAATAAGACTTCACTCCTTACATCAATGCATATATTCATTTATTAAAGCCATTTGAAAAAATCTCACCATGTGTTTATCCAAATTATATTGATGTAGAACAAGCATGTCAAGCTTTTCAAATTCGAGCATGCACCTTCCATGGTCCCTTCTTTGTCAAATATGCAATTTAAAAGAAAAAAAAAATCAATGACTCAATTTCAATACTTACATCTATTATTTACATGAAAATTTACAAAATCCAAAAAGAAAGAGAATTATTTTCAAGGGTTGTCTTCATTGCAGCGCTTGTTTAACAGTGTGAGCTTGACATTTCAAACTTTAAACACCTTAAAAGTGACTTTTTCATCTTTCACTTGCAACATAAGTTCTCCTTGATGCATATCAATTAAGGCTTTTCCTCTAACGAGAAATGGTCTGCCCAAAATAAGTGGTATTTCTGCACCTTCCTCAATATCAAAGATTACAAAATCAGCTGGAAAGATGAGTTTATCGACTTTGATACAAAGATCTTCCAATACACCATAAGGATGCTTGATTTACCTATCTACTAACTGGAAGGACATCATCATAGAAGGTTTTACCTCATGAATTTCTAGCCTTTTCAAGATAGATAGGGATATTAGATTGATGCTAGCTCCTAAGTCACAAAGTGTTTTTCAATTTTCACATTACCAATAGTACATGGCATTTTGAATGACCCTGAATCTTTAATGTTGCACGTAAGGCTCATTCCTCCAAGATAAGTTAGGATGATTCCAATAATTGGAATTATAGGAATTTGAGACTGGAGAATAATTAGGCCTTTATCCTTGACCCATGTAATTGACTTGCTTGGTTGAAAGCTCCCGTCAAGTTGGTGTCACAACATCCATTTTCATGGTCATCTCCACAAAAATCACATGTGAATACTCGTGGTTTTTGTCACTCCCACATTGAAGACTTGTAACTGCTTTGTCAAAGCTTCTAATTATTGTGAGATCAATTTATTTTGAACAAGTAATGAATTTTGTGTATTAAGCTCCATCACACCTCTTTTCACCATATTTCTATCACTTGGTGTTTAATATTCATTAGAAGCCATAAATTTTAATCAACTCAATGGCCATCTCAGCAGTTTTAGTGTTGAGAGATCCTCCGGTTGATCCATCAATGATAATCCTTATAGATGACTTGATTCCACTATAGAAAATATGGATTTAATAGATATCGAAAAAACCATGGTGGGAACAGTTTCTTAAAAGCTCTTTGAACCGCTCCTAAACTTCATATGATGATTCCCTTTCTTTTTGAGCAAAACAAGAGATTTCTCCTCTCAACTTATTGTACTTAGATGGAGGAAAATATTTCATAAGGAATTTAGATACTAATTCTTCCTAAGTGGTAATGTTTCCTCTTGGTTGAGCTTGAAGCCAACACTCAACACGATCTCTTAAAGAGAGGGGAAATAATATCAATTTTATGGCATCTTCAGAAACTCCTTTCATCTTAGTAGTATCACATAGTTGGAGAAAGCTTGCAATGTGGAGATTAGGATCCTCCATTTCACTTCCCCCAAATTGATCTTGTTGAACTAGATGAAGGAATGCTGGCTTTATTTCAAAGTTATTCGTAGTTATTAGTGGTCCCCCAAATTGTATCCAGAGGAGTTAGGAATAACATATTCTCCAAAAATAATTCTTCGATTGTGATTATACTCTTCCATGATTGGCTCTTGTGCATAATTTTCTTCTTAAAATGTTTATGACCCTTTAAAGCTCTTTTATTGTGTCTTATTTCTTTTTGCCTCTTTTTGATTTCTTTTTGCAAGTTTTTTAATTTTCAGTTCAAAAATTAGATCTTTATCCACTATACCTCTTATAAACAAAGTCAAAAAAGGTTAAGAAACTTTAAAGAATTAATATGAAAAAACAGAGAAAAATACAAAAAATAGAAAAAAGTCCAAACTAGTACCATTCAAGGTACTTTCAATATTGAAATACAAATTCCTAGCAGCGGTGCCATAAACTTGGTGAAAAATAATGGCAAGTGTATTATAGAAAATCACAACTATCAAACTTGAATTAAACGCAAAAAATTCATATTACAAACAGGTTAGGATTAGGATCCCACTTTCCCTAACTAAAAATCTAATTACATATAGTAAAAATGAAGAAAATAAGAGAAGGAGAAAAGAAGATTATGCAAAACTCCATGAAGCATGACGAATCTTGCCCTTTGATCCCTCAAATCTGCAGATTCTTCACTCTAAGAGTTGCATAGGAGAGAACTTCATTTTTTAACCGCCAACATGTTTTTTTTTTTATTTTGCGAACACAAAAGTGGAAGAAAGCATAAGTTTTCCAGACTTTTGTATGCTCGACGTTGGCCTTTTTACATTGTTAGCACAAACTCCTATGACATGTTTTAACAAAGTAATAACACATCAAAATTGGAAGAATTTATCACAAAAAGCTCTAAAAACCTATATTGTTCACAATTTTTAAAGAACACTCAAATTTCCTTTATTTTTCTATGATTTATATTCATATATATATATATATTCAAAATGTTTGTTATTTTTTCAAAATGTCACCAAATAAGTGTCATATTTGATACTTATCACATAATAAAAGGAAAAAAAGTTATAAGCAAATCATCTAATTTTTGAAAATATTCTATCTAAATATATGAAACATGAGAGAGAAAGATAAGAGAAAAAGAGCAACCTAAAAGAGATGAAAAAGCAACAAAAAAATAATAATAAGAAAGAGAAAAACAAAAAATAAAGAATGAGAGAAAAAACAACATTAAACAATATTAACAAAATGATTATTTATAAAAATGAGTTGGAAAAAGTTTGAAAAATTTTAAATTTTACCTATTTTAAAAATAATTCAACTTCTTTAATCTTAGTGTATTAAAGAATTCCCTTAAAATTTTTAGAATTTAAATTTTTTTTATAAAAAATTCAAATAAAATATTTCAACACTTAAAATTTATATATTTTAAAAATTATTTTTTTAAAATATTTATCCAAACACAATTTTAGTTCCTCAAAAGCAAAATGTTATGGTCTGCATGGAGCACATGTTTAAATGTGAGACCATAAATAAGAATGGCTTTTTTTTGTTTTTAAGTTTGATTCGCATGTGTCGTAACCGTAATTACAACGAAATGACGATCTCACTAAAATTTTAGAAGAATTTAACTTGATCGTAGAGCCACCACCAAATTTTATTTTAAGGGAAAATATTTGAAAAAACTCTAACTTGAGGAAGAAATCTAGGTTCGGGAGTCGGTTACGAGTACGGAAGGTAATAAGCACCTTACTCGCCCATTTTGAAGAACGGTGCCCCTTAAACTAAGTGTGTGATTTTGATATTTTTGAAAACTATTTGATCCCTTTAAATAGAATAAAAATAAATAGGTTTGTGGAAAATAGCCTGACAGGACTTGGTGCAATGGGAAATTCAAGACTATGTAGTTCTGGTTGAAGACTTGATCTTTGAAGAAACTGAGAGATATTTTGAAAGTGTTTTGAAAATATTTAAAAAGTTCTTGATCCACATATGCACAAGGTCCGAAACAAACGAGGGTTGTACTAGGACCCATATGATTTCTAAATACTAAACAGTAGGGTATACTACTAGTTCGTATTTAGAGCTCATTGAGACTAAGTGCTCAAAAATGTATCTTGAAATTGATTTTTGAGAATGGTAGGGAAGATGGCTTTTAGAACTTTTTCTGGATCCATATATGCATAGAGTCTGAGGCAAACGAGGGTTGTATTGAGACTCGTATGATCTCTAGATGTTGAACAGTAGGGTATGCTACCAGTTCACATCTAGACCTCATTGCGTGAAGTCCAAGGTTATTTAAAATTACAGACGTATTTTGAAATATTGACTTTCAAGTATTTTCCTTGATCCACACATGCATAGAGTCTAAGGTAAACGAGGGTTGCACTGAGAGTCATATAATCTCTAAATGTTAAACCATAGGGTATGCTACCAGTTTACATCTAGAACTCATTGTGTGAAATCCAAGATTATTTGAAATTACAAACGTATTTTGAAATCTTGATTTTTAATCGGATCCACATATGCACAGAGTCTGAGGCAAATAAGGGTTGCACTAAGACTCATATGACTTTTAAATGTTTAACGATAAGATATACTACCAGTTCACATTTAGAGCTCATCACTTGAAATCTAAGTTAAAAGAAATGCCATTATTTATATTTTTATTATTATTATTATTATTATTATTATTATTATTATTATTATTATATTTTGAATATTTTTCTTTAAAAAAACATATGCATCTTTTGAAATAGAAGTTTTAATAAAAGACTTGATTTAACAAATAAAGGTAGAGGTTTATAGAATGACCATTAAAATTAATTATTTTCACGAAAAAGATTGCATAATTGCATATTTTTTTTAAAAAAACTTTGTTTAAGTGACAAGATAGTTGACTTATCAAATAATGTAAAATAAAATTATTCCTAAAATATGCTACTTGGGCTTAATTTGTTGAGTGTTGCCCACCACGCCTTATACTTAATCTTAATCTTGGATGAAATTTATGCATATCCTCCAATTTTAAATTGAAGTTCAAGTCCTTCGAGTTATGGAAATCCATAGTCTCACAATGCACATCTCTTTGAATTTAATACCCAAAAGAGAAAGGCCTTTTATGGATCGGTTGTGCCTTACCAAGAGATAAAAGAATTGGCTTACGTCAGAGCTATTGACCTTCAAACTTTGAATAGGATAGATTCCGGAGTTCTTGGCTTCCATGACCTTGGAATGCAAACTTTCTTGCAAGTTTGCCAAAGGTGTGTTACACACCATGACTGAAATAGTGACGTTGTCTTTGACTCAATGACTCCACCATTTGATAAGGAACTGTGTTTTTCATCGTCTCCTCATTCTTCATCCATAACCATGAAATGCACCTCCACAACCTCTACCACCCATGGCACTTACAACAGCCTCTCCTTGGGCACTCTCAGACTTTGGATTTTTAATTGTTTCTTCCACATTTAAGACAAGACAAGCAGCCTCTGTGGCAGCATTTATAGCATTGATATTCACAATTGCGGGCTCCTAGACCAAGTTAGCAAAATAGTCAGCAATTCCACCCGTGGCTATGTCCACTCCATATGGTGCTCCCTCAACGGAAGGAAGTGCATGCTTCTATCTTAGTTTATTCAGTGCATCAATTGCATTAAATCTAGCATTATCACATAATTGTCTTAGTATAACCTCAAGGCTTTCCAGCTATTGTGTGCGCATGCTGCCTCAAGTATCGGCTTAGCATCTTTACTAGCAACCCCGAATTCTTCAATGCCCTCCTAACAATCATGATTGCATCATGCAAACTTCACTCTACTTCCTCTACGAACTAATTAGCTTCATCGCGGAGAACTATGGTGGCTATTTGGCCAGATATGCATCCATTGAATATATTGAAACTCCCATTTCCAACTTGCTTTTTCTCAAAAGTCTCACAGGTTCCAAGAACCTTATCAATAATGTTGTTGACAGGTGTTTGTACAATTCCACCAGTTGCAGCAGCTATCCTTTTTAGAACAAAAAATGTTTTGGTCTGCAATATACTATGTAGCTAGATCACCGATATTTGATCGTGAAAGAACCACTTTGGCTCCACTATTGACACATTTATCCAAATTGTAATAAATAATATTCCATTCTGCATCAATTATTGATTGATATTGGAGTGGTTTTGAGGCAATTTTGATCAAACCACCCTTAGAAGAAACTTCCCGAGCTATGGCATTCTTTGTTAAGAATCAAAGCAAGAGCATGGAAAAGTAACAACAAGCATGACATGATTTACATTACTAGAAACATAACCACATTCTTTGATCTGTTCCATATTAAATGAGGCCACTTTGGATCCATATTGACTGTCCTCCTGAATACATATCATCACCAACAGTGGATCCATTGTGGTCTGTATTCGTTTAAGTGAATTTTTGCTGCCAATCAACTTCAACACAACTCAAAGCTTGCCTAGGCATCAACATATGTTCTACATCATATTGGCTTTCAAGACATGGCTACTCATCACTTTGCAGAACATTTTTGCTAATGGCAAGGTTAGTATTTGTCCTTGAAACCTTGGAAGCATGACCTTACAATGTATGTGAATTATGGTCTGAAGCTGCTGGAGACATTGATACATTATGATGATTACTGCTCTAGATGGAAGATTCATGAACGCATGCCTTAGCTTATGGACTACCCATTGCCTGAAATTAGTGATATGTTCCCTAGCTTGTGCTGGAGTAGATAACTCCTATATCATTTTGTAAGCAGAATGGAAAAGTTATCCATATATGACCAATTTATATTGCAGATTCAAGAACAACAGAACAAAACATTCCATGCTTTACTACCAGGGTCAGCTTTAGGAGATTGGCAACACAAAATTTCCAGTGTCGTGTATGAGGTTTCACGTTGGTCCACGTATTGAGCTGCAAGACTTTCTCTTCGATTATGCATTCACATGGTAGATGTGCCAAAATTATGACTTGTCAGGACCACTCATGACACATGCTTTACTACCAAAATCAAAGTTGCTGGAATAGCAATCAAGGATAGAATCTTCCTCCAAAAACCATGATAAGGAAATAATGGTGCTCTAGGAAAAATAAGACTTCCACAAGTTCATCTCACATATCTCACAGCAATGTTAAGATCCTCAGCAAACTTAAGAGTGATAGAAACAGACAGCAACACATGTTTTTATAATAATTTTATAAGCATAAACACATAGGCTTGATCATAAGAATCAACATAATCATTGGGCAGAGCCGAAACGATTGTGCATTCTGTTGGTTTCAGAATCGACTCCAATTTGGAGGAAAAGAATACCGAACTACTCTCGTAGTAATTTGATCAAGCAATGATTGGTGATTCAACCAATGCTTAGTGATAGTATTATGAACACAAACTCTTAGATCGAAGTAACTAATGGCATCATTATGGAGTATGAAAGACTTCTAAACTTATTCCATACAATAATGGAACCTAAACTCTAATTAGGAATCAAAGATATATGAATTAATACTAGTAAATGCAAGTTGAAATTTGAATCATGATTCAAGAAATCTTACTATTGTGCATAAATGTAATTGAAACATTCAAGATCTTATCTGGTGATTTTGATGAAAAGTGTCTCTTGAGAGTTTTCGTGATTTTGTTTCTGAACCTTCATAATGAAAGCTCCAGAGAAACAAAGCTGCCTTTAATTTTTTTTTAAAAGCTCTCACCTCCCTTTCCTTTTTTTATTTTAAAATTTTATGGGTATCTAATTTTTTTTTTAATTTTCTTCCTTTTTTCTTTTTTTATTATCATTCTTTTTATTTTATTTTTTATTTTTTCAACTAATTAACTAACTTTAATTATTCTTGATTATTCTAACTGTTTTTTCAACCAAATTTTTTTTTTATTATTTTTAAATGATTTTGAACTAGATTATCTTAAGGTTAGAATTTTTAATTTTTAATTTTTTATTTGTAAATTTAACTTTAAATATAATTATATATTCACACATCAACTTTAATATTTTTTTATAAAATATTTTAGTTTCTCATATTATACTGAAAAATAAAAATCACAACAAATATATTTTAATCTTCCATCACTTGGCCTGAAGTTGAAGTTTCAGCATAGATGTTAATTTCTTTGTTATAAATATAATTATTTTATTTTTTTATGAAGTTCTTTTGTGAAGATATTAATTAAAAATTTTAAAAATGAATTTTGTTACCCACAATCATCATACCCAACTCAATTCAAATTAGTCAAAAATTTAATATAATATGTTAATGCAAGTAAATCCTAGATCAGAAGAAATATCAACATGTTGACGTATGATAACATAGTGTGACCTATGATAACATAGTGTGACCTATGATAACATAGTGTAAGGCAAGACCCGTGTAGTTTGGGCCATGGCATGTGATTCTGACTCAAAATGGAACACATTTTATTATTATTATTATTATTATTATTATTATTATTATTATTATTATTATTTCACTAGAAGACAAGAATACTTCCCTTCAACAAATCACAGTTTGGGGTCCTTTCATTTATCTACACGTGAACAACATCCTCCTAATGTGTGATCAGTGGAGATGAAATAAACCACACTCAGGTTTTGACAGTATTGGGACAAGTAACCAGGAGGTGGTTAAGCTTACCCGTCAATATTTTGTATTATTTAATGTATGAAATAACATCTCTATTATCAAGATAATATTTTACTTACCTACCCGTCAATATTTTATATTATTTAATGTATGAAATAATATCTCTATTACCAAGATAATATTTTACTTATCTAGTGTTTGGTTTAGAAGAAAAAAAAAAAAAGGAGGAAAGAGAAAAATTTTAGTATCTAGTATCTAGTATATATAATTTAAAGAAAAAAAAGAAAATTCTTCTTATTTAATTTAAAAAGAAAAAAGAAAATTTACTTTTATTATTCGTATTTTAAAATATCATTTTAAATTTTTAAAAAATGTTTTATTTAAAAATAAATTATTTTCTTCCAATCATTTTCATTTTTAAAAGATAATCAAATAAGATAATTTTAAAAAAAATTCCTCCCCTCCATCTTCCTTCAATCAAACACTATGTTAAAAATCATAAGGGTCTCAATGAATGTAGCTCCAAATAAATTTAACTTATTTCTTTAAGAAAATTAAACACATACTTTCTTACTAATTATCACCTCAAAACTAAAGATATACTTTAACAAGTTGAAATCCTTAAATTGAAACTATGTTTCAAGAATACCTTGTTATTTCAGCCTCGTCACATGGATACTTTCAAAGCATTAAAAAAAACTAGATGATCAAAATTACTTCTTTGAAGTCCAACCTGCAACATAGTTTGATTTGATTAAACACTCTAAACCAAGCCATTTGGAATTTGTCTAACACCATACAATGATTTCATCCTTACCTTACCACTCTTCTCATGAGCAATATACCTAAGTGGCTATTCAATGTAAACCTTTTTGGTGTAGGTCACCATGAGAAAAGGTATTGTTGAAATCCAATTAATGCAAACACCAATGAGGCCAGCTGTGAGAGAGATAAAAATCAAATAGAAGCAAGTTTTGCAACTTACCATAGAGCTGAGCATAACCAGAAGGGTTGATTTTCCCATTGTAAAGCCATTTAAAATCAAACAACTGTTTACCAGAGGATAGACAATGCAAATCCAAAGATGTTTGATTATGTTCAAGAGCATACATCATATCCAACAAAACCATACACCACACTTCATGATATAGGGTCTTAAGAACAAGAAAATTAAGTAGAGCTATAAAGGACTCGACAAAACTTGATTAACAATCATAAGAGACTAAAAAAAGAGATAGGACGGGTACAACTATTGTTACCTTTCCAAAGAGCAAGTGGGAGATCGAGGATAGACCCAAAAGATGCAGAATCCAAGGATGAAGGGGAGGAGTGTAAGAGGCGGTGGATCATTTAAAAATGTTTGCTAATGTTTCAATCCTGGGTTTTGGATTTCAAAATCTTTTCAGCCTTCATTGAAATTAAAGATATATACATCAAAGTCAGATACAGGATATAAAAAGTTAAAAATAGACTTAAGGAACATAACACATTAAACAGAAGCACTTAAATATGGCATTTTTTTCTCCCAGTGAGAAATGTAACTGTTACAGTATTTATGACTGCTAGCAGCATCAACCTCCCACAGCCCCTGCATTGCAATTATTAATTATTAGCAGCATACCAATGCCCATAAAAGGAAAAGGAATGGACTTGAAAGAATCTATTTGTGCATCTTCCAGTAGAAACAAAAAAATAAAAAATCCCATAAATAGGATAAAATCCCAATGATTTAGAAGCTTACATGCACTAATAAACATGTTTAATGTTGTATAAATGTTTATTCAACGAATCAAGTGTCCTAAAGATACTTTATTTTAAAACTGTTTACCCATTTCTTTTACCTTTTAGAAACATGGCAAATACTAACCAAATCACTTAGGGCGTTGGTTAAGAAAAGAGTACAAAGTATTTACTAAAACAGAAAACATTTAAATATTGAAAAACACAAATAATTTGAAACTTGCCTTTTTAAATAATTGAATACACCCAATTGAGTGTATACTATAATGTTCCTATGGCACTTGTCAGTAAGACTCTAGGAAATATTGTTCTACTTACCATCTTTACTTGAACTATGTTCCATGTCAATCTGATCCTGCCTTGAGCCATTTATACTAGAAGATGAGGAACACTGTTGTGGGACAGAAAATGAATAAGTACTTGAACTTTGCTTTGTGCACAAAGATTCAGCCGTGGAGGACACATCTTGATCAATGGTTGACACTCCAGTTTGCATGCTAAGATTTCGTGAATTATCCTGGTTCTGCTCCACCTCTGCCACACATTTTAATCTCTTCCTATTAGGAGGAGGATCATACCGGGGATTCTGAAATGATGGCACCTTCTGATCATTAGATGAAGAAGCAGCACGCGGAGTTTTGTCCTTCAAGAAAACTTTTGGAATGGCCAAATTTTCATTGTCATCAACAACTTCTTGTCTCTCTTCCGAGCTAGATGCTTTTGAAGCTGCCTCATTTTCCCACATCTTGAATATAGATACTGTCAATTGTTCTCTTGCCAAATCTACGTCAATGATTGGTTTTGGATAGTTTTGACCCAACTCTACTCCTGATGCTCTTAGCACGGCGAGAGGTGCATCCCAAGGATGATGAATCCACTCAGCTGGTATTCTTGCCAATTCAGGCAGCCATTGACGTACATACTCACCTTCTGGATCAAATTTAGCCCCTTGAATCTGTTCCCCCAAGAGAGACAAAATTAGAGAAAAGTTCTTGTTCAAATTTGTGAGGATTTTCCTATGCTATGATTAAGTAGTATATACTATTTATTACATACAGATTACTCAAAAGAGAAACTTGTTAGATATGTTAATATAAACCATTCATGGTGTTTCACCTAATAGGTTAAGCTTTTGGTATAATTGGTAATCAAGGTTGTCCACAATGATCATAGTAGAATTTGAACCTACATAGTCCATATCCACCTAATATATAAATCACACCATCAAATTAACTAAGGCAAACAGAAATGAGATGTAATCACTTTACAAATGTATAAGTAAACACTATCCGGAAAATGTCTTCAGATATTATAAATTTTCTAATGCCACAAGGATAGCATAAATCTAGGAAGCTATTTGTGCCTCAGTGCACAAAGTTGATTTCTTATTACTAGGTTTTGTCTAATCAAACTCCTTAAATTTTGAAAGTTGACACATGAAGAAGTAAAGAAAACAAAAAAAGAAAAAGGAAATTTCAGGTAAGCAAAACCAGTGCAACAAAAGATAGTGATTTGATATATAGATTATGTTGATCACATAAGCTTATAAAAAAATAGAAATTATGAATGTCAGACACATGGATCTTACAGTCACAAAAGAAATAGTAAAACCTTTGAATGCAAGAAAACATGACATACCTCAGGATCATCCAAGCGCTCAAGTTTGTGCCCATCAGGTAAGGACCCTGAGATATACTGCCAGCCCAAAATATCACTTTCAAGGTCTGCATCCAAAAGTGTTTCCCAGAAATATTTCATTCCCCATTGCCATGGTATAAGCAACATTTTCACAGCAAAACTAGAAATTATGACTCTTATTTTGTTGTGTATCCATCCTGTTGCCCATAGTTCTCTCATTCCTGCATCAACCAAAGGATAGCCAGTCCTACCTAGTCTCCAAGCCTTAAAGTTGGCACGATCAGTATTCCATGGAAAAAATGTCAAGTTCCCAAGAAGTGGCTTCTCTAAGGTGAATGGAAAATTGAAACAAAGATAGCGTGAGTACTCTCTAAGTCCAATGGCCCTGAGAAAAAGAGTTGCACTCTCTTCACCAGCACTGTTTCCTTCATTTGCCCATAACATCTGCTTGTTACGTGCCAACTGAAAAATTTTCCTCACACTCAACTCTCCAAAATGAATATATGGGGACAAGAGTGAGGTGGAGTCACCACCAACCGTTAGCCTATTCTTGGTGTAATGATGAAGGTGGTTTTCAAGAAATTCTGTCAAAGCCTTGTTAGTCTTGTTCCAACCTGGAGACCATGCCCTTCCTAATAATGCATTGCTGGATTTTTCTGATTCGTCTTCAAGGCCTAATTGTTCAATTGAATATTTCCCTACTTTTCCTGCCATTAACAGAAGAATAGAAGCAATTCTCATCTGAACCTTCTTTTATATGTTTTCAATGTTTTATGTGTACAAAATCATGTCAATTTGAAAACAGAATGGTATCTAACAGCGTAACATCTATTTATAATATATGATGTTTATGAGCTATGTCACTTTCATATCAACATTCTAATTTTTGCCACACATGCCATTGTGCTACTTCTTAGGTGTCATCTGAAAGATGTTTGAACTTTTATATTCTAAAGTAGAAAAAAAAAACCATTCAATAGTAACAAATATATAACTCCTAAGTTAAATATAATTTTAAATCAGTTACACTTGGCAGCATTAAATATCATTAATCATTAACCATTAACCATATATTTATTCGCCAGCTTAAGGCATGGGTCTTTATCATGTATGTTTAAATTCTCATTGGTTTTGATATATCTCCAAACTTCAGTAAAAACCTGGTACCAATTATCATAGTATTCAGAAACAATCAAATCAGAGTAGCATACCTTCAGCTAGAATTAATTGACACGGAGGAATAAGTGAAAAAGCTTTCATTTGCATATGCAAACATCTGTTCCAAAAAGGATCAAAGGTTGTAAAAGCATGTCCAGTCTCATCATATATATCCCACGGTTCAAATAACAAATCCCCATTGTAGCTTTGCACTGATACCCCAAGTTCCACTAATTTTTCTTTGATGTTGTGATCACGAACAAGAGAAACTGGATCTGACACATGAAATAGGGATCAGATATCTACAATTGAACTAAGAAATAAAGTAATTAAAAATAACTTTATGTTCTGTATCCAAGATCAAACTCCTCTCTCTCATACTTTTACATTTTTAGGTATAGGAAAGAGTACACCAAAAATATTGAATAGTTATGTTGACACATGGCACAGAAGTAGCAATGACTAAGGATCCAATAATGCTAGCAACATATATAGCTCATAAGAATTTCTCTCTCAACAAAGACATACAGGTTCATGCAAATATTTTATATTATCTGCTATATGACCTGTAAATAAGTGTTTTGGTACCAAAACAATGAAGTTTCTTCGTTTTGTTGTTCCTCACTTAAGTAGCTTTGACAAAATAGTATTCTTCATTTGCAATGATAAATGAATAAAGTTTAAATCACAGAACAAATATTTTAAGCACACAAATAATGTTTGCTACATATACGTACACCTCGCAAGTATTTGTATCTCAAAGAAAAAGCAAAAGTTCATACAGATAATCTATTATATATGGTACTGAATGCACAATAAGGAACTAATTCAGCATTTAGAGAAACAGTGCATATGTCTCTATGTCAAGATTGGAAAAACAAGCATTGTTTGTCATGAAGATAAACAATGTTTGATGACAGGAGATGACATTCTCATGTACTCTCCAACATTCGGTTTTGACATCATGATTAAACCATGCTTGTCATATTGTATGATTGCAGACTGCTTTTGTCAAATCAAATCTGCAATAAGATGATTCTCCACTTCAACCATATAGTTAGAAATTGTAAAGAATAACATGATTTTGTTTCAAATTTAGCAACCCAATAGTATGTGTTCTTCTGCTATCTCATCCAAAAATCATTTGTTTAGGACTTAAGCATGCAAAGGAAGGTTTACACCTTGGTAATGTACCCTATGAATCAGATTCCTGATTAAAGCTCACCACAAAAAAATAAAAAAATATAGAATTATTTGATTAGGATGAGGCTTGGTCCAATGGCAATAATCCCTCTGGTTGCATGTAATTGACCATTCCCACACACCACAATAGTGGGAGCCTACTGCAATAGGCTTAATATATAGAAGACAAAGCAAACATTGAAAAGAAATTTAGACTACTTGCTTCCTCAACATTTGGAGTTCAAAACTTTTGAACAGTAACAACATAAGTAATAGCAGGAAGCAACACAATTATGTCTAAAACATTTAAACAATAGTTAATTCTATAAAAGCTACTTTTGGACAGCACCACTTACCATAGAGATGGTTAAACACTACTTTTGTTGCTTGAATTGCATTTATACATTCCAAAAGTGCTTCAAGAGTACTGTCAGTTTTGATCAACACAAGTTCAGCTCCAAGTGATTTCAGGGACTTATCCAAGTGAATAAGAGACTGCTTCAGCCACCACCTTGACATCCTTCCTGGACAAAACTGTCCTTCCTCTTTGGGGCACCAAATATAGACAGGGAACACAGAACCATCCTTGGCAGCAGCAGCTAATGCAGGATTGTCTTCAATTCTAAGGTCCCTCCTAAACCAAACAATAGTCTTGTTGATACCCATCTAAGATACTTCACCTCTTCTCATGCCATGGCCAAAGCCTTAACCCTCATCAACCAACACACCACGAAGAAGCTGAATCCTTATGGCTATGAATCGTTGGATCTGGAACTTTGTCAATAACAAAAAGCTATTTATGGCTGCACAAAAAGCCTCAAATCACTGTCAAATTAGACATAATTCTTAGATATGAGACAAATTGGTAGATTATCTTATCAGAATCTCCAACTCCAACTTCTTTGCCTCTTTGTTTTCTATCTGGTAAGCAACCTAAATCCTACTCATAGAAACCTTTCCCCACATGTCTCACTGATCAATCTAAACCCACCAATGATAGAACCATATAAATAGGAGATCTCCAATTATTGACCAAAAGTGATCATAGATCAATAAGAAGGTTCTGCTTTGTAGCACCGTTCACCTCAAAAACCCAAACTAGAAAGCAAAGAAGACTAGAAACTTAGAGCATGAACATGTGAAATTATAATAGAAACAAAATCCTTAGAGACAACAAAGATGACTAACTGAAAATAACTCTTCAATTCCAGCCAAACACCCACTTCAACTTCGATCAGTATGAGCAAGATAGTCAATATTCACCAACTCATCTTGAAGTTTGAGCTTATGAAGAGTCAAACAAGGAGCAAATGAAATTGAATCCAATTTAGTAGGAGTCGTACAAACAAATATGGAAAAAGCATAAAGGTCCATATTATCCCATTTTTCAATTAATATTAAAAATTTATTTATAATTAATCTCAACCTTTAATATCCATCGGTTTTCAATATGAATCTTGAATTTTAAGTACAGAACTATATAAAATAAAGCTATAAATAGTTGGTAAGCTAGACTATATAGTTAAAGTAGCTTGGTATTAAAGTCAAGTTATTGAATCGGGAAATTGTCTTTTTCCAAAAATTGTAAGGTGAGGATCCCACCGAAGTGTATGGATCACGTGGGAGAGACCACGCGTCACACAGAAGAACACCGATGATAATGGGTAGCAGAGACACATCATGCATGTGATTGAGGAAATAAACCTTCTCATTCTTCTAAGATTTGTAGTCCGTTGTATATGAAAAATATTATTCTTCTATTTAAACGGGTTTTTAATATACACTAAGCTATATTATTAAAAATGTATATATAATAATTTTTATAAAAATTACATAATTTAATATATTATTTACAATTTTTAATAAAAATTATTATTTATTAATTTTTATTATAAATTCTTAAATATATATTAGAAAAATCATTGTTTTAGAAATATGAAAATTGTCAATTTAATTTATTTTAATATTAATTTAGTTTCTGAAAAAATTGAAACCTCCGTTATATATTAAAAAACAAATTAAAACTTTTTCATGCATCAATGATATATTTTCTTTTTATAAGAACCAAATAATTAATTTACAAGAATTAAAAAATTACTTAAAATTTAATTAGAAACATTAAATTTGTTATTAATTTAAATAACTTTTTAAAATATTATTCTTCCTATTAATAATATATTTTTAATATCTTTATCTGTTTAATTATTATCTCTTCCTTTACTTTTTTCAATTAACTAAAAATAGTTTTATAAAAAATAATTAATAAAACAAATAATATAGATTGAATCTTATAAAAGAAATAAGATAAAGTTTTATTTTTATTTTTATAAAAAAAGTGAGGGGATTAAAAATGTAATTTTATTATTAAAAAATAACATGATTGATCGAAAGATTTCAAATATCAAAATGTTATTTTACTCCATGTAATTTTCTGCGTTAGGTGGGTCGAAGAATATTACACCTAAACAGACCTATAAGCTACTTCCCGACAAATTTTATGAATAGTATTAGGCAACATTGGCAGTATATCGGTCTCGAATCTGTCTCGGATTTTAATAAAATGACAGTAGAAGTAATAGGTAGGGGTGTGCGTCGGGTGGGCTCGAATCCAAAAGCCTTTGTCCGTCCGAAATTGTTATTTATAAAAAAAAAATTATTTTTGTTAATTTATAATGTTAAATTAGACGGATTTAAATAGAATGAATGGTCAGTTTAATGGGATCGTTCATTATGGATGTAAAGTTTTTAGATTTCGGCGAACAACATAAAATTCAAAGCTTAAAACAACCGTGGTTACAATAAAAATAAAAATACAAACTCAAATCTTAAAAGGATAAAATAATTTTATAAATTTAAAAAAATGAAACAATAAAATATAACAAAAAAATTATGAATTCCGACGAACAAATCATGGATTCCAGAAAAAATCATGAATTCCGGCGACGTCAGTTGCTTTTGGTTTCCGATGAGTAAACTTTATAAAACTCATCTCCAATCGATTTAATCGCCTCTAACTACTCTTCCTTAACCGAAGTAACCTATTCTCTTCTTCAACTGGTCAGTTTCCGGCTCAAAGGCGATTTTCTCATTCATCCCTAATAATAAAGCTTTTTTATATTAATAATGTTGAATTTTAAAAATAATTATAGTAATTAACATTATCTAAAATTTTTATTCATTCCATTTAAAATTATGGTTATTTTTTTAAAGTTTAGAGCAACTTTAACAGAGCATTTTTTTTAATAATTGTTTACAAAAAATTTATATATATACATAATTTTTTTATTTTTTATAATTTAAACAATTTTTCATTCCTACAAAATAACTTAGTAAAAATTTAAATTTCACATATTATCACATATTTTATATTATTAATTTAATTGAAAACATTAAAAATTATATATTTTTAAATAATAAATTTGAAAAAATAAATAATTTTTAAAAAATAAAAGAATAATAATTTTTTAAAAACTACATTAAATAAAAAATTATTTAAAATTTATAAAAATTTAAAAATAAAATAACATTCAATTTTTATTATTTTGATGTCCAGAATATTTTTTATGTTCAACCAAATCCGATTAAAGTTGATGATGCGTTTGTGTATGCCAAAGATCCATTCTCCTTTGTAAATAAGCTTAAAAGTTGAGATGAATACCATTAAATATTTTATTTATTATAATATTATTTTTTAAATGATCGTAACATAAATCTATATTAGTATCCTATATATTTCTCGTTCGTCTTTGTTGATTATATTATGTAATGTAATATAACACACACACACACACACATATATATATATATATATATATATATATATATATATATATATATATATATATATTATGCACTTTAATGTATCCATGTGCTAATAATATGTTGGACCACGTATTATTTTAGTCCAATCGGGATTTAAGCACATTAGTGTATGCTCATTCCACATCCTTTGTTACTACCTCTTGATGTTGGAAAAAAAAATTCTCTTTTTTTCTCATGGCATTGGGATTGTTTTGACAAATGTAACTCATTATGTATAAATTTCATCTACCAAACGTAACCCATTGGGATCATGGCATGCGTCACTTTGTAGTGAGTTATATTCACCATAAATTGTATTTCTAGAATCATTCCTTGCAAAACATCATTAAAGACATCATATGTCGTTGTTTGAACCAGTAATCCCAAAAGAATGCATGTCAAATCGACAAGTCTTGTGATGTTAGTGCTTGAGTGGTGGATTTATCATAATTTCCTTGACAAAATTATCCCTTCCATGCAACTGGACAATTTTTCCATTCCCAAGGCATATAATCAATACTTCCTAACATATCTGGAAAGCAATGTGTCTCCCTCATTTGTAGTAGTTGTTGAATGTCATTGCTGTTAAGTCTCCTTAAGTACTCTGTTGTTATATGTATCTTTGAAAATGATCTTTATCTCCTAAAGCACTCCATTAAATACTTATATGGAAAACTTAATAGAGAGAAGCTTTGGAGTAAGTACAATTTATGGATGGATCTAATTATATAAGATGAACCAAATGCTAAACTTCATGACACCAAGGTCATGTGACAAGAAATTTGGAAAAGGGCCTTTGTTTAAGTCACTTGCATATTCGACCACTTCCTAGTAAATTAGGAGATCTTAAGTTTAAAATTTTGATTAGGGTATAAAGAAGAGCCTAATCAAGTTATAACTATGGAATAATAAATTCAAAAGAGACTTGAAACTATTAAAGAGTTCATTTGGCCACTTTGGTTAAAATGGGTAAAAATATGCTAAAATCTCCGAGACCATGGAAGGAAAAATTAAGGAAAAGGAACCTTGTTTTAGCCAACTAGGGCATTCGACCACTCTCCCATTAATTAGGGAAACTTGAGTTAAAATTTTAGTTAAGGAGTAAAGTAGAGCCTAAACAAGTTTAAGGAATGAATTTTAAAGTTAAGAGAGATTTGGTAGTGGTTGGATACCATTTGGTCATATGCACAAAATTAGTAAGAACTAGAGAAACAACCTTGCTAGAATTTAAAAGTGGTTCAAAGTGAGCTTAAGAAGGTGATTAGACGATGTTATATATGGAGTAGAGAAAGGAGCAAGGGCATTTAGCCTTGCTCACTAGAGAAGAAAGAAAATCCCAAAAAATTCCTATGGTTGGTGTAATTAATGTCCTAAATATTAGTTAGTGAAGGTCACCTTTCTAAGAGAAGAAGAATTGAGCTATAAGATCTTAAGACTAGGGAATATGCATTCGACCACTTAAGAAGAAATAGGAAAATAGACTAAGTTGGATGTTTAAGGAAAATTAAATAAGACATGAGTAGAGAACTTAAAGTTTATAAACAAGGAGGCAAGTAAGTAGGTTTATTAATGGAACAAACCTAAATAGCTAAGTTACTAATCAAGAAGCATAAAGCATATAAAACTTAAACTTGAATTAAGTAAATTGTACATAAGAATTTCAATCAAGGACACAAAGAGTAAATAATTAAAAAGGTCATTCAACCAACTAGAGAAGAAGATGTTATACACCATAATCTTTCACTAAAAGTATTAAGAAGAACTTAACCTTTGAGAAAATGAACTGTTGAGAGGTAACTTAGAAGGATGAGTGGACTAAGATCCCACGAGAGATTCATCATAAATTTTAAGAATTGAGAAATTTGAGCAAGTTGAACAAGTTATAGGAGTAAGTGTATATGCTTCCTAAGAAACAACATCAAGTTAAAATAAGGAAGTATTGGATTTGAGATGAATCTTTACCTAAGAATTTAATGCTAATTTGTTATACTACTTTATGAGTACATAAATCGTAACGTGAAGTGTATAAATATCACTCATGATTAATTAGAGAATGATGTTTTACATGATGAGCATGTATGGATAATGATGTGATAGTAATATGAAAGTAGAGAATAAATAAGCATGACATATTGGTTTGATTATTTGAGCATGCATATTATCTGGAAGCCTCTAAACAAGAACCTAAGTAACTAAAAGATCATTAAAGAAATAACTTATTTGAAAAGTTAATACTACTCTTAATGTGCCTTGGGCATATTCAGAAGGCGTTAGGTCCTTTTAAAGAGGAGATCAAAGGATTCTCCAAAAATTCTTCTATTATGAAGTGCTAGGTCTTAAATATTTATGATAGTAACAACCATTAAAGAATGAACTCATGTCATAAGAATAGAAGGAAGAGTAGTAAAGCCAGTAAGAAAATATTGTTTGACTAATATTAATGTATGCCTATGTCTTAATTATCCCTAAGAGAGTGATAGAGAATAGATAAGAGTTATATAAGACATAGAGAAAATGATAGTCAAATGAAATCTATGATCTAATCCCAAAGATTTATGATACTCAAGTAAGTTGTATGATTAATTAAACATAGTTCATCTTGTGTAAAAGAAATCCACTTTAGCTAAGGTTTTTAAAAGATTAATATTAAACTTGTATGCATGACATATTTTCTAATAAACTAAAGTAGTTAGGATGAAAGTGATAAAATTAACCCTAGCATAGGATCCTACTAAGAAACTTAGCTTGTCACCCCCCTTCTTCCACCATTTTCTTCCTAAACGCCCTTAATGTCTTTTACAAATGTGGTAGTCTTCGTGGAAATTAGTAATGTGAACTGGACTACGAACTCTCATGGACTGATGATTATAACTCAAGCCAATGTACGAATTTATTTCTCTCTAGGTCATATATTTGTTTCTACAATGATGATTCTAGACTTCTCCACCACTAAGTTTACTATCCCTTTTGAAGCTTTCCATCCTAACGGGTGTTTCCACCTCCTCCCAGTTACCAGGCACCCCCAACAACACTTACTGAAGACTCTTCTTCATAAGGGGAAATCGACCCACAAACATCATCCCACTACTGTAGCACCACGCATGTCTGGTCGTCTCAGGGCAGTTCCTCGTACCCAAGCCTTATCTATTCCAAGAATTCCAGGAGATGGTTGATAGGACCTTCGTCACCTTAGATAAGAGCTTATGGTTGGAGCGTTATCACCACCAGTCCAGAAATAATGGCAGAGTTCTATTTATAAGGAAAGAGAAATGAAGTCATACCCATAATATAAAATTTGTAAATAGATGGATGAATGCATCCTAATTACTAGTAGATAGATTGTAGAATAGTTAATGTGAATATGGTAGAAATAATTATGTATATAATTAAGTGTGTAAAGGCTCTAGTACCTTAACCTAACTAAGTATGTACAAATATGAATTGTATAATTATTAAGGATTATATAAGTATAACTTGTATGAATGCCAATATGTATGAATTGTGATGAACTGATTTACTACTTATTAGAGAAAATTAAAATGAAAGAAATAATTTGTAGTATTAATGAATTATATGTGCATGAGAACGCTTTTTCGTTTACATTCTGCTATAAGAACTATTTTGATGAGGCTCACATTTTATACAAAGAGGTTTTTTTTTAAAAAAAATATTTACTATATTTTCACCAATAATTATTTTCTAAATGTTCTGCATCATGAGATAACAATTTAATAATGGAACCATGTATATGACTTAAGCATAAAAGCGGACTTCATTTTTAGGATGTTATAATGTCTTTCGTGAATGTGATGGTCTTCGTGGAGTTGAGTAATGTTAATTGGGATGCAAATCTCATGGATTGATGATCACCTTCGTTTAATATGCGACTTATTTTTATTTGGGTCACTTATTTGTTTACGCTATTATGAGCTTAGATTTCTCCACCACCGAGTCCGCTATCCCTCCGGAAGCCTTCCACCCTAATGAGGAGTGTTTCTATCCCCACTCGCCTACTAGGCACCTTCAAGAGCACCTTATCAAGACTCATCCTCATCCGAAAGGGATGCCCATGACTCAGACGATCCTTTTACTACAACACCTTGCATGTTTAGTCATTAGAGGTAGTTCCCCTTTCCCAGCCTTGTCCATTCCAAGCATTCCAGAGATGGCAAATGGGACCTTAGTCACCCTAGATGAGATTATGGTTGGAGAATTATCATCACTAGTCTTGAAGTGTTTTCTTGGTTCTATGATTGAGGAAGAAGATGTCAAGTCATACCCATAATGTACAATTTGTAAATAGTTGGATGACTATATTTTAATTACTTAGTATGCAACTTTATCATAATCTAAGAGTTGTTTGTATATTGTAATAGTAACTGGTATATATGTAGCTAGGTGTATAAAGACATAAATACCTTAATTTAAATAAGTATGTGTAATATAGACTGTAAAAATCATAAAGTTTGTGTAATTTACAACGTAGTTGTAATGTAATAACTTATAATTTTTCCAAACAAAGAGAGGTGGAAAATTGGTAAAATCAATATAAACAGATTTATTAATTACACGTGGAGCGTGAATGTCTCGCTATTAATTTTTTCTTCGATACAATAGTATTTTTGACAATGCTTGCATGACTTAAGTGTAAAAATAGACTTACCATTTTTAGGATGTTATATGTCTAGCTAGTCATGAAGCATTACTTATCGAAGTTGCATCATACTTTTATTATTATTGAGTCAAAGCCCACACTACTATATTAATATTGAACAAATAAATGATTTGTAACAAAATAGGATGGTGATGAGCATAAAATTTGAGTGTAAAAATCATATACCAAGTTTTATCCATGGACAAATATACCCGTTAATATAGAAGGGGGTATTTTAGACCTCTGGTATCGATTCCGTAAAGATTATGGCAACAATCTATAGAAGATGTTTAAATCCTGATTTTTGGGCTCACAAAAAAGGGATTTTTGATTGATAGTGTATAGAATTGGGAATATGAAAGTAAGTTTAAAGAAAATGAAAAGAAAAAACATACAAGTGCATATGAAAGATTATGATAGGTAATGAGATCTTGAATTCCCCTTATGACTTTTCTATTTTACCTCTAAATTCTCTTATGAATAATTTAAACATCAATTACTAATAAGAATTATTGCTAATTATTGATTACTTACATTAAAAGTTCCTATGTCCTAATTAAGTCCAATTAGTTTCTATCACAAAAATTAAGAATTTTCTAAATCTAATGCCAATCAACAATTTAGAAAACATAGGGCTAGTGAAAGGTACAAGCATTCATAGAAAATTAAGGAGGGGTATCCTTCCTCAAACTTAATCATATACCACCTTCTTGATTGGAAAAATTATTTATTAAGGTGGTAAGAAGTAAAATGAGGAGGAGGGATAAATGATTTCTTGAAAAAGATAGTTTAGGAGGAAGAGGTTATCCCTCCTCAAACTTAAGAATTTAGATACATGAAAACATATACAAAGTAGAGGATAAATAGAAAAATGGGACTTCCCGAAAAGGAGGGAGAGGATATTCTTCCTCAAACCGAGATGCCAATGGTGACCTCAATGTGTTCCTCTATCTACAGGCAAGATATATTTGTATGGGCTTACAAAAGGAATTCTTGGAGTAATCAGTAGGGTAGGTGCTATCGAACACCTTTTCTTTGTCATCTCTATTTCTGTGCGAGTATGCCTTGTTGTACCTTCAAGAAATTGTGTGCAAGATTCCCCCACCACCAGTTTAACGAGCCACTATTGATTCAATACTTCTATGAAGGCTTGAACCCTATGGATAGGAGTATGATCGACACTCCGTGGAGGAGAGCAGGTTGTGAACAAGACTCAAATGGTTGCTAGAAACCTTGTGAGAACATGACAACTATCGTAACCGTAATTACAGGAAATGACGAACTCCCTTAGAAATAAAAAAATGAAGAATTCGATTGATTTGTATTCAAAATTTGTTGAGTCACACCAAATTTTTTATTTAAGGGAAAAACATCTAAAAACACCTAATTTGAGAAAAGATTCTAGTTCGAGTCGGTTACGATGCGAGGGGAAGGTGTTAGGCACTGCCTTACGTTCAAGAACTAGAGAATGACACCCTTAAATTAAGTGTGTGATTTTGAAACATTGAAAATTGTTTCATCTCTAAAAATGAATAAGTTGGTATAGGAAAATGGCCTGACATGACTTGATCCTGCTCCTACGTATTTCCGGTGTAGGAACTCAAGGCTACGTAGTTGGTTTTTTCTCAAAGACTTGATTTTCGGGGTTTTCTAAAGATAATTTTGAAAGATAATTTTAAACAAAGATTGATTTTTGCACGTTTTTAATCTCTCGACGATAGGATCCTAGACAAACCAAGTGTCGCATAGGGACCCTTACAAGTCTGCAGAACAAAATCAAGAGAAACGGTTCAGTTGGTGTTTAGGACTCATCACGTGAAACTGAGAATTTTGTAGAGAGAAATTTTATTATTCGAAGATCTTTTTCAAGGTCCAGATGTACACAGGTTCCCAGACAACTAAGGTTGTACAGGGATCCATACGAGTTTCCAAACACCGAACAATAGGAAGAGCTACCGGTTAGTAGTTAGGACTGGCCTACAAGTGAAAACCAGAATTTCATAGAAAACAATTTTATCATTTGGAAAAGCTTTTCAAGGCTCACATGCATAGGATCCCGAAAACTAAGGTTGACAGGATCCATACGAGTTTCAAACACCGAACAAGATTGGGAAGAGCTGATTGGTATTTAGGATTCGTGGTAAACCAAGAATTTTGTAGAAAGAAATTTTATTATTTGAAAAGCTTTCTTCCAGTTTGCATATGCATAGCATCCAGGACAACTAATTTTGTCTGACAGGATCTATACGGATTTCTAAACATCGAATAGTAAAAAGAGCTACCAGTTCGCATTTAGAGCCTATTGTGAGAGACTTGGAGTTATTAAACGATGTTTTTGAAATATTTTATCCTTTATTTCGAAGATAATGATGTTGGTTTGAATAAGTTGAAACAAGGTACTCAGCCCGCATCAACTGAATTTTTGGATTGTAAAAAGAAAGCTAGGCTTGGCCCAATTCGATGGTTGAAAATAGTAATAAAAGCTACGTCTAAAAAACAATAACCCGAAGCGAGTTTGAAGAAAGGGTGTAGAACGGATTGGACTCTGAACTCGACGATCTTTGGGCTTCAACCTTGACCTTTACTCTGGACTCCATTCTAACCTTAATACCCCTAATATTAAGTTAGCTAAGTGGTGACGAGAATTATACAAGCTATGTGTGGTTGTAGCACCAGAAGTGTCAGAGGCATCGTACGGATATATAAATTTGGCTTCTGCTCAACCAACCCTTCAAAACTTACGGCAAATTTAGTCGTCACGTCCAATCGCACGTATACGTCTCTATCGAGGCCCCATTGATCCCATGAACGTTGGAAGGGTATGCAATTAAAAATCAGTCCATGCTATTGTTGCACCAAGTAACTCTGTGTGGGCTGCCAATGACGTCATCCTTTTGGGGTTAATAAATTATATAACCAACACATGGTCCCTTGATCCTGCTATTTATAATGTGTGCTTGCGGGCATTTAACGAACTTTGTAGAATGTGGGGCCTCAAGTTCAAATTGGTCAAATCGATTTGCAAAATCTCCATGGTATATACGACGTTTTTATCATCATTTACTGCTTCGCTAGTTCTTTTAAGAAACCATTTAATTGTTAACAATCTAGTCGACCCCTACCAAACCTTGGACGTGGATCCTGCTCATACTTGTTCCATCCTCCGCATCCGAGCTAAGTCACGCCTTGTCACAAGACCTTATGCTTGTATTGTGAAAAACCAGTAACCCTGTCTGCATCAGCTACATCAAGACATTTCGTAAGGATGGAATTAGCATGAGTATTTCCATATAGATTTGATGATCAATGGCCACCTGTACCTCGTTCACGGTTTCCATAGTGCCAATCAAGGAGCAGCATCATGATGACATAAATGCGCACGCGGAAGACTTAACAAGGCACTCACCCGTTATCATCCTTGCCACCTTCGATTTGCAAGTCAATAGTAACGTCATTTGACCGATTTTACTCTGTCAAGTCCCTGTGAGTAAGAGGTGCTTCCATGACGTTGCTACCTGCTGGGTATTCTGTTTCTGCATGTAGTACGACTCGCTTAGCCCTCTTTGTACCAAGGTTTGTCAACATGAACGTGGTATATTCCCTCAGCATGGTTGGGAACGAGACTTTTAGTAGAACTCTTGATATTAAGAAACACGCTTACTGTTACTTCTTAGAATCACCACTTCGATTACAATGTCTATCGTAAGGAGTCCAAGGACCTATCCCCATGATGGTCATAAGTCCAATAGATTTTCTACCTGAAACGTCTAGTACGACCAAGCATCAGTGCCCAGGCGTAATTGCATTCAAACGCTACTCTTTCGGAGTCTTTTCCAAGAGAAACCAACTTTCAACTTGAACGGAAGTAGTTGGTCTCGCAAAATGCACCAAGGTGTGACCCAAATAGTATGACAAGGAGAAATCCCAAAGGTGGTAATATTTTCTCTACATTGGCCCATCTAAAAACTCAATTCATTTCAATGTTCGACCAATTGGATCCTTCATGCTAGCAGCGCCCTATATGTTGTTTGCAAGGCTAGCAATCTTCCCTGACTTTAAGGCTAGTTTAGCCGACAAGGATTCTCCATGCCCTGGTTATTATGTCACCGAGGTATCAGCTTCGTTTTTAGTCACAATCTCATTCCCATCTACCCTCATGGTATCAGCGGAAACTGTTTCTCTTCTTCTGAAGATAAGGCTTAGAGATCCCTCCAGCATTCCCTGACTGCAACAACCATCTCCCATGCATCTGCCCTTTATATCAGGGTTTACCTCTCATGTATTACATTTGGAGACCAGTGATAAGCACCGCCGGCCAGGATGACAAAGTCGCTTGCTGGGGCTGTATGCTCATCAGAAGCTACCTAGTCACCATGAAGATCCCGGAGCTTGGATTACTCTCACGATAGGCTGAGCCTTTGTCGACCTCTATAATCGTTAACTCCACACAAGCTCTATGGTTGATGAATTGGGGGGGGGGGGGAGCCCGTGGTGCAGAAGATCCGGAGACGTGTTCTTCTTGCCACGCCCCCATGCGACTTTTAAAGTGCAAATAACTTGTGGCCTCGTCGTCAGGATGGATGTTCACGCCGTTTTCACTTGTGTCTAGATTCCAAGGCAAGACTCATACACCGATTCAATCTCCCTAAGGAAAAAATCGTTAGCTCCCCTAGGGACTGCAATGTTTTTGTATCCTCTGATATACAGAGGTAGCCTTGGGTGAGGTCACAAAGCTAGAGTTGGTCCTGCTATGGAAATCGTCCATGTTGAGCTCGTGGGATCCAGGGTTAGCTATCAACCTGAAAGTCCAATATTTAGAGGGCGAGGCTCACCATTGAGCTGGTGCACGAGTGTAGATATTCCACACCAATGATGCGTTGTGCTAACCTACCATAATCCTGGGGCCCCAACTGCTTAAGACAAAATGATGACCACACATTGCTCAAGGAGTTGGTTTAAAAGCAATTGCAGCAACGAGATATATCCAGAGTGGGGTGGAGGTATTTTTTTTTGTAAAGATTTACTTTCTATTAAAAGAGAAACTACGTGTCGTAGCCTGCGGGTGGTTTCTCTTGACATCCAGATTAAACTCAAATGAGCCATCAGAGAGCAGAATTCTCCACGCACATCAACTCGTGAGTTGCATTGAAAGCCGACTCCTCACATAGTAATACTATCAAATACATTTACCAATATCTACACCAATCAAATATACACTAATACTTTGATTCGGATATATGCTATCAGATATTCATGCTAGATTCTTGATCTAAGGGTAATAGGGGAGACGTGACAAACCTGTACACAATCGGAGCAATACTCGAGTTGGCAATGGAGTTGATTCCCTCTTCTGGTCTAATGGCAGGGTATGAGCTACAACTTTTCCCCGAAACCAAGAGCCTTTTTCTCAAGATCCTTTTGTATTCTCTCCCTTGAAAGTGTGCTTCTCTTTGCTCGCTCCCCCCTTTTTATTTCCTGTTATCCGCTTCCTTTTTCACCTTTTTGCCGTTATCACCTGTGCCCACTCTCTCTTCTCTCTCCCTTCTGTTTTTCTTTGTCCTTATTCCCTTCACCTTTTCAACTTTTTGTATTACTTTCAATTTTTATTCTTTTTTACCTTCGGCTTCCTCTTTTCATTTTCAACCTTATTATCCATTATTATTATTATTATTTTATTTTTTTAAAATATTCATTTTTGTTTTCCTTATTTTTATGCATATTTTATCTATATTTATTTTTTATTCATTTTATTTATTATTTTTCTCCATTTCTTCTATTTAAACCTTTCCTCCCCTTGTTTGTTTTTTTTTTCTTTTATTTATCTACTTATTCCGCTTCTGCTTAAATAATAACTTATATTATCATTGTGCATGTTTTTATTATTATGTTTTCCTCTCTTTTCATTTTATCATTTTTGTTTTTTTTTTCTTTTTCTTGTTCCTATTATGCCTTTTTTATTTTATTTTTTTCTCTCTCTTTTATGTTAGCTTTGGTATTTTTCGGTTTTTGCTTATTATTACATTTTCGTCATTTCCGCTTATTTGTCTGATGTTTTTTTCTATTTTTAATTTCTCTTCTTCATTTTCTTTTGTTTTGTTTCCATTATTTATTTTCTAATTAATTTTAAAGTGGTAGCCTCGGACGTAATTGGGTGTTTACAGTTTTCCCCTCTTTACTCATCTTCTTACCGAATAATAGTCTTTTATATTATCATGGTAAGAAATGAGTAAAGACGTAAACGAATTATGTACGAGGCAAGTGTTGAGGGAGGCCAAAAGGTGTCGTGCTTCAGTAATACCAGATACTTTTTGAGCAAAAGTATTAACAACGGCAGTCCCTAGATGAACTTTGTAAGCCTCAAACATTAGCCTGATGGAGCTTAAACATGCAAGGTTTGGTGTGGTAGGCTGGGATGTCGAGGATTGAAGTGCAAGACTTGACAGTATAGGCTTGGAGTGTAGAAAACTAAACATTCGAGGCCTGACAGTATAGGCCAAAGTGCGAAAAAGTAAAAATGCGAGGCCTAACAGAATAGGCTAGGGTGCGAAAAATTAAACATGTAAGGCCTAACAGCATAGGTCAAAGTGCGAGAAATTAAAACACAAGGCCTATCAGCATAGGCCGGAGTGCAAAGAAAGGTCTAAACATGCAAGGCCTGATAGCACAGGTTTAAAGTGTAGAAAATTAAAATGCAAGGCCTGACAGTATAGGCCGAAGTGCAAAAAGGTAAAAATACGAGGCTTGACAGTATAGGACTGGGTGCGAGAAATTAAACATGCAAGGCCTGACACCATAGGCTGAAGTGTGACAAATTAAAATGCAAGGCCTGACAGTGTAGGCCGGAGTGCAAAGAAAGTAAAAATGCAAGGCCTGATAGTATAGGCCGGAAGTGCGAGAAATTAAAATGCAAGGCCTGACAGTAGGGGCCAGAGTGAAAAAAAGGTAAAAATGCTAGGCCTGACAACATAGGGCGTGGTGCGAGAAATTAAAATGCAAGCCCTGACAGCATAGGCCGAAGTGCAAAGAAATTAAAATGTAAGGCCAGACAAAGATAGGCCGTGAGGAAAAAGAAGTGTAAATGCAAGGCCTCGACAAAGATAGGGCTCGGAGGTAAAATCTAAACATGTAGGGCCTGATAGTATAGGCCAAAGTGCGAAAAATGCAAAGCTTAGCAGTATAGGCTGTAGTGCAAAGAAAGATGTAAACATGCAAGGCCTGACAGCCAAGCATGAAGTGCAGAAAATTAAAATGCAAGGCCTGACAGTATAGGTCAGAAGTACGAAAATTAAACATGCAAGGCTTGACAGTATAGGTCGAAGTGCGAAAAAGGTCAAAATGCGAGGCTTGACAGCATAGGCCGGGATACAGAAAATTAAAATGCAAGGCCTGACAGCATAAGCCGTAAGTGCAAAAAATTAAACATGCAGGGCCTGACAGTATAGGCCGTAAGTGCAGAAAATTAAACATGCAAGGCCTGACAACATAGGCCGGGGTACAGAAAATTAAAATGCAAGGCCTGACAACATAGGCCATAAGTGCAGAAAATTAAACATGCAAGACCTGATAGTATAAGCCTTAGTGCGAACAATCAAATAGGAAAACCTGGTAAAAAGCTTGGAGGGAGATCCGAAAGCGTGTATTTGTTTTTGTTTTCCTTTTCCTTTCGTAATCATTAACTTCTCAGCTCCCTTATAGCACTGACCGCAACCTTTAGAGTGAGCTGGATTTAGGGTCTATTTCTTTCCCCTTCTGTTTACGGAGTTTTCCCTTCTGCTTGCTAATCTATGTGGAGATTGGACGACCTTGATTAGTACAGGGCTTTCAATTGCAGAGTTTCTGAACTAATCATGACTTCAAAACCGTTTTAATAAAAGAGTAATTGTCATTCGAAATTTGTATAATCGCATTTTACACATATATTTGGACAAAGAAAAATACAGTTGTACATGACATAGAATTACAATGGTAAAAAAAGTACAAGACAATTGTTGGTGGATGGTATGATCCTGGTTTGTCGAACATCGTTGAGACGATTAATGCTAGTATTGTACTTCGGCGATGTCTTCTATCTCGTCAACCCGGCTTCTGAAAAGACCGAATTTTCCCCAATTTTTCCAACTTGCCTCTAACCAATCTTGAACCCTTCCTCGAGCCTGATTTCTTTCTTATCCCTTTCAAAGCTTTGAATACTTGCTTGTTTTTGTCTCAGTATCGCGCCCTGGGTTGCGATCAGGTAGCCAATTTGCCCTAGTATAGGCAAAGGTCGATTATCGTTCCTTTTTCTCTATTCTTGGCTGTGTTCACTATGAGGGTACAACTTTTTTCTCGTTTACCCTATCGAAGCTGCCTTGACGGGATTCTGATTTGGTGGGCCTTTCGACCAAATTGCCCTAACATTTGCCTAGGCCACTCTTGCGGGTTTTTGACCTAGCGGGCCTTTTATATTTGAATTGCCCTAACTTTTTCCTAGGATGCCCTTATAGGTTTTCGACCTAGCCGGCCTTTTTGTCCAAGCGTAGTACCTTTTAACAGCATCTGAGTTGACAAGATTAGGCAAGTCTTTTCCATCCATGTCTGCCAAGATTAAAGCACCTCCGGAGAAAGCCTTCTTAACTACATAAGGTCCTTGTTAATTTGGAGCCCATTTTCCGTGTAGCGCCTTCTGCATTGGCAGTAATTTTTTAATTACCAGGTCACCCTCTTGAAATTCTCGAGGATGTACTTTCTTCTCAAACGCCATTTTCATTCTCCTTTGGTATAATTGGTCGTGACACACTGCCACCAGCCTTTTTTCGTCAATTAAGTTCAGTTGGTCCATTCGGGCCTGCACCCATTCAGCTTCCTCCAATTTGGCATCCATCAATACTCTTAGTGAAGGGATTTCTACCTCGACAGGGAGTACGACCTCCATTCCATACACGAGGGAAAAAGGAGTCGCCCTAGTAGAAGTGCGAACAGAGGTCTGGTAAGCATGTAATGCATAAGGGAGCATTTCATGCCATTCTCTGTACGAGAGAACCATCTTTTGGATGATCTTCTTGATGTTCTTATTGGCCGCTTCGATGACACCGTTCATCTTTGGTTGATACAGGGAGGAATTATGATGTTGGATTTTGAATTGGTCACACAACTCTTTCATCATTTTATTATTCAGATTGGTGTCGTTGTTTGTGATAAGCCTATTGGGCAATCCATACCGGCAAATCAATTATCTCTTCATGAACTTGACCACCGCATTGCGAGTTACACTGGCGTACGAAGCAGCCTCGACCCATTTGGTAAAGTAGTCAATAGCTACCAATATGAAACCATGTCCGTTGAAGGCTTTAGGCTCAATTGGTCCAATGATATCCATCCCCCACATAGAGAACGGCCAATGTGACGACAATACATTCAATGATGTTGATGGTGTATTAATATTATCTGCGTACACTTGACATTTATGACACGTTTTGACATGTTTCAGAGCAATGGCTTTCATGGTCAACCAATAATACCCTACTCTAAAGAATCTTCTGCCATTGCGTGTCTTGGCTATGAGCCACCAAAGACCCTTCATGGATTTCTTTCATAATCTTGTTGGCTTCTGCCGCATCTACACACCTGACCAGAACCATGTCGTGATTCCTTTGATATAGGATCTCCCCGTTAAGGATGAAATTCATAGCCAATCTCCAGAAGGTTCGTTTATCATTTTCAGACGTGTTGGCAGGGTATTCTTTATGTTTCAAGAACTACTGGATATCATGGTACCACGATCTCCCATCTAGCTCTACTTCCACCAATTGAGAGAATGCCGGTCGAGGGTGATGTTGTACATGGATGAGGGGCATGTCCTCTTCTCGTCCGATTTCGAGCATGGATAATAAGGTGGCTAGGGCATCAGCCAACTAATTGTCTTCTCGAAGTATATGAGAAAAAGTAACCTCTTCAAAGTGCTCTAATAATTGATGGGCCTGATAGGGAATTAATTTCGTGTCTCTGGTCTCCCACTCTCCTTTGACCTGATGGATGACCAAGCCTGAATCACCATATACCTCCAAGAACTTGACATCAGCTTCAATCGCGGCTTGGATCCCTAAGATGCAAGCTTCACACTTTGCCACATTATTAGTGCAATCGAAGGCTAGCCTGGCAGCAATGGGTACATACTATTTTTCTAGGGAAATGAGTATGGCTCCTATGCCATGACCCATCATATTGGAGGCGCCATCAAACAACATCATCCATTTCTCGTCCTTTGTTTTCCCTCTTTCATTAAATATCGCCATTAGACCCTCATCAGAAAACTCCGGTTGCATGGTCTGGTAGTCATCCAGGGGCTGGTTGGCTAGATAATCGGTGAGCATGCTACCTCTAATGGCCTTCTGCGTCACGTATAGAATGTCATATTCCGACAGAAGAACTTGCCACCTTGCAATCCTCCCTGACAAAGCAGACTTCTAAAAAATGTACTTGATTGGATTCATCCTGGATATCAACCAAGTAGTGTGACTCAGCATGTACTGCCTCAGGCGGTGTGCTGCCTAGGCCAAGGCGCAACATGTTCGCTCGATGAGGGAATACTTGGCTTCATAATTTGTAAACTTCTTGCTCAAGTAGTACATTGCCTGTTCCTTCTTTTCAGATTCATCATGTTGGCCGAGCACGCAACCCATTGATTGGTTCGTCATTGTCAGATATAGAAGCAAAGGTCTTCTGGGGACTAGGGGTACTAGAATTGGCAAATTTTGCAGGTATATCTTTATCTTTTCGAAAGCTTCTTGGCAATCCTCATCCCAATTTATAGGTTGATTCTTGTGCAGGAGCTTGAAGATCAGCTCACAGGTAGCCGTTAATTAGAAGATGAATTGGGAGATATAGTTCAACCTTCCCAAGAACCCTTGATCCATTTCTCTATTTCCAGGGTTGGCATGTCCAGAATGGCCAAGAATTTATCAGGATCGACTTCGATTCCTTGTTCGCTAACAATGAAGCCCAATAACTTCCCTGACCTTACACCGAAGGTGCATTTAGCCAGATTCAACTGCAACTTGAACTTCCGGAGGTCTTTGAACAATTTTTGCAGATTCGCAAGGTGGTCACTTTCAGTTTGAGATTTGGCAATTATGTCATGGAACAATGTCACCATGGCCCTCGATAAGTTACCCCAAGCATTTTTCAATTTGAAGGGTATAACCTTATAACAGAACGTTCCCCAAGCTGTAATGAAGGTAGTCTTTTCTCTATCTTCCTCCATTTTAATCTGATTATAACCCGAAAAACCGTCCATGAATCAAAAGAGGAGAATTGGGGGGGTGTTTTCGACCAGCACATCAATGTGAAGGAGCGGAAATTCGTCCTTCGGGTTGGCTCGATTCAAGTCTTGATAATCTACACACATCCGGACTTTCCCATCCTTTTTGGGGACTGGCACTATATTTGCGACCCATTCCAAGTAATTTGCCACTGCTAAGAACCCAGCATCAAACTACTTCCTTACTTCTTCCCTGATCTTTAGGGACATTTCAGGCTTCATTCTTCTCAGTTTCTGCTTAACCGGAGAACACCCGATTTTCATAGGCAACTTGTGCTCTACGATAGAGGTATCTAAGCCTTGCATGTCTTGATAAGACTAGGTGAAGAAGTCACTATAGTCTTGCAATAGCGGAACCAATCGCATGCGATTTTCCCCTATGATAAGTGTGCCTATCTTTAGTTCCTTCTTTTCCTCCTCGGTCCCCAAATTTACCAGCTTTACGGGCTCCTGATGAGGTTCAATTATTTTGGACTCCCTATCCACTAATCTGAGCATTTCTTTGGCACACATTCAACTTCTACCTCCTTGTCAGCTTGATTGACAAGACAATTGAAATCACCTAATACAATACTAGCACTGTCATCCTTAGGTGGGTTTTTTTCGGGTCTACATATTGGGAAATATGGGAAAAGAATAAGACAATTTGTATATGATATCACGGAAGAAAGGGGGATGAATTGTGAATAATCCAACTGTATTTATCATTTCTTTAAAATATGTACAAAATGCTATATTCGAAGAAAAAGTTTATCTTGACAATCACAAATTTACATTGGAACCGAATTAAAAGTCATAGGTAATTCAATAATCTCCCAGTTGTTCAGTTCTTTCCCCGGGGGACAAACGGTCACGAGCTCCTCGATATTTATAGTGTTTTCTCTCTCTCTATAGCAAACTTATCGTATCCTGAGCCTGAGCTCCAGACTCTGAACTTCCAGATGCGATATAAAGCGGACTTTTGCAGACTCAGATTCCTCTTCATATCTTCTTCAGTGGGCCTGTATCCTAGCCCAAACTGATGCCTATTCTTGCTTAGCTGCAGTGGCTAGGACAATCCTCCATTATATTTCCCCAGTTTGTCTCCAGGCCTGAACCCATTCCTTAGCATCACTTGAGCCGTCATCATTAATACTCCAGGGAGTCGCGTTTGGTCCACCACTTCTCCCTCTCTGATGGTGGTTACATTGGCGATCTCCAAAGCATGGAAGTGTGTTTCCAAAGATTCTTCGACGACCTCGATGTATGACGGGTTACTGGGTTTATTGACGAGGAAGTCCTCCTCTGCTGAGACGATGATAAGCCTATCGTTTGTGATAAACTTTAACTTCGACGCACAGTAAAGTCAGCACCATGAGCAGGGAATCCAAAGGCCTCCTAATAGACAATCGAGGAAGGCTGGATGTCCATTATTTGGAAAGTTATATTGAAGACAACTGGACCAATTTGGACCGGCAGATCAACCTTTCCAAAAACCTCCCTCCTTGACTCGTCAAAAGCTCTCTCCACCATGGAGCTCAACCTCATATGGATCCCTTCATGTTGCAACTTGGACAGTGTGAGTTGAGGCATCACGTTCAGTGATGAACTGTTATCTATCAGCACCCTAGCTAGGATATAGTCCATGCACTTTTACCAACATGAGTTAGCACCTTATCAGTGTCGCAAATTCCTCCTCCCGAATCTCATGGCCGTTAGTGCATGAGGAAGTTATTGGCAATGATATTATTGGCGATTCCCTCGAAATTTTCCACTAATATATTATGCACCACATGGGCCTCGTTTAATATTTTCAGCAGAACTTTTCGGTGTGGCTCCGAGTTCATCATCGCAAGGTAAGAGAAGATCTTAGTGGGCATACGCTTAATTGCTTCGATTACGGATACCACTCGCCAATGAGTTTTTAAGAATTCAATGTGCCTCTTCATCCGAAATGGCCCTTTCATTCTTTCTTTCTCTCTTTTCCACTGCTGCTCTAGCCTAGTTCAACCTCCTCTCATGCGTCGTCGGTTGCCCTTTATATCCCGGTGGTGTAGATGCGACCACTTCGGGTCATGCCTCCTGCTCCGGCTATGTTGGTCACGTCCGGAGCGAAATTGCAGCTATTGTCCGATTCCTTTTCTTCCGATTTTCCCCCAAGTACTTCTACGCCATACTTACATGGCACTTGGAGTTGGTAGGGCCGGGGTTTCAGTGTGTCGAATCACTAGAGGCCTGGGCTGCCCTGGGAAAGCTTCATTCAACATATATACTTCTTCCTCATCCCCGATATAATTCACAGAAGGTCTCGGGCTCCCATGATTTGGCAGTGGGTTACTTGTCATGCTTGGAGTGTCCTTTTCGAAATTCAACCATTTGGCGTTGATCAAGCTTTGGACCATATGTTTTAGAGCTAGGCAGTTTTCCGTGGAATGTCCCACAACTCCTATGTGATACTCACATTTGGCCTCTGGGTTGTACCATTTAGGGTGTGGGGGCTCTAACGGCTTCATGGGGCATAAGCTTATTAAGGAGTTTTGAATTAGACGAGGTAATAGTTCTGAGTAACTCATTGGAATGGGATCGAAATGAACAACCTTTCTCTCATTTTATTTTCTTTTAGGGTGGCTAAGGTTTGTGTTTAAGTTCTAAGGTTTTGGTGGTTGTTGAGGGAATGTTTGTGTTGGTGGAGAGGTGAAGGGGGTATTCGGTTGGAATGATGTTGGAGGGTTGTAAGTTGGTTGATATGTGGGTTGAGATGTGGCCACCATGTGTGGGTATGTTGGGAATTGTGGGTGATATGGTAGTTGGTAATTTGGTGGCGAGGTTACAGGGCGGTTCGGGTTGGCAGAGACGTAATGCACTTTGGCCTCTTTCTTTTTCCAGGAATTATTTGTCAGCTTTTTTGTGTTCACAGTGCTGAAGATGTTATGCACGATCTTTCCTCTGTGTAGGTCACTCTTTATTTTTTCTTCAATCAACACCATGTTAGAGAAGTTGGCGGATACGCTACTCACCATTTTGTCATAAAAGGGAGCTGGGAGCATCTCCAAAAGGTGCTAATCATCTCTCTTTCCAGTCACGGTGGCTGGACTTGAGCCGCCAGCTCCCTACACCGCTGAGCGTATTCTTTGAAAGATTCATCCTCTTTTTTGACCATGTTCTAGAGTTGGGTCTTATCAAGAGCCATCTCCATATTATATTTTCAGATTGCCAGAAGACCGCTAGATCCTTCCAGTTCGCATGTATCGATCTCTCCCAGCCGAGTATACCAATTGTCGCTACTCCGCTAAACCATCGGAAACAATGAATGAGCAGCTTATCATTATGCGCATGAGAGGCCATTTTTCGATAGTATATGGTTAGGTGGCTTCTCGGACAACCCGTTCCCCGATATTTCTCAAACTCTAGCATTTTGAACTTTGGGGGAATGACAACGTCGGGTACCAAGTATAGATCAGAGGCTTCCACCACTCCATAGTCACTTCCTTTGATTGGCCCGGACCTTTCCTCCAAATGTTGCCACTTTCCACTAAAGTTGATTTCCTGATTGGCAGGCTTCAGCCATGGTTCATTCATAGTTTGGCCAATTTGGTGGGGTGAGGTGTAGGGTCCTTCAGGTTTAGTGGCCTGACTATAAGGGTGTGGTTGGTGTGAGTTCATAGGATGAATTGTGATGGGGACGGAATATGTTGGGTTTTCGGTGACAGTGGTGTTTATGTGAGTGTAGTCTGGGTTGGCATTAGAGGGGTAGGTAGTTAAAGGATTGGAATAGTAAGGGAGTGACGAGTTTACATGCGGTGGGAAGGTGGTCGCGATATTTGTATGATGAGGATAGGCCGGTGGGTTTGTGTGAGGGAAGTAGGCGGGAAGATTAGCTTGGTGAGGGTGAGTGGATGGGTTTGAATGAAGAGGATAGATAGGGGGTTTGGATGGTGTTGGTGAGTAGCAGAGGTTATGTGTAATGGATGCACAACATGGTTTTCACCCATGGGAGCCCTTTGAGAGTTTAGCCCAAAGAAGGGTTCATAACCGGGTGGTAACCCATATGGCCATTCCTGTTTAGAGACGACCTGAATAGGCATCGACACATTGGCGGCCTGCGGTGCTTCCGTCCCCGTAGGACCCTCTGCGTTCTTCTTCTCCAAAGCTAATAGCTTGTTTTAGGTTTAGCGTACTTGATCTTTCACCACGACTTCATTTCTAATTTTTCATTCGGGTCTCCACTACTCATGATTTTGGCTTTGGATCTAGTGCTATAAGAGTGTGAAGGGAGTCGTGATTCCGCTATTTTGTTATCTGTACGAAGCTGAATTAATTAGTTGTTGATAAAAATAAAAACAAAAATTTAGATGCAAACTAAACGTTGAGGGACAAGATTCTCGTTCGAGTATTATCATTGGTCAGGTGTGTTTCTCGCGTTCAGTGCATGAAGTGGAAATTAATATGGAATTGTGTATGGGAAAAACTCATTTTATTCAAACAAACACGGTTCACTGTACATTTTTTTCTTCCTGTTTAGCTAAGACAATGTATTTGTTCATTCTTAGGATCAGATTTTTACCAAATAGGATAAAGTCCTCGACTTCGGGAGGAGTGTTGAGAGGATGTAGCGATGCTTCCACCCTTTTGAGCAGCGGTGGTATCTCTTCAATTGCCGTGTTGGCTAGGCTTGCCAACCTTTCAAAACACTTAGTCTAGTGATCAACAGTGTCTTTGTACCATTGGCTTTCATCTTGTATGTCGCTTATTCCTCGTTGCTGCATCCTTATGACTTCTATAACATTCCACTTTTCTTGGTTTACTTCATTCTCCCATGCCACAAGTAAACCCTTGATTTGTTTTTTCATGTCCTCTACTCGTTGCAGTAGGTCATTTCTCTCATTGACTACATAGTCCATCTCCACTTGAACTCGATTTTCTCCCGCTGTGATCCGATCTTTCTCCTCTCCGACATGCGATCCTAGATCTCATTTTCTGTATCATTTCTTAGCCGATGATTTTCTTGGGAGGTGGACGCCCCTTTTCCCCGTACTGTACCCCAAGTTCCCTATTGGCCACCGTGCTCAGGGATTCAGTGCGTGCTCACGCTTGTTTTTCAAGGGCCTCAATCCTCTCCATAACAACATCCCTCTTCTTGATTTTCTCGTTTCTGAAGCAGGCCACTCTCCCCGCTCGTGCTTTCAATAGTTCTTCCTCGAGCTTAACGGTAACTTGATCCGTTGCACCCTTTCTCTGACCCACTGCTTGTATTCTGCTTTGGCGGCACAACTTTGGACTCCCAGTTCTTTTCCTCTTGCGGGTGACGCTCTCCCACACCTTTCGAACCCTTCAGAGACCTTCAGCAAACTCCCCTTCGTACCTAAAAAGGAAAGGGGCTACAAGCTTGTTTGACAGGGGCTCTTTGATGGGATAAGCTAGCTACCTTTGCCCTAGTATTGGATTGTAGTTGATGCAGCCTCTCACTCCCATTAGTGGGACATTTGCAAACTCAGCAGTAAATGACGCTGTTCTTTGCTGTTGCCGGGTTGCCATCTAACTTGTTCCTTCATTGCCGTGCACGAGTCGCCCATTCTTCATTGCTCATAGGTTTTATTTGATAGCTCAATAAATCCGATATGAGGCACTGCACCTTCACATTCCTTTTGAAGTCATGAGCTGTTATCCAGATGTACAACACAGTGTATTATTGCATTAGTTTCTTCCTTTTCTTTTTTCTCTCGTTGATATAAATCCAAGGTACAATGTGACGCCCACTAGAAGGGCTTTCTGATAGATTTTCTCGCTTTGTTTTTCGTGAGCTGGAGAAGAACTAATCCATAGATAGTGAGGGCCAGTACATTCACAGATTAATTTTTCTGCTTCTACTGCATTCAGGTCGACGAAGTCCTCTTTGTAAGGAAAAAGAACTAACCCATAGATAGTGAGGGCCAATACATCCATGTGAACGACCCACTGTTTGCTGTTGACCAAGTGCTGCATGTATTCTTCCAGGAACTATCTAGTGAACCCTTTCGCTTGATTATTTCCCCGGTAGTCGGCCAATCGATTCTCTCGATCAGAGGCCTAGAACCTCAGGCGATGCTCTTCGAAATGGTGCTTAATGATGCTCCAAGTTGTCGATGTGTCCGCGTCCTTCCAATGCTAGGACCAGAATTTGTTCAAACTCCTCCAAAGTCGGTGCCAGCTAAAAATCCAAGAAAGTGAAGCATCGAAGGGGAGGATCGTAGAATTTAACTAACGCCGTAGGCCCCTTCCTGCATTTCCTTTGACTTTCACCGCTGAATATTTCCGTATTTCTGGCAACAACTTAATAATACTTCGATAGTTTGCTACCGAAAGTCTCCAGGCAAGAAAGGTCCACCACCTTGACTCCCACATATCTTCTTTTCCTCAACTTCCCGGATTTCATATTAATTTTCATTTCACCTCTTTTTGAAATCTCCAAGAACTTTGTTCCTCAAATAAAAGGAAAAAGAAAAGAACCAAAAATAAACATGTTAGATGTTTGACGCGACAGACTAATGCATGAATAATGAACTGAGACAATAAATATGGTCATTTTTATTTTTATTCATATATATATATATATATATATATATATATATATATATATATATATATATATATTATTTTCTTTTTACACATTCTTTTGCATGGACTTCCCTCCTTTTTTCCCCGTCTTTTCCTTTCTTTCTTTTTCTATTTTTTTATTTTTTTTTTAATTTTCCTTTTTCCTCTCTTTTCTTTTAAGATTCTCATTCCCTCCCTTCATGATAGTTAATTTTACAAATTCTTATAAATAAAACCTCATGGAAGCAACATACCCCCTGTTTATGTCCTATATGGGTGTCTTGTCCTATAAGCCTAAGGCTTCTCATAAGGCGGTTTGTAATCCTGAGATGTGGTGGTCACTGTATTAAGTTCCAGCCCATAATGCTCAAGTACAACAAGTAAAAGCTACCAAATTTCAGGCACATGAATAGGACGCACTCTAGCCGGGATTTTCGTGATAGTCAAACAGGACGTACATTCAAAGTGACACCACTAGATCCCTCTAATCCTAAGTTGCACACAAACCCGGGTATAGGGCCCCACTCATGAGATAAATGCATTAGTGTGGTGTGGGGGAGGGGGGTACATAAGCAATTGGGAAAATCACAACAAATATATATGGCAATTTATTATTCTTCTACCCTAAGGTTGTACAACGAACAAATAAACATGACAGATAGATAAATAAATAGGTAACAGATAAATAAATAGGAAAGGGATCAATAATGCACACTCAATTATAAATGGGCTTGACTCTCTAAGGATCCCTAGTGGAGTTGCCATCTGTCGCAACTGTAATTCCAACGAAATGACGAACTCCTTATAAATTAAAAAATGAAGGATTTGATTGATTTGTATTTGAATTTGTGGAGTCACCACCAAATTTTTATTTAAGGGAAAAACATCTGGAAACACCCTAATTTAAGGAAAAGATTCTATGTTCGGGAGTTGATTACGAGCAGGGAAGGTGTTAGGCACCCCGCTCGCCCGTTCCAAAGTAGGAATAGCTACCAGTTGGTATTTAGGACTCATAGCGTGAAACCAAGAATTTCATAGAAAGCGATTTTATTATTTGAAATGCTTTTTCAAGGCTCATATATGCACAAGATCTCAGACAACTAAGGTCAGATAGTGATTATTAATGAGCTTCAACAATCTAACAAGAGGGAAGAGCTACTAGTTGGTATTTAGGATTTGTTGCGTGAAACCAAGAATTTCGTAGAAAGCAATTTTATTATTTGAAAAGCTTTTTCAAGGCCCACATGTGCGCAGGATCCCAGACAACTAAGGTTGTACGGGGATCTATACGAGTTTCCAAACAACGAACAATAGGAAGAGCTACTAGTTGGTATTTAGGATTTATTGCGTGAAACCAAGAATTTTGTACAAAGCAATTTTATTAGTTGAAAAGCTTTTTCAAGGTCCACATGTGCACAGGATCCCAGAAAACTAAGGTTGTACGGGGATCCATGCGAGTTTCCAAACACCGAACAATAGGAAGAGCTAGCAGTTGGTATTTAGGATTCGTTGCGTGAAATCAATAATTTCGTAGAAAGAAATTTTAATATTTTAAATTTTTTTATTATTGGGAACCCTATTTTTATTTTTTTTTCCAGTTTCTTATTTTTTTTTCTTTGTATTCTATTTGCTCAACAATTTTCTCTCAAATCTTCTTCAATTTTTTGGTGTTCTTTTATGTTTTTTAGAGAGATTTTGTAAGCTATGGAAGAAAAAATACCAACCTCCCTCTAATGTCATTGCTTTTATCAATTATAAAAGAACCCAATTTACCTATTTTCAGCCAAAAAATGGCTTACTTAAAGTAAGAGTCTCATCCCAACCGTGTTATGTTATGTAATTGTTGTACCAATGCTAACTCTTAGCTATTCTACTTTCCCTTTTTTTAAAATCAACTTAATTTTTTATTTTTCTTTTCCTTTTCCTTTTAATGTTAAGCAAATTGAATCAATTATATTTTTATCTATGTCTTTTAATTTTAAATTTAATAATTAATAAATATTAAAATCACGATAAATAAGTAAAAAGAAAAGTTGGAAGAAAATTGGTCTGTATAGATATTTCCATGTGTAAATAATTTAATATATAAAATTATTCATTTATTCCTTATATTTTTATTGTATTATTCAATAGTTATTATTTTTTGTATTATTTTGTAGTTTCTTAAACAAACTAGGTGTATTGAGTGTAGATATTATGTCATGAAACATATGTTTAACATTTTGAGTGTCCATTGCTGATTTATCGGGCAAGGTAATTATAGTTTTCAAAAATTTGTAACTTTAACTATATTTCACTTCAATTTACAATATTGCATTTTTATTATTTAATTACAACATCTGCTGAGATTCAAAAATCTATATTCTTTCAAAAATCTATATTCTTTCTCTAAACAGGAAATTGATGATGTGAGAAAGCCAAGGTTTATATTTGTAATATGTAATTTCGGTTTATGATTATATATCTATTATGAATATTATATCTATTTTGAAAGTTTGGCATGCTTTACTATATCTAGTTTTTTATTTTCTGATGGTGCACAAAAAATAGTTTTCAAATTAAAAAAGAAACTACTTTCAACATCTGTTGTAACCTTAACTGATGTAATAGGTGATAGATACTTTACACTAGTTAAGGTCATAACTCGTAAATATTATCACTTTTCACATCAGTTCAACTCAAAATCGATGTAAAAAATAGAATTTCTACAATGGTTGTTAAATGAATCAATTTAAAAAGTTTACTTTCTACCACAATTTTACTTAGAACTAGTGTAGAAATTGAACTTTCTACAATGGTTGTGATAAGAATTGATGTACAAAATCCATTTTCATGTACAAAATCCATTTTCTACATCAGTTGTGACAGGAATTGCTGTATAAAGTAGACTTGTTTCATTGGTTAAATAATCAATGTAAAAAAGTTATCACATTCTATACTTGCAGTGTCTATACCACTAAAAAAATTGATGTAAAAAGTTAAAAGTAACCTATATAAACAACTTTTCCCAACTAATGATTGTTTATGTAAAAAATTTATGTCACAAAATTTGATTTTGTATTACTAATTATATTTTGGTAAACCTCTTATTTTCTTCACTTCACAAAGCTTCCAAATTCATGTTTATTTGCACTTAACCCCTTACCCATCGTTTCTTATTTGCATTGCATTTTGCTTTGTTCAAAGGCCAATGCAATCTATTAGAAAATTATGTATGACAAGTGTCACATTGTTTAGAAGGAAGGCAAACCATGAATATATATATACCAATAATAATCATCATTCTATAAGCTAACTTGTTGATATGAGTTAGGCCTAAATCTAATTTTTAATATGGGATTAGATCCTAACTTAGATTCATTGATAGATCACCTATAACTGTCTAGTTCTATAATGTTTAGAGAGATTAATTTTTAGGATTGAATGAAAAGAGCAACCATGATTATATATATAAATAAAAATTCTCATCTTTTAGAACTAAATTAAGTTCAAATCTAATTTTTAACATAATATATCTATTGTGCATGAATCAAATCTAAAATCTAATGTTCAACATGGTGGTTACAAGCTTTCTTCCCCTTTTGTTTAAAATTTATTATTTTAAATAGATTAAAAATAAAAAGTAATTAAATAAAAAAATAAGAATAATGAAATAAACAATTAGAATAAAATAATAAAAAAATTGAATATATAAAATAAAGTAGTTATGATAAAATTAGATATTTATTATTCTGAATTCTTTTTTCTAAATTTGAGATGACTCTTATAATTACAAACTTTAGTTTTTAAATAGAGATTCATTAACATAACGTGCAAGAAAGTAAACTTATGACAAAACTAATTAATTTAAAATTTCATTTAATAAATAATTTTATAAGTAACATTGTTTTATGAATAAATAGATACATTAGTGAAAAAATAGCATTTTATAATAGGAATTTACATCGGTTGTTCATGAACCAATGTAATAAAAACGTGATGGCATTTTTGTAAATAAATGTGAAACTTTCTACATCGGTTCTCAAAACAACCGATGTAGAAATCTACATCGGTTGTTTTGAGAACCGATGTAGAAAATAGGTTTTTTATAACAATATTTTACATCGTTTCTTATGGAACCGATGTAAAAAGTTAGTGATGGGATTTTTGTAAATAAAATGATAAAAATTGTACATCGGTTATTCATTTAACCAATGTAGTAAGTTATTTCTACATCGGTTTTGAGAAACAACTGATGTAGAATGTCCACCCCTTTCCCTTTGTTTTCGACCATTCCACCCCTTTCCCTTTGTTTTCAACCATTCCACCCCTTTCCCTTGGTTTTCGACCATTATCGTCTTCAACCTCATTCTGTAAATCCCTAGTTTCTCGTCTCGGCCAATTCTCTCCGTTTTCGTTTATGTCTCAGTCATTGCCGCTGTCACTGCTGTCCGTCGTTGCACTCCGTCGTGGTTGTTGTCGTTGTGACCATTGCCTCTGCTCAAAGTTGCCGTCGCACACCCTAAGGTATAAGCAACCTCCATCATCGTCATCATTATTTATCCACCTCATTTTGTTATTTTATTTGAAATTTATGTTCATTTTGGTTGTATTCTATAATTTTCAAGCTTTTTGTTTGGCCACCACTCTGTCTTCGCTTGACCACTGCTCGGCCATCGTTCTACCATCGCTCTACCATTGTTGTGTTCATTGTGAGGTATTCTCTCTGCACCTCTGCTTTTCCATTGCATATGTGAGAGTTTGCTTATGTTACCTTGAACAAAGAATTGAGATATTTGTTACTGATGTGTATGTTAGGAAATCTGAGACCTTTGCTTTTGGCCATTGTTAGATGCTTATCTATGTATATGATGCTGCTAATGCTTGTGTTAACCCCACCCATTGATATGTTCACACTCCTATGGGTTGGTTTGGTAGGTTGTGTTGGGGAAATGGCTAGTGATAATTGGGAGAAAGTGATGGTGGAATAGGCAGTAGGCATGGGTTACTATATAGTCTTTATTTTGCTATTTCCCTTTGGTACTGATCCTATGAGCTTGATTACTATATTATCACTTGTTAGTTAATCTAATAATTGAATTTTATTAAGTCATAGATATATAAAAAACTAAAATTGTACTTGAATTGCAATGATGGTAGAAAATAATCACTAGCATGTGATGAATTACTAGCATATGATGAATTAGAAAAGGAATGACCATTTACTTACCAATCTTGAAGATGGGTTCAATTCTAACTTCCTTGTTTGTAGACATGGAATAAGAATATGTGATTTGAAGAGGGTGAAACCCATGAAACTTAACGTTTGTGTTTCTCTTTTGCTTCCCTGTGCATAATTGGATAGATGAAATAACAACCTATCCAACAATCTTTTGTCCTAGAATATTTAGAGATAAGAGGGGAATGCACTGTTATGCATTTGACCTGCCCCTATTCTTGAAGTTTATTTAAATAAAAGTATAAAGGATGATTCACACTTACGACTGCAGTATTGAGAACTAGCCTATTTTCCTATTACGCTTTCTTTGTTTGTCTTTATCTTTAATTTGTGTAATGGTAATAACTTAAGTAATTATAATCTGATTTGCCATTTCAGGAATAACTAACAAAGCCTTAGATAGTGGAGTATAGAGCTTCTTGTTTTTTTATCTCCATTGGTGTTATATCAGCTATATTAAGAATTTGTCCCTCATCCAAGGTAAGAATTTTGTTGTCCCTCATAGCATTTTGTTAGCAGTTTTGCTAGCTGGTTTTCATGCCTTCAAATTTGCTTCATAGATTTGGTATGTTGTCTATGATGATTTCAGGTCCACAACAGCCTGGAAATGATATAGACGTTTATCTTTCTCCCTTAATTGAAGACTTACGAAATCTATAGGAAAAAGGTGTAAATGTGTTTGACGGGTATGGTAATGAAAATTTCAAGATGCGGGCAATGCTTTTTGCACTATTAATGACTGTCTAGCATGTGGAAATTTATGCGGATATAGTGTTAAGGGGCACAAAGCATGTCCTATATGTGAAGAAGGAACAAGTTACCATCAACTGCATCATGGAAGGAAGATAGTTTATCTCGGTCATTGGAAATTTCTCAAGACTAATCACCCTTATCGTAGATTAAGGAAAGCTTTTAATGGGTTACCAAAAAATGGTTTTGCTCCAAAAGCCTTAACTAGATAACAAGTTTATGAACGGGTTAAAAACATCAAAACTGTTTTTGGAAAGACTCAAAAGAAGGCCACCAAGACAAGGATATGAAAGAAAAGAACAATATTTTTTAATCATCCATATTGGTGCAATCTTGATGTTATACATTGTATTGATATGATGCATGTGGAAAAAAATGTGTGTGATAGCATCATTGGAACACTCCTCAATATACAGGGCAAGACTAAAGATGGTGTCAATTCTCGACTGGATTTGGTTCAAATGGGTATACAACATCAGTTAGCACCATAGTCTGTAGAAAAGCGAACATATTTTCCCCAGACATGTCCTACATTGTCGAAAAAAGAGAAAATAAGTTTATGTGAGTGGCTACATGCTGTTAAAGTGCCACAAGGTTATTCTTCAAATTTTAAAAGACTTGTCTCCATGAAAGATTTAAAGTTAATTGGGTTAAAGTCTTATGATTGTCATGTGTTAATGCAACAGCTACTTCCAGTGGTTATTTGTGACATTTTTCCTAAAAAAGTTAGACACACTATAAGTAGGTTGTGCTTCCTTTTCAATATAGCATGTAGCAAAGCCATTGACCCTCTAAAATTGATTTAGGGACAAACATGAAACTTTTATCATTTATGCCAATTGGAGATGTATTTTTCTCCATCATTTTTTGACATTATGGTTCACTTGGTTGTTCATATAGTGAGGGAGATCAGATTATGTGGTCCAGTTTATCTAAGGTGGATGTATCCAATTGAACTATACATGAAAATATTAAAAGGGTATATGAAGAATCCACATCATCCCGAGGCATCTATGATTGAAAGATAAATTGCAGAAACGGCAATTGAGTTGTGTACAGAGTATTTGTCAAAGGTGGAACCCATAGGAGTTCCTAAGTCTTGTCATGAGGAAGACACAAAGGTAAAGGTACACGAGGCATAACTGTGAAAAGCATGGGTCGTGTGGAAGTCCTTCAATTACATTTGTATATTTTGAATAATATCGATGAGGTTGAACCTTACTTATCTACTCACAAAACTATTAGAAGGGAAAAGAATATTTGAATAAATAAGAAATGGTTGTTGAATGAGCATAACATAACGTTCTTAAACTAGTTTGATGAAACAATTAAGAAGGATGATAGTGCCTCTGATACATTGAAGTGGCTAGCAAATGGCCCAAACTTTGATGTCATATGTTAGAGTGGATACAATATCAATCATTTTTCATTTTACACAAAGTCTCAGGATGGTAAAAGTACCATGCAAAATAGTGGGGGTTATATGTAGCGTAGTCGATGCATTTTGCAAGTTCCAAAGATAAAAATCCTATAATGGCTTCCATATCTTACTTTGGAGTGATTGAAGAGATTTAGGAGATTGATTCCACCAAATTTAGAGAGTCTGTTTTCAAATGCAGGTGGGTTGGTAGTAAGAATGGTATCCAAGTTGATGAATTGGGATTTACATTGGTTGACCTTCAAAAATTAGCTTACAGGGATGACCCTTTTATCATGGCTTACCAAGCAAAACAAGTGTTTTATGTTTAAGATCCTTCTAACGAAAGGTGGTCAGGCATTTTTCAAGGAAAGACGAAAATCGCTAGTGATGACACCAATGATATGTCAAATATTGATATTTCTCAAACTTCCTTATCATCAAGGATATCTAGTATCAATGAAGAAAATGAAATTAATGATGTACATCCTATTCAAGATGATCATCATGAAGGAATATGGGAAAATGTTACTATAATACAAGTTAGATATTTATTTGATTATATCATCATTCTATGTTTATTGTTTATTTACTTATTTTAAAATGTTTATTACTTCTTTCATATTTAGTACAATTTTTAACATTTTTTCCTACTTTTAATAGGTACATGGATGACCCGTCTGATAACCCTCCTTCCTAAAGTAGGTCTGATAGCCAGTCTCAATAGAAGAAGGGAAGACAAGCCACACGATTAAGGGAGTTAACCCTTAGCCGGAGTGGTGAGCAAAGGATTCCCATAGAGTTTGATCAGGCTACTGGAAATCGTTTAGGGCCAAACAAAACAAAGTTTAAGAGTTATGTGGCCATCCTTGGATGAAGCAAAGCTAGTATTTTGAGGGAGTGGGAAGATGTAGAGATGCGAGTAAAAGATCAAATTTGGGAGACTATCATGGTATTTAACTTTGAAGCATTAAGTTTCTCCATATATTTATGATTCACTAACTAATTACACCTTGTTTTATATAGCTTACATATGTTGTGCCAAATACTAGCTTCACAAGAGAAGTGGGCTTTCATTTGCTAAAGGAACGCTGTAGGACTTCAAAACACATCTCACCAACAAATATATATATATATATATATATATATATATATATATATATATATATATATATATATATATGGGTCATCGAAGGATGTGTCTCTTTATGGGGAGTACCGCTTGGGCCTCTTTGATGATGACACTTGGTGAGATTGTTTTGAGACTGTATGATCCTACATTCATTGACAGATCCTTTTCCGAACTTTATATTTTTTTAATTAACTAATATAAGGTGTATTATGTGTAGTTTATTTGATTTCTTATAATAAGAGAAAAGAAATAAGGCTCAGCCAATTTCTGCTAAGAACTATTACCTCCACGACTATCTTGTGGGGGTTATAAGTTGCTTATAGAAAGGCTGATGGAGCAGTTGTTGAAAGAACATTAACATTCATCTAAAACAGACCCATCTACACTTCTCTCTCCACCCTTATGCCATGAGAAATGGAAGAGAGCGCGTCAAAAGGCTTCTAGAGAGTACACATCAGAGCCTTCTCGCATTGTTGTTGAGAAGATTGTAAGTAATTACACAATTTAACATCTTTTTATTTAGCTTAAAACATGTATATTACTGCTATTGGCCAATCAGAGCATCCAGGTCATGTTCGTACTGTTGAGCAAGGTGTTGGCATTAGACAGTACTTCTGATTATCTTCCATGCACGCCTCCAAAAAAGGTCTGGTGTCTAGAGATGAGTTGGAGGTCATGAGAGAAGACATGAGGCAAGCACTGTGGGAAGAAGTTCGAGAAGAGCTCAAACAGGAACTCAGACAGGAGTTCAGACAGAAGCTTAGGCAAGAGCTTGCATCTTTGGGAGTTTCCCAAACACACACAGGGTCACCATTCCCCTTCTCCTAGGTGTGTGAGCACAAAAGGAAGTTGTGCTCCAATGGAGGAGAAAGTACCGGGAGAAGAGGATGTGGTTGATGTTGCTAATGATTATGAGTCAGACAAGATCATCCATATTGTTTGGTAGTCATTGGAAAAGTCTACACCTTGGGTTCAACCATCCATCACCAGCAAATTGATGATGACCATGTTAAAGTGGTGGTTGAACGAGTTCAAGATACAAATGCTCCTATTCCTATGCCTACTCAGGAGTTTCATGTTGTGGGGATTTCATGTTGTGGGGGGAGCCCCCAATCAGTTTATTCTATGGCTGACGAAACTTATGAAGCGAGCTCAACCTAAGGTATTAAATAATTTTAGCCCATGTAACTAATTTATAAATATATATATATATATATATATATATATTTCTTGATATTTTGTGAATTTATTTTAGGTTCATAAGGAAGATCTTGGGAAGAATATTGATTTCAGTGCTAAAGAAGATCTTCCCGGGCTTGCTCGAAAGAAACCTGAGGTTGAGTTCACTGGTGGAAAATGAGCTTTTACATCGGTTGTTATGGATGTTTTACATTGGTTATTTAGGCGGTGTTGAAGCAGGCGATATAAAAAAATAAGACTTTTTACATCAGTTTTGGAACCGATGTAAAAAGTATGACTTTCTACATCAGTTGGGCCTATAACCGATGTAAAAAGTACACTTTCTACATCGATTGTACTTTTTACATCGATTAAGGCTACAACCGATGTAGAAAGTGTACTTTTTACATCGGTTATAGTCTTAACCGATGAAGAAAGTCTTTTTTTTTTAATATTCATTTTGTTTAGGCATACTACCGTATTATTTATTCACAGTACCTGCATATACACACAGAATCACCAGGCAGATAATAGAGAATCACGAAGTAGACAATACAGAATTCACATAATCTATATATTTAAACTAAATACATCATTATTTGTTATCAAACTTTAATTTACAAATGAAATAACTTAAAATTACATCAAACAAGTATTGAAAGTTGAAAAAAAATATTGTAATCACCCATGTACCTGTTGAAAGCAAAGAAAAAAGATGTTAAAATTGTACTAAATATAAAAAATGTAATAAACATTTTAAAATAAGTTAAAAATAAACATACAATGATGAAATAATTATATAAATAACTAACTTGTATCAACTAGTAACATTTTCCTATATTCCTTCATGATGATCATCTTGAATAGCATGTACATCATCTATTTCATTTTCTTCATTGATACTAGATATCCTTGATGATAAGGAAGTTTAAGAAATATCAATATTTGAAAGATCGTTGGTGTAATCACTAGCAATTATTGTCTTTCCTTGAAGAACGAATGAGCACCTTTTGGAGTAAGGATCTTGAACATAAAACACTTGTTTTGCTTGGTGGGCCATGATAAAAGGGTCATCCTTGTAAGCTACTTTTTGAAGGTCAACCAATGTAAATCCCAATTCATCCACTTGCACACCACTATTACTATCAACCCATCTGCATTTGAAAACAGACACTCTAAATTTGGTGTAATCAATCTCCCAAATCTCTTCAATCACTCTAAAGTAAGATATGGAATCCTTTTGATAAGTGCCCAATAAGGCACTTATTTGGAACATAATTCAATGAAATTACAAGTAGTTAGAGCATAAAACACAACTAAAATACAAGCAACAACTGGGAAACTGAGTAACATAAGTATAATGTGGAAAATGCAGTCTTGGCACCTTTTGATTGATAGATTCTCACAAATTCCTGTGTTTTAATCCCTGAAAAATGTTGCAGGATTCCACGTTGGAAACGTACTTGAATTTGCGTGGAACACATGAAGTAATAGAAAAACAGGAAGAAATTTGTCAACCACATCACGTTGACAACGCAAGCTGAGTCACGTTGGATACGCGACAGAGCAGACCAGTACTTATAAAAGGCCCAGAACATAGCAAAAACAGAGCATCTCGATCATCTGATCATTCACTCTATCCACTAATCTATCTCCAGAGCGCAGACCCAGAGGGTAGGGCCGCCGTTGCCGGGGATTTGTTTTTCAATATTAAAAAGTACTATGAATACACTAGATTGAGCAATTCTATTTTATATTTCTGACTGTTGCATATTGAGATTCCTTCTTCGGTTTAATCTTGTTTAACTTGTTTATGCGAGGTAAACAAGAACAGGAATTGATCTTTGAACCTGAGATTGAAAAGCTCGCAAGAAGAAACTGAAGGGAAACAAGACTATGAAAGGTGCAACAAGAGCAACAGAGACTGCAAAGAACCAACGAAGAAAACCCTGCACATTACTCTATCATGGAGGAACATCAGCTTAACAGGAGAATTACGTTGGGAGAATATGCAGTCCCAAACTCTGCAGGTTGCAGCGCCAGCATCGTGAGACCACCGGTTGCTGCCAACAACTTTGAAATTAAACCTGTATTGCTCCATCTAGTGCAACAGGACCGTTTTGGAGGAAGTGAAGTGGAAGACCCAAACCTCCACCTTTCAAGATTTCTCCAAATATGTGATAAAATCAAGATAAATGGAGTCTCCGACGAAGCGATCAGACTAAGGCTATTCCCATTCTCTTTAAGGGACCGCGCCAAGTATTGGTTGCAAACCCAACCAAGAGGAAGTATCACCACATGGGAGGAATTGGTATCCAAATTCCTCATGAAGTACTTTCCACCCTCAAAATACAACAAGCTGAGAGGAGAGATCTCCTGTTTCGCTCAGAAGGAAGGAGAATCACTCTATGAGGCTAGGGAGCGGTTCAAGGAGCTTTTATGGAAGTGCCCACACCATGGCTTCTCCGACGTCCATCAAGTTCATATTTTCTACAATGGAGTCAAGCCAGCCACAAGACTCATCATAGATGCCTCAGCAGGAGGATCTCTGAATACCAAAACTGCAGAGGAAGCCATGGAACTGATTGAAATAATGGCTTGTAATGAGTACCAGTCACCAACTGACAGAAGTGTCCCCAAGAGGGGTGTGTTGGAGTTGGACACACAAACTGCAATACTTGCTCAGAACAAGCTGATCTCACAACAGCTGGAGGCTTTGACAAAACAACTACAGGTCTTCAACGTGGGAGTTCCCCAACCAGCCCAAGTCCTGAAATGTGACTTTTGTGGGGGTGAACACGAAAACGAATGCTATGATACAGATGTAACAGGAACCCTCAGCCAGGAGCAAGTGCACTATATGGGCCAGCCACAGAGGCCTAGGTATCCTCCTTACTCTAACTCTCATAATTCCAATTTCAGGAACCAGAACAACCCAAGGAGGAACGGGCAATATGCGTAGCAGCAGTCCACTCACCAGTAGACGAACCAACCACAGGACACTACTGCAGACTTGGGGAATATACTCAGCCAATTTATGCAATCCACTCAAGCATCCATTAAGAATTTGGAGAATCAAGTGGGACAACTATCAAAACAACTTACAGAAAGGAGTGCTGGGAGTTTTCCCAGTGACACAACGGTGAATCCCAAGGAGATCTCTACAAGTCATGTACCCAAAAAGCCTGTGATGGATACTTTAGGCATGAGGGATTCTTATTTAAGAACAATAGAGTTTGTGTGCCTAAAGGAACCATTAGGGATCTCATCTTAAGAGAATCCCACCAAGGGGGGTTAATGGGTCACTTTGGAATCTAAAAGACTTTGGATATCCTTAAAGAACATTTCTTTTGGCCACACATGAAAAGAGATGTTCAAAGACTTTGTGCCCAATGCATTGTATGCAAAAAGGCCAAATCTAGGTCAATGCCCCATGGCCTTTACACTCCCCTTCCTATCCCTAATGTCTCATGGGTTGACATTAGCATGGACTTTGTGTTAGGATTGCCTAGAACCCAAAGGGGCATGGACTCAATCTTTGTGGTAGTAGATAGGTTTTCTAAGATGGCTCACTTTATTCCTTGCCACAAGGTTGATGATGCTAGTCACATAGCAAAACTGTTCTTTAGAGAAGTGGTGAGATTACATGGAATCCCTAAGAGTATAGTTTCCGATAGAGACACCAAGTTCCTTAGTCATATTTGGAGGACACTATGGTCTAGGTTAGGAACTAAACTTTTGTTTTCCACCATTTGCCATCCACAAATTGATGGCCAAACTGAAGTGGTAAATAGGACTCTTTCCACCTTGTTAAGGGTTTTTGTTCAGAAAAATATTAGGTCTTGGGAAGAATGTTTGCCTCACATAGAGTTTGCTTACAATAGGGATACCCATACCACTACCTTGCATAGTCCTTTTGAAGTAGTCTATGGATTTAATCCCCTTACTCCCCTTGATCTAATTCCTTTACCTAATGTGGTTGAATATCATAATAAAGATGGAGCCCAAAAGGCTGAATACGTTAAGCAACTTCACACTAAGGTAAAGCAACAAATTGAAAAGAAAACTAAACATTATGCTAGAATGACTAATAAAAAAAGGAAAGAACTTGTACTTGAACATGGGGATTGGGTTTGGTTACATTTAAGAAAAGAACGCTTCCCTGGTCTTAGGAAATCAAAACTCTATCCTCGGGGGGATGGCCCATTTCAGGTAATTGAAAGAGTTAATCCTAATGCACTACCAATGCCCAAAATCTGGTGCACTTTTGTGCAATTAAACCTGTTGTTGCTGCTTCATTCCAATGAGGTAACCAAGATACACATTTTGATGCACATGCATGTGGGCCCAACCTTCTTCACAACTTTATCAAAATAATAGGGGTACCGGGATCCAATTTCTACCACAGTGTGCCTTTAGCAACACCAAAATCATTATCATCCGCATTCCACAACATTCCGAAATTGCTTGATCGATAATGATAATCATCAGGGTCTTGTCGAGGCGGTTAGGTCTGACCAGAGCAGTCCCGGCTACAAGGAGAAACCCTAGGCCATTGGGAGGCTCAAACCCAGCTCACGTACCCCCTAGGCTCGGAAGTTCCTACTATCATAAACTTCGGTTTACTTCCATGTGAACCGACCCTTAGATTTCCCAGCTCCCTTTCATAGAAGGGCTCGCAGATTATCCCCCATTTTAAATTTACAAACCACTTTTATGCACATGATGCATGCCAACTAATTGTTCTAATTCCTAACTTTATTTCACTTGAAGGCATCGCCTTCTTCTCAAGGGTCAGGACCTCACGATCCTTAACCAATTATTTGGTTTGTTTAACACTATACATATATATTTTTCTATGTTTAATTATATTTTCTACCATTCTAAACGAGGTTTCCAACCTCTAGTGATATCCCTTAAAACTTAGGCCCACAGTTTTATGTAAATTAACTACTAATATAATTTCTTCCACTAGTTGGTATTTTCTTTCTGTATACTAAGGGGTAAATATAAAGGTTTATATATCTATATGAAGCCGGTTAACTGTTAACTATATTTTTGTATAACGTAGGGGGTATCTTAGAGGGAAAAATAATACCTATCTTAGGGTATTTAGATCTTTAAACATTATTTATAAAATGTTCGGTGATTTCCTCTTTTTTTTCTCCAAATTTATTAATTGGGTACTTTCCTATATTTATTAGGTCAGAATATATCCGTATAACTTAAATCTATTACTAGGGTCTTTAGAATATTTCTCCACGACTCCACGTGTAAATATTATAACTCCTATAATTTATATTAATTTATATCAAGGTATCTCATTTTATATTTTCTACAAAATTTATTAATGTGATTCATAAATAAATACATATATATTTTTGGGCACCTAAAATTATTATATCACACTTCTCTACCTAAACCTACTTTAATTACTAACTAATCCAATCACAAATTTATAATCATGTAATATTTAAATTTAAGTATAATCATAAATATATTTAAACTACCACATACACGATAAAATATTATGCTACAATACGGGGGTCCTAGAAATACCCCTATAACAATTAAATTTTGCCCACAATTAAATTCAGATATAATTCAATTTAACTCCTAAATTTATGATACAATTAATAATTTTCATTCTAGAGTAAGGGGCTCTAGAACTACTCTTATACTCTACTTGAGTCTCCTCTCCTTACCTGAAATTTGAAGACCGGTGTAATATTTCTTTAATTTTTTTCCGACGAAGTCACAAGCTTTACCACCCTCCGTCTACATACTGCTCCCAGCACCCTTTAATTTCAATTCTTCAGAGAATCTTCAATTTCAATTTTATGAATTGCGTATGTGGGTGTGTTATGCTGTGTATTCTCCCCCTCCCCCTTCTTTATATATGTGATGGTGTGTGCTTGTGTGGGTGGTAAGCGGTGTAGTCGGCAAGCGGTTGCTGAACCGTTTGCCGCTTGCCCCTATATTTTTTTAAAAAAATATTACATTTCTTCCCCCCAAAAAGAAAATTTCGTCCTTGAAATTCTTAGTGGAATAAGTATGGATATGATTCTCTCATGTCTTCTTCAATCTCCTAAGTTGTATCCCCTTCTTTATTCCACATAACCTTTACCAACTTCAATGCTCTTCCCTGCAACTATTTAATATCTCCTTCTAGGATCCGTACCGGTAGTGTTTTGTATGTGAGATTCTCTTTTAACTGTATTGTATCAGTTTCTATGATGTGTGAAGGATCGGGGATATATTTTCTAAGTTGGGACATGGGAAAAATATCATGAAGATTTGACAGAAAAGGAGGTATGGCTATTTGGTAGCTACTTGTACCAATTCTCTTTAGAATTTGGTGTGGACCGATATATCTAGGACTAAGTTTTCGAGATTTCATTACTCTACCAACCCCAGTTAGTGGTGTAACCCTTAAGAATACGTGATCACCTTCTTGAAATTCAAGAGGTTTTCGTCGCTTATCAAAATAACTTTTGTCTGTCTTGTGATACCTTCATCTTCTCCCGAATCATCTTGATTTTCTCCGTCATTTTGTATATCATCTCAGGTCCTAGTATTAAATTTTATCCTATCTCATACCAACATAATGGTGTCCTGCATCTTCTTCCATACAGAGCTTCATATGGAGCCATTCCTATACTTGAGTGGAAACTATTGTTATAGGTGAATTCTACTAGTGGTAAGAATTGATCCCAATTCCCTTTATATTCCATCCCACAAGCTCTCAACAAATCTTCCAAAGTCTGGATTGTTCTTTCTGTTTGTTCATCAGTCTAAAGATATTTCTCAAAAGGTCAACGTCTCCTTGGGGTACCCGAGCCTTCTCACGGCTCTGTGCGAATCCCAGGGGGTTAAAATTGAAGTCTGCACCAAAGTATCTCCTCAAGCCACTCTTGATAAAGCCTACATTGAGCGCCATATCCTCACTAACCCAGATCAACCGTGCAGAGAGCCAGAACCCACACTCCTACCAAGGATTTATGAAATCCTCAATGAATAAGCAGATCGCTTGAATTAACTACATCTCCTTGTGCGCCGCCTAGGCAAGCAAGTCGAGGTGACACGAAGAAATATGAAGAAAATCCACATAAGGACAAAGGTCAATAAGAAACTCTTAATGAATATCGGAAGGAGGATAGGCATGAATGAGCATGAACTCTCCGAAGCTGAGGAGGAACAGATACTGTAATGGGATGATCTGGAAGATATTGAAAGTGAGGTTGAACTAGCAGGCACAACACAGATGGAGGAAGACTGACCATTCCATCTGGAACTTGGTTTTCTATTTTATTTATGTTGTTCTGCTAATGTATCTGCATACTCATCCCTTCCCCATACATAGAATAGTTTTGCAACTAAAGAAATTTAAATTACAGACCTGTAACAACATAGCAAAACCTATATTTTTCTGATTATGAATACTGCATTGCCTACTTGACTGTCTCTAACTTTAATGCCAACTTGACTTGCTGCATATATGATTTGACATAGGTACCACACCTAATAAATATCACACTAAATAGACTTCAACAACAACGTTCACTATTGGACCTAACAAATGAAAAGAAAATTAAATTCACAGAACAGAATTGACAAAGTGCCCCATTGCGTTGCCAGCGCAGCCAGGTTGCATGGCCAACATATCTGGGCTAAGTGAAGCAATACAGTGGAGTGTCACAGATCAACGAAATCAAGATTATTCAAATGCACCCAACAAATCCCGTTGACTTTACGAACTTCAATCTTAAAGCTAATTTCAAGAGTCAACTAGAACCTTAAGGCCATGATCAAGAGACACAGATCCTGACCTTGGAGTAATAGATGGAGGATCCACCCAGACAACAAATTGCAGGCTCAAGGCAAGTCAAATGAATGCCCAGTAGAAAGTAAGTTTAGGGTTAGTAAGTTAGAAGTGTGAGAAGTATACAAGACTGCATTGCCAACGCGGCTAGGGTCGCGTAGCCAATGCAATGTCACAAGTAAGTGAGACTAAAGCAATTTAACCTAACCTGTTCCCAACGCACCTGACCCTTCGTAGCCCACACATCAGATATAAAAAGGCTAGGTAAGTAACCCCCACTCATTCAAGTACCTTAACACTCCCACTCACCCTTCCGCTTCGTCTCCCACTCAAAAAGCGGTTTCCTCACCTCTTCAACTGCAAGATAAGTAAGGTATGCCCTTCCATTTTATCTCTACTCTACAGTTATTGATTCTGTGAATAAGGAATGTGTTAATTCCTACAAAGGTGAGTGCTCCCAAAACTGCATACTGAAAAGGACACCCTGGGTGAAGCTTGCAAATGCATGCATTGATTCTTCAGAAGGACTCAATCCACTGCAACAAGGGGCCGATTTAATTTTAACTACTAATGGACTGTGCAATGACTGATTAAGGGTTTTTCAACCCTACACTAATCCATGCATAACTTTTAAACACAGCTAAGTCTGCTACAGCCTAAGGCATCCACTAACTGTTAATTTTTGTAGAATGGCATCATCCTCAAGAAACATGTGCATAAAGACAACGTCGGTTGCAGCCTTTCGTGGGAAGTCGAGGGCAAAAGATACCCATCGATTCAAATTTGCAGAAAATGAGGAGTGATTTGACAAACTTAAAGAAAGCTCAGTGGTGGGGGATAGGAAGATCAACCTACACGCAGGGGAGTTCCCCGCGATTACAGAAGAGATCGAGAACTGGAAATGGCACAAGCTGTGCAGCCTGGCTGGTGAAGGCTACGAAGAAATTACCAAGGAGTTTTACTCCAACCTAGTGTTGACAAGGGCAGAACCAAGGTTTACCTCCTACGTGAGGGGTAAAACCATCTCATTCAAGCCCCAGGTGATCAACGAGCTGCTAGAGGTTAACATTTCCAAGAGAAACTGTTAATACAGCAAGCTAAAGGATACTCCAATGGACAAGGAAGGTTCACTAAGTGTTGTGCATCCCCGGAGCAAGGTGGGACGAGAAAAAGGACAAGTCAAGAGATGGGAAGTCGCTGCGGAAGGCAAACCTGGTACCCACAGTAATGATTTGGTGCACCTTCATGTAATCCAATCTTTTGCCCCTGCTTCACTCAAATGACCTTACCAAGAAGAGGGTCGTACTAGTCTGGGCAATTATGAAACCCGGGCCACTAGACTTGGGGTCACATAATTTCCCAAGAAATGGAGGAGATTGCTGCCAAACCCAAAGCCTCCTTAGGATATCCAAGCCTGATCACTGCTCTGTGTCAGGCCCAAGGAGTCATTGTTGATGGGTGCTGCACCAAGGTCCCTTTGCAGGCAACGCTCAATAAGACATACATCAAGTGCCACATACTCATAGAGCAAGAACCACAATCGCGCAGGGAGCCTGGTCCACCCTTGCCACCTAGGATATACAAATTGTTGACCGAGCAGAGGGAGCTGCTATATCCCAGCAAGCCTTTAACCGTCACATCAGAGCACATGTGGAAATGCTGCAGAGGAACCTACGTAAGGTCCATATCGGGATGAGGATGAACCAGCAGTTTCTCAAGAAAATTGGGAAGCATGTGGGGTTAACTTATGAAGGCCTCTCCGACATTTCCGAAGAAAAGATCCTGCAGTGGATCGACCTGAAGGACAACGAGAGTGATGATGAGCTTGCAGGAGGAGAGGACATGGATGAAGATTGAGCAGCTGTTGTTCAAAATCTTTTCCCCATTTCATAAAATATTTTTCTCTTTTCTTTTCTTTAGGACTTAGTTTTCTTCTTTTAGATTTTTAGGACAATCTGATAGGTTGAGGGAGTCTGATCCCTATTGTGTAAATACTGGTTTATGAAATTCAATTCCTGAACTCCTGAAGAATTATCTAAAAATTATGGTTCTAACCGAGTGTGTTGCCTACGTGAATTGTCTAGGTACTGCACACACTAAGTACCACCCAAACCACGTGCACACACCACTAACCCATAGAAAGACCATGCATCAAGTGAAAGAATTGGAACATAACAAAACTGTTGCACACAGTCACAGCAAGACATAGGGCACGATACGTTGCCAAGCATATAGGCCGCAACATACATAGACCGTTAACCGAAACAACTAGGACATTGTAGTCAGGAGTTTTCTTGACCTTGCATTAATAACTGAAACTGAATCACCTACATACTATGCATATTGATTCTCCCTTAAGTGTTTCCACCCACTTCTATCCTAACTTGCACCATTCAATCTCCATATTCCTTATGAAGTAAACTGATTAAGCAATGAGTAGATTAAACAAATTGCCTCAGTAGTTGCAGCATGAGTGATTAAAAACTGGAAATCATTTTTACTATGGTGTTGACAATGAGAATGTTAAGATGCATGATCTAAGCCTGTATCCAATGCACCAGCACTTGAACCCATACAACATATCCATTCTGTGTATTTAAGTCACAAATGATGGTTCATTCTAGAACTTGCCCAGTTAACACATGCTGCATAAATATGATTGAGGCATCTTCTTGCACGCACCCACTAGACCAAATGGCCTACCTAACATTGATTTATCCCTTACACAGCCCCTTGAGCCTAAAAACCCAATTCCATGAAATTAACTCAGCCCTAACAAAAAAAAAACCATGAAATTGCCCGGTCAAAGAATTAGAAAACAATTTATTGTTTGAGAATAAGTCTACACCTAAGTTTAGGGTTGCTTGAGGATAAGCAACATTCTAAGTTTGGGGTTGGTGTGGAACACCTACTTACGCCACTGTCAATGAACAATAAAGAACCATAAAGCTAAAAAAAAACAGAAAAGCGTAAGAAGAAAAAAAGAAGTACATAAAAATAAGCATCAAAGGAAGTAGTAACCGCAAATGTAACAAGTCACCTGTTCTTAATTCTTTGACCCTTGTAAGCCACCTTCCCAAAAATCACATCTATCCCTACCAAAGCCACATTACAACCCAGAATAAGACCTCTTGATTTTTGTACGCATGTGAAATTCTGATGGAAATAGAGAATATGAGCAAGCCTATGGTAATGAAATCTGAATTGGATGGCCTTGAGAGATAACCTTAAACACTTGAGAGAAAGAGTGAGACACTTGACCATGTGAGGGGCTGCAGGTTTAGGCCATGCCATCTTACTTGAAATTGTTGAAACCATAGCCCTAATGTTGTCTTAAATCATTACTCTCTTGTTGTTTCTAACTATGCAAAAGTTCCAATCTAACCCTCATAATTCATTGAAATTAACATTGAAATAGGTAAGAAGATACTTAAGTGATGCAAGTCAAATTGAAGAGGGGAAGTGAAAAACTCTTGAGAGAAATGACATGCATGTTGTGAGTCATCCAGAATTGAATACGTTCTTGTAGCTCAATGCTTGCTTGAGGACAAGTAAGAGTTCAAGTTTGGGGTTGTGATAAGTGTCCAATAAGACACTTATTTGGAATATAATTCGATGTAATTTCAAGTAATTGAAGCATAAAGCACCGTTAAAGCACGAGGAAATGACAGAAAACTGAGTAACTCATGCACAATCTAGAAAATGTAGTTTCAGAGCCTTTTAGGCGATAAATTCTCATAAATCTGGCGTTTTAATTATTGCAGTATGTTACAGGGTTCCACACTGGCAACGCAACCAGAATTACGTGGAGCACATGAAGATTTGAAAGAAAAGAAGCATTCTGTCATTTGCATCGCGTTGGCAACGCAAGCACAGTCACGTTGGACACGCGACGCAACAGAACAACAACTATAAAAGACCAGAACAGAACGAAAATAGGGCATCAATCCTTTATCAATCATTCTATCAACTGATCTATCTCCAAAATAGAGATGTAGAGGACAGAGCCGCCACCTTCCCAACCGCTAGTTCTATTCTGGGTGAAGGAGGAACCCTAGGGTTGAGGATGAAGTGCAACTGTAGTGTGTCTTCATGATCATTGCTTCATCCTTCTCCCCTGTTTTCTTTCTTTATCATTATGTGTAACTAGATTTCTTTTAGGGATGGAGGAATCCATGACTGAACCTATGTAACCCGGATATGTTATATGTATTCAAGATTGTTTTGATGTTTTTAACTCGATCATAGACTTGTTGTCCAGTTAAGGCTTTTGGAGCAACATCATTTTCTGGCAACCCATTAAAAGCTTTCCTTAATCTACGATAAGGGTGATTAGTCCTGAGAAATTTCCGATGACCAAGATAAACTTTCTTCCTTCCATGATGCAGTTGATGGTAACTTGTGCCTTCTTCACATATAGGACATGCTTTGTGCCCCTTAACGATGTATCCACATAAATTTCCATATCCTGGAAAGTCATTAATAGTGCAAAAAAGCATTGCCTGCATCTTGAAATTCCAAGCCTTAGGTTTCTTGGCTCATTTCCAAAATTCGGATATAGTTGATCAGCCATCTTCCATTGCAAGCCACCAGCTGGATGACGAAGTTTTCCATCAATTAGTCTTTCATCTACATGCCATCTAAGGTTCTTTGCTTCATCTTTATTACAAAATAATTGTTTGAACCTTGGAATTATTAGAAAATATCACAACACTTTGGCTGGAGGCCGCTTTGTGCTCGGATTGCAACTAGAATCACCATCCTTCAGTTTATAATGTGAAACTTGACACACAGGGCATTCATGTAATCCTTCAAACTCATTTTTGTATAATATCCAATCATTGGGGCAGGCATGTATTTTCTTATACTGCATACCCATCAGACACAACACCTTCTTCGCCTCATAATTATGCTTTTATAATGTGTTACCTTCTGGAAGCATCTCTACCAACAGTTCAAATAATTCGGTGAAACTTTTATCACTCCACCCATTCCTTACCTTCAGAGTGAATAATCTTAACATTGCTAACAATCGTGTAAACGTAGTGCATCCCGGATAAAAAGGTTTCTCCGAATCAGTAGACAAGTTACCACACATATTTTCCTGCTCAAATGACACATGCCCTACATCACGGATCATATCCTCTACCCAATCTTCCATATTTATATCAACCTCCACCGTCTGTGACACACTTGGCATGCCTAATAACTCCCCATGCCATGTCCATTTTGTATAAATTTTTCAAAATCCATCACAAAGAAAATGCTCTCTAATTTGATCAACACCTAAACGTCTCTCATTTAGACAATTAACACACGGACAGTAAAATTGTCTATTACTATGAGGTAGATTTGTCTGCGCAAAATTCAAAAACTCTTCGACCCCATTCTTGTACTCATCGCTCGCCCGTTTAGCATTTATCCAACTACGATCCATACTATACAAGAATCGACACATGATTTAGGAATAACCTTGTCACTCATAATTGTTAATTTATTATCCTCACTATTGGTAAGGCCTTATCCCATTCGAGAAAAAAAAATTTATTCATCGATTAACACACTTCTAAAATCTTGAATATCATACTTGGTGAAATTTCGATAGCATTTCGCATCAGCCTCCAAGTACATAACTTCATTGTGGTTTCAATTACCATAATCAAGCATGTACCCAGAGACAATGCAAGATGAACTAAACCAAAATTTCATCAAGTACAATTTACAAGATTTGTGAAGAAATTGTTAACCATTGAATAAAAAACTTTAGTCTCAAACTGTCTAACTTGGACAATTCAAGATTGAATATAATGAATGATTTACTTATTTAGTAATATACTTATTATATTCAACCTTGAACGGGAAACTAAGGGTATGCTCATATTTGAAATCAAGAAAACAAACCAACATATTTAAACTCAAAATCAATACTATAACATACATAAACCCTAAGCAAACTTTCACATCTGTAATGACAAAGTAGAGGTGCATAGAAGATACCTCACAGTCAACACAGCAATGGTTGAGCAGTGACCAAGCGGTGTCCAAATGAAGGCACAACGGTAGTTGAATGACGACACAACACGGTAGCTAAATAAGAAGCTTGAAAATTATAGAGTACAACCAAAATAAATGTAAATTTCAACCATAATAATAGAATGAGATGCATAAATAACGACAAAGATGACTTCGAACCTTAGGGTGTGCGACAACGACTTCGAACGGAGGAAATGGTTACAACGGCGATGACGACCACAAATGTAAGCGCGGAGTGGAACGGCGAACAACAAGGACGTCGACAATGGCTAAGACTTAAACGAAAATAGAGAGAACAAGCCGAAACGAGAAATTGGGATTTTCGAAAATGAGGTTAAACACGAACAACGTTGAAAAGTAAGTGACAAGGGAAGACATTCTACATCGGTTGTTTCTCAGAACCGATGTAGAAAGCATTTTCTCAAAATACTTTCTACATCGGTTACAGAACTTTCTACATCGGTTGTTCTGTAACCAATGTAGAAAGTACTTTCTACATTGGTTCTTTTCTCAACCGATGTAGAAAGTTTACATTTATTTACAAAAATGCCACCACGGTTTTATTTATATCGGTTTTTGAAGAACCGATGTAAAATCCTGTTATAAAAACCCATTTTTGCACTAGTGGTTGCTCACACGTCTGTTTGGTATTGCTATTAACTTGGACGACCAAACTTTGCAAATAATAATGGAACCAAATATCATAGGGAAGCCTACACCTATCCCCTTCTATATTACTAAGAAGGATACATTGGAGTTAGTTTTGGGTAACGATCTCCTATATGTATCAGTTCTATAAATATGGTTGATGTAAGTAAATTTCTAAACCTTAGTTGAATTATTTAGGTATCAAAATCTAACATATGAAAATTATTCGCAATATTAGGTACCTGTATCACATCTGTATGCAAAGAGAGAACTTACATCTCTATGGATTCCTAGACCCAGTTCATATGCAGAAAACCGGGAACAAGGCAGCTGAGATACAAGGATACCTTCAAAGTAGACTGGAGGTTGATAAAGACTGTTAGTTAACACCTTATTTTCAAGTGTAAGTTAATACTTAAAAGTTTTATTTAAGAAATTCATTTAAATTTCTAATTTTGGTTCATTTTCATCCATATTTGGTAGAACCCATTGGCAATTAATCGTTATTTATCCAAAGCGGTATGTAGTTGTATTTCTATACTCTGCTTGGCAAAAACCAAGAAAAGACATAAAGGACATTATAGATGTGTAAGTTTTTAGGATTTTGGTATTTATATTCATATAATTTTTTATTTGCAAAGGTATTCATTTGCTTTTAATTTTATTGTAGAGCAATGAATGTTCGACTTCGATTAAAAGGGACATATTTATCAAATATTAAAAAGTCTTCATGGATAATTCCACGTGTAAGTACTTGATTAAAAGTTATTCAATTATTTTATATTCTTTTATCAATATATCATTATCTCTAATTATATTTGATACTCTTTCTATTTTTTTGAAGTGTCTAAGATAACCTGGAGGAACCGAGTGTGGATATTATGTGATAAGACATATGTTTCACATTGTCTCGGCTTCTATTGTTGATTCTTGAAATAAGGTAATTACAATTGTCACAATTTAATTATTTAATTTTACTTTATAAAATGATATTTTCTCTAATTTCATTCAAAAATATTTTGTAGATATTTCAAAATTCTCAACCTCTATTGAATAAAGAAATTGATGATGTCAGAAGATGTTAGGAGGAATTTATGATAGAGGTGGCCAATTTGAATTGATTTGTTGTAAATTTAAGTTATTCGTTTGTAAATTTATATTTGATAATAAATAAAGATGTATTTAATTTAAATATATAGATTCTGTGATTTCTGTATTGTCTGTCTAGTATTGTGTTTGTATATGCAGATGTTGTGAATAAATAATATGGTAATATGCCTAAACAAAACAAACATTTAAAAAAATAAACTTTTTACATTATTTAAGACTATAATCGATATAAAAAGTGATTTTCTACATTAGCTGAGACTTTAACCAATGTAGAAAGTTCTAGACTTTAACCGATGTAAAATGTAGAACTTTCTATATCGGTTATAAAATCAATGTAGAAAATCTTATTTTTTATTTCGTTCGCTTCTATATCGCTCAAATAATCGATGTAAAAAGTTTATAACAACCAATATAAAAAATTTATTTTTACCGATAATAAATAAAATATTGATAAAAAAATCATATTCATCACAATACAATATTATAAATATATTCTTATCGTTTGAATTGTTACTTACAAAATTAGATCAACAAGCAATCTAGGTAATATTGACATGATAACTTTACATAAGACGTTTATACTTTAATATATTATAAATAAATCAATCTTTTGACTTACATTATAGCATAGTAGAAATAAAAATATGTTAAGATGCTAACTTGAGATGTAAAGTTAAACATATGTTAATCCTAAATTAAGTCCCATCAATTTATTAAAAAGGTTAGATTAAGATTTGTTTTAAAAAACTATTTTTATAAAAAAAAAACACTAAACTTCAGAACATTCGAAAGTTTTTTAGATTAAATTATCTGATTACTTTTAATTATTATTATTATAATTATAATTATAATTATTACTATTATTATTATATTTTAAAATTATATATTTATTATATTTAAAGGCTTAAGATCTATCAATTTATATATAAATTTAGATGTAATTTAATTTTTTGTCTGAATAAATTTTTAACTTATATACAAAAATTATTATAATATAGACTTTTATGAATCAAGTCCAACATTTAAAAAATTTAGATCTAATATTAAGATTTAGGGTTTAGGATTTAGGGTTTAAATTAATTAAATTAAACATTAATTTCAAAAATTAAATTAAATATAAACCTTACAAGATATAACTTAACCTAATTTATTTTTAACCTTAAATACCTTTTATATATTACTTGGAATTAAATTAAATAAGAAAAAGTAACTATTTTTCCTGAATTGTGTATATTTTTCCTTTTCATCTCTCATATCCCTCTCTTTATATATAATTTATTTTCTTTCACTCATCTACTTTCTCATCTTCTATTTAACTTGTCAATACAGAAAGTCACACTCCATTTAAATTTCTTTTACTTTATATTTGATGGATACAAACTTAATTTTTCTCTTTTACTGGAACTCCTTTTGTGTTCCATAAGATGCTTTGCGCTTTCCTTTACTAAAGTAAATGCTTAGCTTCTTATCAGGACCAATTCATCTTTTGTTATTTACTGCACAAAAAGTTTATTCTATTATTCTTTTGAAAGAAGAATAATTCATTTACTTTATTTATCTCAAGATTTATATATACTACTATGTTTTATAAGTAAAATTTCAGTATATATATATTCTATGATTAATGTATAAAGATAATTTTATATAGATTTTTTCATCTCTATGATATACAAATATTTATTTTGCTAATAAACACTATCCTGAAAAGTTTTTATCTCCATATAAATTAAATATTTATTTTTTCTAATCATTACATTTTTATTTAATGTTTCCAATCACATGTAATGTATTTATTTACTTCAAATTTAATTAGTAATTAATATATTTTCATATAAATTTTTTACTCATATAAGACGTAAATATATCTCTACAAGGTAATATATTTTTCTATAAAGTCTCTCCCTCAAATATCATTAATATTTATTCCGTATATAACACACCACACACCCACGAGTTTCATCCTTTGTGGGACCTAACAATATAAAACATTAAATTAACAAAGATATATAAAATTGATATATGTAATTCATTTATTATATTATTAATATAAATAAATTATCTATAAAATGTAATTAAACTAATGGAGACGAACCTTAAAACTAACATTATTTTTTATCATCATGACCTTTTCTATTTATACAAAAATATTACATGGCTGAGCTAGATATTAATATGTTGAGGATAATTTTGTTTTTATTTTCAGGTAATGCCAAAGTTTTGGTTTATAAGATTTAGATACTAAAATCCACTCATTTGAGGTTGTCATTCACAGGTGTAGTGTTTATTTCAATATCACGAAAGCTTTTATTCCGCTAATTCATATTAATAATCTATCATGTAAAGTTTTTCGTTGTCAAGTGGTTAATTTGTATATATAATGTTATTTATTATTGTATATTTGTTCAAAAGGTTTTTCTTTAAAATGAAACTTTTTTTTTTGACCCGAATATAAAAACAGATACTTTCATTTACTATTTTATTCATTAATGTCTGATGCAAATACTATTTTTCAGATATTGATATATTTTTAATTTATGACAAAAATTTAACATGATATATTAATGTTTATCGTGTGATTTAAATATTAACTATATATATAATTAAATATGAACAAGTAATTTATATATTTACTTATCTAGAATGTTTTTTTAAGGGTTTTTCTTTTTTATGTTATGTATTTTGTATTTATATCTTGTACATTAATCTATTTTCATGTAAACTTTCATACGCACGATGTAGACATGTACATAATTTACAAATTAAAACGTTTTTAGGTAAAAAATTTATTTCCATACAAGGTAAAAATTTAACTAATATGATATTTATATGGATTATATAAGGGTTTTTTTCTCTTAATGCAAATATTTAATATGTAATTCAAATAGTAATATGCTTTTATGTAATTTTTTATCTTCACGATATACATTTTCCGGAACCACGATACAGTTAAATGAAAAAATTCACTCTTATCTGGTGTATACTCATATAAAATGTTTATTACTATATAATGTAAATATTTCTCCTCTAAATATTTGATTAAAGAGTTTAAGGAAGAGAAAATATTCAATGCAAAGTGAAAAATTAGTATAATCAATTACAGAAATAAAAGTTTTTCTTAATTATATGCATATAATATGATAAAATTAGAAAATTGAATACTACAATATTATAAATTAAGAATTAAAGTAAAAATACATGACAAATATTGAAAATAAGTTTTCATTAAATTAATGATTCTTAAAGTTTTAAAATAAATAAAGCAAAAGTTATTCATGGTAAACCAAAAGAACAAGCAATAAGAGAATAGAACATAATTAATTTAATTATTAGCCAAAAAGTTACTACTTTAATAACAAGAAAAGTATAGCTACGTTTAAATATTAATTATGCACGATTAGGGATGGAAATAGGTTGATCCGAGTTAGATTTTGAGTGTTTAAACTTTGTCTATTTAAAAATCTTGAAACCTGAGCTTGTTATCTGTTAAAGATTTTTTATTCTGTCAGATCTGATTTAAAATCTATAAAACTTACAAGTCTGTCAGGTCTGATCTGATTTAAAATCTATAAAACTTACAAGTCTATTTAAAAGCTTACATTACAAAAACATCAATAAATTAAAATATATATAAATAATTGATTAAAAAAGCTTCCAAACTTAGTTTACAAGATAAAAAGATCATTAAATAGACCTAATATATATATATATATACTAATATTATGTAAATAAAATATAAAATAAATATTATATAAATATAATATATTAAAATAAATATAAATATATAATATATAAATATAAATATGTTCCTAAATAAGTTAAATAGACTTTTTTATATGTATAGATCCGATTTGTTTATCTAAAAAGACTTTTTAACAAGTGTGAGTCTGTTTATTAAATGAGTTGAGTCAAACTCAACTGTAAACGAGCCGTCCAATAAATTTCTATCGGACAGTTTTATTCACTTCCATCCCTCTGCACGATTGTTTCTTGAACAACTAAATTTTATTTTAAAATTTCATATCCTTTTCTCCAAAACTTATCTGTGTCATCTATATTTTCATGATTCAAAAATCAATACAACTTAATTTAAATATTTCACTCCGGTTTAGCATATAATTTAGAAATTTAGTAAAATTTTATATAAAATTTTTATTATCTTGCGATATAAATATTCATCAAATGGGCGCAAAATAGTGCTATAATTACACAAACAAAAGTGTTCTACATAATGTTACAAAATAAGAATAGTAAGTACTACAATTATAAATTATATATATATAATAGGCAAATAAAGTATTTATTAAATAAATACAAAAGGTACTCAAACTCTTCTCCGATTGTGAAGATAATTAAGGCAAGATAATGAGGTACAATTTAAAAATGTAAATGTAAATATCAATTGTTTATTGGAATAGAAAAGGTTCTACAAAGTAATTTTAATTTTATCAAAAAAAATTGTTAAATATTATATAAATTGTATTGGATGCTGATTCAGTTAGACTATTAAATTAATGGATCAACGGTTAGATTCAACCATATTATATATTAAATTCTGAAAATTTTATATTAAAAAATAAAAATAATGCAAAAAATAACAATTAAATGTAAACATTAGCACAATCTGGTTTTTAGCTATCCATAACAAAAGTTACCTATAAAAAAACTAAAATAAATTTCAAATTCATATCCAAAAGAAAATGTAGTATGAAATTTCGGTACTTTTTATTATTGAAAAAATTTAAAACTTTGGCGGCATATGCATCATGTTGATTTACAATTATATTTTTCATAACATTCTCTTCTCCGTCGTCCTTGGCATTATCATCCAAATTTAATCTATAATATATCATATTAGGTATAACTTTAAATATTAATAATATCAAGAATTAAATAATAAAATTATAATTAAAATTTCATAAATAAATATATCTATATCATTTAAAAGAGATTAAATAGACAAATTTGTAAGATTATTAGTAAAGTTTCTTTCCTTCATTGTTAAATATGACGATGACTCTTTCAACATCCAATTAGAATCTTCATCTAATATTTTAAAATTAATAGAATCATAATTGTGATATTTTAATCAATTGCTGAGAGATGTAATTGGATCAAATATTAACATAAAATAATTAAAAAAATATAAATTATGTAAATATTATGTAGAAATAAAAATAAAAATTACGTTTATTATAATATCAAATTTTAAGAAACATAATTAAGATTATTAAATTTTTAAAATTCTAACCTATTTATCTTATCGAAGAGAATATATTTAAATATATTCTAATTTTGCTTACAACAGAAAGTACTACAAATTTAATTTAATACGAATAATTAATTTTTACAAATTTAATATACCACATCCATACAATTTTTATCATAATTTAAAATATAAAAAAATTAATATACACATATTAGATAAAATATAAAATAAAAATCATAAATAACAAAAAATATTAATCATTAAATTTATCTGATATCATTGTATTTTATTCATAAATAGTAGATTGTTTTCCAAAATCCACTGCAGCATTTTTAAATATTCCCATCTACTATCATTTGTATATTTTAATAATCACTTGTATTAATATTTATCCTCTCGCACTCGTCTGTAACGTCTGTATGAGATGTCATGTTCGCGCGTGTATTCCTTTGATTCTTCACTGTAATGCAAGCAAAGTTATCACGCGCACCTTGGCAACTCTGATTAGGTTTGTACGCAAACATACGACACTATGGCGAGACCTAGTCATTATAAACATAAAAAATATACATATCATCTTTTTATTTTTTATGATAGTATTCAGTATCGTAAGAAATAAAAAATATATTTTGATTTGTTAAAATTATCATAAAAATAAAAAAATATTTTTTTATTTTTTTATAATTAAAATTATTACAAAAATAAAAAAAAATAGGATATATACAAATAACTAGCCGTACATATATACATTCAATATTTTTATTTTAATATATCGGTAAAACATATATATATATATATATATATATATATATATATTAACCAATGCATTCTGCCATGCTAAAACATTAGATAAATTTAGTTTTTTAAAATTGAAGTTTTAAATATTTTTTATTATATAAAGTAAAAATATTTGTCTATAAATTTTTATTTAAATGAATTACATTTTAATTTTTAATGAATATTTAACATATATACTTTCTTTAATAGTAGAGTCTTTTTTTGTCGATGCACATCTTTCTGTGCACAGTTTGGGTAGTTTCATCCTTGCAATTAAATAAGCCAACAAACATTAATGGGACTTTGGAATTATTGGAGTATTTGTGCCTTCCAGATTTCAGCTTTCAATCATCCTCTTCCAAACGTTGGATATACCTATAATCGAAGTCTTTGTTTATCAAAGCATTTATAGAATTTCATATTCTCTATTAAAAGCATGAGAATCATTATTTTTCTTCTATTTTATTCTCATCATAATGTTAGTATATATGACGTGTTATGCTTAAATTTCTGCTGCTTAACATTACACATACAAGTGGAAGATTTTTATCTTTTTGTTATTGATTCATTTCTAATTTAAAGATTTTGTCATTATTTTTAGTGAATATGGCCTACCATTAGGTCCTACACCCAAAATGGCAAACCGTGAGAAACTTCTTCTATGCAACATCATCAAGGATGGAGGCAAATATTTGTACTTTTTTTTTTTCTTCATTCATTTTGGTGGTTAAATAGTTTTAATGTAAAATCCTTAATATTGTTCTCTTCATTTTGTACCCATAATTTCAATCTTTAATGGCAATGAATCACCAGCAGTGTTAATATTGGAGATAAAAAAATTTCCACAATTTTTCTTCATTCATTGTGGTTATTCATTATTTTTCTTGATGCATTAATGACTCTATTTCCATTATTTTGGTCATCGATTTTGGTGGTTCTTTATTTTTTGTTGCATGATGTCTTTCCTTTTTGTTTCTTTATTTCTATTTTTTCCTAAGTCTTTGTTATTCATGTTGTATGTATGATTTTTCACCTAATATCTACATTGCATGTAAATTTTTTCCACATTTTTTTTTCATTTATTATGGTGCTTGATTCCTTTTGTTAGATGCATTGTGTCTCAAACATCGTCAACATGGGAGGAAAATCTTTGTGCATATTTTTTACCTCATCCATTGTGGTCATTCATTTTGTTTTGTTGCATATAGCCAAGTTTTTCTTTCTTTATTTCAATTGTGTGTTAATTGGCTTCTCATCATGTTGTACCTATGACTTCAACTTATTATGACCAAGTGTCACCAATAAGATTAATATTGCAGGTAAACATTTCTCCACATTTTCTTCTTCATTTATTGTGATGGTTGATTACTTTTGTTAGAGGCATTAATGAGTCAATATACCTTATTTGTACTTATCATTAAAATTTGCATTAATGAGGGTTTGCATCTTCAATCTTCTTTTTTATCTGCCTCCAAGTGTCGCAACCTTTCATTAAAGGGCCAACCATCCAACTGTACTCACATCCCATTACCAAAATACTATAAGTTGTGAAACCAATTACGGGTAAGGACGTCAAAATACACAATATCTAAGAAATTCTTTCATCACGTACATGCAATCTCTGGTATGTTGAAAACAGATCAAATGATATGATACGATGATGACCTTATCTATTTGTTGTATTTTTTCTTTAATAAATGTATTCGTTTAAATATTGTGAAGTGTATTTTAGGGACAATGCCGAAACCAATTACTGCCCTTGAAAAAATTGATGCCACGAGAATAGATTGGAGAGTAAGGGTGAGGGTATCATGATCTGGAACATGCCTCTATATGGACATCCACAGCAAATTAGGAGTACTAACATGGTTCTAGTGGATGATAGGGTAAATATAACAAACCATAATGTATTGTACTATTGAGTTTTAATGAAGGATGCATATTTGAACTAAATATTCTATCTAGCTTGGTAGATGTATATGTACTGTTGAGAAAATTTTGGTCAACCAATTTCATCAAAAAATTGAGCAAGAGAAAACGTACATTATTGAAAGCCTTTTGATAGGTCAAAACAGCACAAAATTTAGGACATACAAACAAGAATATCTATTGAAATTTATGGGAACAAACTAATTGCTGCTAGATAATGGTCACAACTTCCCAAACCATGCTTTCCAATTCACTTTATTCACATACATATGCCTTGGTGTGGATGCTTCCTTTCTAATTGGTAACATGATTTATGCTCAGTACCTTATATTGTGCTTTATTCTATTCTTCCCTTAAACATGACTTATTTAACTCAGACATCATTATATTATTATTTGAAGATGTTATTAGACATGTTGTGGAGAAAAATGATTTGAAGAAGGCAGATATGAATGGGGAAAGGACAAAGCTGATTGATTTTGTGCTAGAAGATTTGCAGTAAGCTACACTAAAAGATGTCAATATTACTTAATCAAATTTTTTTATGTTCAGAAGTAATCTCATTGTCCAATATGTACAGGATGAACAAGTTGGAATGCACACTTTGGGGTGTTTATGTAGAACAAATAAACGAGTTTTTCAACAAGCTAATAACTAATAATCCTATCATTCTCATTTTGGAACTCTGTAGAGTGAAGTCTTTCAATGGTTTATTTTGAACTTTCCATTATTCTCAATTATATTTTGTTATAGTATTAAATATTTGTGAACACTAAATTATGTTGAGGGTAAATTTAAAACCCCAAAATAAATCATTTTTTGTTTTTAGCCTAAAATCGATCAAAAACAAAAAATAAAAGAAAAGGAAATAAAAAAAGAAGAAAAAAAAATAAAAGTGATGAAAAATAAAACAAAAGTAATGAAAAAAATAAAAAATAAATAAATGAACAAAATATAAAATATAATAAATCAAAAATAAAAAATAGAAAAAAAACAAAAAAAATCTAGAAAAATAGAAAAAACACTAAAAAAAACATCAGAAAAATAAAAAGAATAAAAAAGAAAGAAACGGAGGAGAGACCCGTGGGAAATTTCAAAAAAGGGGAGGTATAAATGACGTTTGGCTCCTAAAATTAAGGGGGATTTTTTGGCATTTTTGGGGCTAGGGGAAGACTTATCACCGTCACGAAAAAACTCTCTAGAAAATTCTCTCAATTGTGTCCCATTCCACTTGGATTTTCTCTCGGCTGTTTTTCGTTTTCGGAGACGTTTAGAAGCAACATTCTATTTCTCTCTACTGATCTCATTCAACACCAATGGCTCAATGCTAATCTAGAAAAGAAGAAGGTTCCATTGATCTTAGTGTGGTATTTAAGCATGGACATTCTAGTTAGCTTTGAGTTCTTATAGGTTAGTCATCTATAGGCTTTCTTGTATCATCTCTGAATCTGAAACCTGCATTACTCCGATTAGATTTGAGCCATTTCTTTGCATGAGATGAAAACAGTGTTGCTGTATAATTTGATAGAGATATATCAAGTAGGGATTGAGTGAATTCTTTATAGCAAAACATTATACTAAATGATATACATCCTTATGCGTGCATTTGGCTCAGTTACGGTTGGTAATCAATCATTATCTGAGCCTGATTTGTCCCCTGCACCAGCATGACACATAGTTTGAAATCTCAGTTCCTCAATTCTTAAACACTGTACCTTTTGCTTGAATTTGTTCCACATTTTGTGTGATTCGATTAAGCATTGCATTGTGAGAAAATTCGTAACAATCACTATAATAGCACAAATGAATTCGGGTTAGAGTGAATTAGTACATGAATTAAACACTAAATTTTCCCCCTGCACAAGACATACACGTTCGAAATGATCGATGCATGAACAAAGCACATGGCTTAAGTAGTATAAGGCAGAATTTTGCAAGTAAAAGCCAATGAAGATTCCCCAACCAAATAGAGTGCCATAACGCTTGCCAGCATCGCGCCTAATTTTCACTTTGCAAAAGGTTCACTACTGACAAAAACATACCCAGATGACCCTCGGTTGAATGTTGAGTGATCACATATCAACGAACGTTGACGCATGGTTGTGGTCCAGAATATTGCATGAAGATGAAGAATAAAGGAGCTGATGTGAAAATCATTTTTGTCATGTAGCGGCTTTGCTTTCTTCTATGCAAACTCTACCACTAATATAATCGCACCAGGAAATCAATTTGGTTTAATCAACCTTCAGATTCAAGTGGTGCAGTTGGTGCTAGCTCTGGTTTGTTGCTCATATAAGGATGCCTTCAAACCAAGTGTATAGAAGGATCCAGTGAAGACGCAAGGCTGGAGTAGGAAGAAACACGTCAGAGGGCAAATGATGCTGTTAGTAGCATTAGAACTGCTACATCATTCTGTGCTAAACCAAAGGTGATGGATATGTACACCAAGAAATGTCAGAACATTCCTTTATTTAATTTTAGAAGGTATTGAAGAGGCTTGCCATACAACATGAAACAATTGCATAAGCTTGATTAAATGATATTTATACTATTCTAGATTTGTGGCTGATCATGGAAAGGGACTCCACGGAGAGCTTCGGCCGGTGCTGTGGAATTGTTAGACCCCAACAGGGCTAGAAAAGTTGTGCTTGAGCGATGACTTGCAATCAGAAAATCAGTAGCAAGCAAAAGAACGCCATGTGTATTCTAACATACATCTCAGCTGACTTTAAGGTTATCTATAATGCCTTGAACAATCCATTTATTTCATCCTTGCAGCTATTCAAAAATTCGAGTTCATCAACTTCTGTGTGGCTGCTTACTTGACCAAAGGATGTGAGAGTAATATTCACATGCGGTGGTGATATAACTGGGATTATTGAATCTATTAAGGACATTATTAAATCCATATCAGAAGAAACTGTGTTTACATTGTTATTCAAAAAGCCATCTCTTGATTGCTCTGTGTGTTGTCCATATAGATTGTATTCATTTGAATCAGAACATCCTACCATTATAGACTCAAGCCGAACAAAAGTAAAGAGGTTATCAAAAAGTTTGTTCTCAAAATCATCATCTTTCTTATGCAAGTCTTTGTAGCCGTATCGTGCCACGCATCGAAAGATGTAGAAATTCTTAGGCCCAATCCTCTTGACAAGGAATCGCTCTTCTTCTGGAACAATGTAGATAGGAAGGTATTTCACACATACAAAAACAACAACAAAATGGATGGTTGGTAGGGTGGTGATGAAATGAGAAAAGACGATAGGTACTCCACTTGCAAGTTCTATGTAGACTAGTCCAAATCTGGGGACACAAATAAGTCCTAAGTTTGGGCCAAGCCCAAGAATCCATGCCATTGAGACCTTACTATGCATTTCAAACCCATAGCGCTTCACTGTGCCGCAATGCCAAACAGAAATAATAATAAGAAATGCTTCAGCAATTGCAAGTGGAACCCACCCACCTTGATTAACTTCGAAGAGTACAACTGAGAAGTAGGTGCATTCCAAAATAGATGATAAGCCAATGAAGATGAGGACAAGAATCCAATGGCATCGCCATACCAGTATCATGATTAAAATCATAAGAAACGTTATGACCAACATGACTATCACAATTGCAGTACCATATGCATTTCCAATCTGGTTTTGATTGTCGAACCCAGCAGTAACGGCAATGCAAAGAATCATAAGGATCCAATTAATGTCTGGAACACATATCTGAACTAAGAGGTCTCAATGTAGCAATAAGTACCCCATGCACGTAGACCATCAACGTGGAGATTCCATGCAAGAAGGTGAATTCAAATGAATGTGGGACCCACCAATAAGTCTTATTTAACATGAAAGAAGTGGCCTAGCCCCATACAACACTACATGCATTGTTAATATCAATTTACAAAACATAAGTCATAAAATTGAATAGCTCAAGTGGCTGAGTGCATTACCTGTATTCCTCAAGTCCCTGGATTCGATTCCCACATGCTACAATCCTACCTAGCCTTATTTAATTAACATAAACTTCTCCAATTTCCTTCAACCTCCTAACTTGGGTCAAGCCCAATTCCTGTTTATTTAAGATCCAACTTATCTTTCTTAAATGGCTCCAAGCCTAATTCTTTTTCATACAAAATCGATTCCTTTTTATTTTAAATCAAGTCCCTATTGTAAATTTGGGTCAAGCCCAATTCTTTTCAAATGAAATAAAATTCAATTCTTCTCTCTAATCATTAAATCAAGTTCCTTTCTTTAACCTGGGTCAAACATAATTTTCTTTAAAATCAAGTTTTTATTCAAGTCAAATTTCCTTCTTTTATCATTGTTTTTATTTTGAAAAAATGTCTATTTTTTTCCTTCTCAAGGAATTTCGTCTAAATGAATTCTAATACGAGCAGGCAGCCTTCTCTACTATTCTGTATTTGAATTCGTGCAGGTTCACACGCAGCTTACGACGGTTTGGACTTTTCACGGACGTTTTTCCGACAAATCATCGTTTTCTCTTCAAAACTTCTCTTTTCCTTCTCAAGGAATTTCGTCTAAATAAATTCTAATACAAGCAGACAGCCTTCTCTACCGTTCCGTATTTGAATTCGTGCAGGTTCACACATGACTTACAACGGTTTGGACTTTGCATGGACGTCTTTTCGACAAATCGTCGTTTTCTCTTCAAAACTTCTGTTTTCCTTCACAAGGAATTTCATCTAGACGAATTCTAATACGAGCAAGCAGCCTTCTCTGCTGTTCTGTATTTGAATTCATGTAGGTTCACACACGACTTACAACGATTTGAACTTTGTATGGATGTCTTTCCAACAAATCTCTATTTTTTTTTTGTTCTAAACGTTTGTTTTTTTTATTTTCTAAAATCCGTGCAATGGATTCTAATACGAGCAAGCAACTTTCTCTTCTATTCCATGTTTTAATGACGGGAAAACTCATATGAAAGATCTAAAAATTTGAGACTAAGTGATGTAAAAACATATTCCTGATAGAATATACATTTAATTTTCACAATATTAAAAGAATTTAAATGATATATGTGGTTCAGAATTGATGTGTGAAAGATTGATGACAGTTATTATTATATTTAAATCTTAACTCTCCATAATCAAGTTCAAAAGAGTGGTTTGTAATGGAGAATCAATATTCAAAAATTTGAAGAATGTAGGACCATTAAAACTCAATTATGGTTTGTTATACCTACATTAAAACTCAATAGTACAATACATTATGGTTTGTTATATTTACCCTATCATCCACCAGAACCATGTTAGTACTCCTAATTTGCTGTGGATGTCCATATAGAGGCATGTTCCAGATCATGATACCCTCACCCTTACTCTCCAATCTATTCTTGTGGCATCAATTTTTTCAAGGGCAGTAATTGGTTTTGGCATTGTCCCTAAAATACACTTCACAATATTTAAACGAATACATTTATTAAAGAAAAAATACAACAAATAGATAAGGTCATCATCGTATCATATCATTTGATTTGTTTTCAACATACCAGAGATTGCATGTACGTGATGAAATAATTTCTTAGATATTGTGTATTTTGATGTCCTTACCGTAATTGGTTTCCACAACTTATAGTATTTTGGTAATGGGATGTGAGTACAGTTGGATGGTTGGTCCTTTAATGTAAGGTTGCGACACTTGGAGGTAGATAAAAAAGAAGACTGAAGATGCAAACCCTCATTAATGCAAATTTTAATGATAAGTACAAATAAGGTATATTGACTCATTAATACCTCTAACAAAAGTAATCAACCATCACAATAAATGAAGAAGAAAATGTGGAGAAATGTTTACCTACAATATTAATCTTATTGGTGACACTTGGTCATAATAAGTTGAAGTCATAGGTACAACATGATGAGAAGCCAATTAACACAAAATTAAAGGTACGACCATTAAAACTCCATAATCAATATTAAAAAATATAACAAACTGTAGGTAGTGCTGCTGGGCCACGCTCGTGGTCAAGACTTTAGCATTTTTCATTTTTACTTAAGGCACACATGAGGTGGTATAGGATTTAATGTAGAAATGGCAGAATAATGCAGGGGCTGGGAATCGAACAGGGGACTTGAGGATGGCAGGCGGTATCCCCTGCCATTAAGCCAAGCTTATGACTGTGTCCTTGATACTTTAACTCAAATGATAAAGGCTCTGCATGGTGTTCGTACGTCCTTGAAATTTTCATGCAGGCACAACACAATTAACTCGCGTCTGATTCCTTTTGGATGAGATGCTACTGCATCAAGTAATAGACCAATAACCCTTGCCTACTCTGATATTTTCAATATAGATTCAGATGCATTGTAGGGCGCTTTTACAGTGATCGAGATCAGAGTTGTTGAATCCATGGGGCGTCTTTCATATCTTCAGGAGTTCTACAACGAGGATACATAGCAGTATGTACATGTGCATGGGATGGACGTAACTTTATCAACGCTGATTTCAGAACCCCTGGCGACCATCCAATTGACGATTTGACGGACACGTGCTAGTCTTTCTACCTAGTCCACCTAATACTTTCTCCTTTTGTCACCGTTATCCTCATTTAAACTTGACTTGGCCTGACCGAGGTTCAGTGGTATTCTACTTCAATCGACAGAACCCATTATGGCCTAGTGACCGCTTGCGATACCACTCCAAACCATGTAAAGGTAGACTTTCATATGCAGGCCACCTCTAACAGGTTTGAGTATACCTGGTTCAGTATTTTCTAAGTAACCTTTAGCCATGGAGTAGGGCTGTTAGGATGACAAATGGAGACGAGGCTGCTTAATGCCTTGCTTTATTGTTTACTTTGTATTCACAGGGGCAAACCTAAGGCTAGTGTCACACATAGGCACTTATAGTTGCACTAATCATGAAATTGTACACAGATAACAAAATCTCTTAACATCAAACAGAATCTTTTGAATTACCAGTTGCATTATAGGATTTTAAAATCGATTGTTTCCGATCTGGTTTCTAATGGTGCAGTGTCAAGTTGTTGATAGCCAATCGTCCTAACCTGATGGTACTCGAAGGACATAACATCCACAAGAGTGGCCTGCTGTGTAACGCCCAGACTTTTGATTTGTTCTTATTAGTTTTAACAGTTTAAAGAACTGAGCGTCAGGGACATGGAGTCCCTTATCTAGTAGTCATAATGCCACAAATTCGTTCTTACTCCATCAAGAGCTTAATGCTCAGAACTACCTAATGCACTCATGCATCATGAAGTGACTAAAACTTCAGATCATAAAGCAATCGATGAGATATGAGAGAAGACTTACCTGGATCCAAGCGACCACTATGCACACGATTTCAGTCAAGTCTGGAGCTAACTCTGATCGAGACGTTTAAAGGCATGAAGCTGAACATGAGAGAACTTAGAGATTGAGCCTTGGAGCCAAGAATGAAACCAAAGAAGACCTCAAAAGCCTCTGGAGGGTTGAAAGAAAATCAGGGGAGTTCGGAAGGTCTTGCTAGAAATCAAGATCGATTCTCCTAAAGTACAGGAATCTTGATGTTCTTCCATAGGGTCTTCTCCTTCACGGCGGGGGCATCGAAACTGGTTGTGGATGCTAATGACTCAAAGAACCCAGAGCCCCTCCCTCCTCCTTGTGGATACTCCTTTTGTTTTGAAGAAGCCTCTTAAGCCAAGAATCTATCCCCAGAAATCTCTGAAAAGTGCTTAAGGAAAACCTCTTTTCCCTCAGAACCAGCGAGAATGTAGAGAAAAGCCAACCCCCGTGTTTGTTTTTTTTTTTTTTCTTATCTTTCGCTTTTCCTTTTTTGGTTTTGGTTAAAATCTGTTTTTCATTCTGTTTTTTTATTTTTTTTTGTTTTATTTTTTAAAGTTTGTTTTTTTCGTTATTTATTTATGTATCATCTTTCAGTTTTTATTTTCTTTTATTTTTTTATTTCTCTATTTTTTCTTTTTTAACCAAAATTTTTATATTTTATTTTTAATCCTATTTGCTTATTTATTTTCTTTTTCTTTATTTTCTTGTTTCATTTATTTTTCTTTCTTTTTATTTTGTTTACTTTTCGTTTTTACTTAATTTCCGTTTTTATTTAATTTTTGTTTTTATTATTTTTAATTTTCAGTTTTTGATTTTGATTTTGATTTTCTTTAAATTCAGATTTTTATATATTTTCCTTTTTCATTCTTAGTTTTTTATGTTTGATTATTTGTTATTAATTATTTGTTTTTTATTTATTTTATTTTATTTTTTTCTAAAAAAATTCTTTTCTGATTTTTTTTTGTGATGATTTTTTTTTATTTTTTCAGATTTTGGTATTTTTATTTTTATTATTATATATTTTTATTATTGTCTATTTCTCTGTTGATTCAGTTTTCTGTTTTTCCATTTTTTTTGTTTAAAATTTATTTATTTTGTAATTTTGTAATTTTTTATTATTTTGTTTTTATTGATTTTTGTTAATTTTCTTTTTTTTTTTTAATTTTTTTGTATTTTTATTTATTATTTTTTTACCAATATTTTTATTTTATAATCATTTAAATAAATAAAAAAGAAAATTGAAGCCTCAAGCATAAATGGATGTTTATATATATATATATATATATATATTTATTCTCAATTCATAAATATATTTTACATATGTATACGTATCTCAATGTCATTTTAGTTTACAATCTTAATGTGCACAATTTTATTATATGTTACAATTTTTTAAAAATAAATTTATATTATATCAGCTACTCGCTTTTAAAAGATTAAAAGTGCTGCCCCATTAAATTAATGAATTAATTTAATTAAATATTAAACTATATTTTAAAGTTAAAAGTGTATTGCTAAAGGAAAATGATAATTAACCCTTAAGGGAGAAGCATTACTTCACTGGTGATATAAATAAGTGCCATGCGTATCCGACCTTAATATCAATAAAAAGCTATTCCACTTAATTACCACATCACTAGTTTCTCTACTCTTGTCTTTTCTTTAACCATCCTTGAAAAGCTTAAACCTCCTCTTAACTTCTTAAGAAAGATATGTCAATCCCTCCAACTTCTGAATTCAGAGGATGTGCATCAAATTTTGCACAACCCGTAGGGGAAGAAGATATACGTGCAGCACAGAATTTGGTGAACAATGTTCGTCGTGTTAATGTTGATGAAGGACCTCTGAATGAAATTGTATACAGACCAGGCGATTTAGAATTTGATATTCGCCACCCTTTGGTCCGTTGGGACCAGAGATCTTATGAAGATATCTTTCAAAATGGTTTGCAAGCAAGGCCTCAAGGAAACACTCCCAATGGTACTTACTACAATTTGGATCGTTATATCCACAATGCTGGTGCGGCTCTTGATCCAAATAGGCGTGAAACATATGCCTTTGTTAGTACCACTCTTAACTACGCTTGGCATCCAATCCCAAATCGAAATACCCTCTCACCGGGTGATGTGATTGAAATCTATCGCTATGAGATCTATGCACCAGGTGGTATTTGGGTTGCTGTGACTCTTAGGGGTCATTACAATTACAATTCTCAAGCTGAAGTTTGCTTTGTGGGTGGCATTGCACCTCAATACATTCGCTCTTGTCTGAAATACACGTTCGTACGTGATCCCGGTTCAGGGTTAGTAGCTTGTATTAATTCCTAATTTTATAATTAATTAAACTCTAAATCCCGAACGTGTGTGTATATATAATTAATTTTAATTATTTAAATGTAAAATAAATTAAGGGACTCAAATGAGTAATACAATATTAATTTCAGTTTTACTCTTGTTTTGCAGCCGATTCATCAGCTTCTATAATGATGACCAATTAATTATAAATAGGTATTTCAATCCACAAGCATATCCATTTTCTGAGGTCATAATTTCTCTCCCAACACATACTTTTGTGGATAAAAAAGATGGCAAGGAGAAGTACTTATCTGAAGTAGTGTATCCAGCTATAAGAGAGAAAAGGGAAGTCTCGAATGATAATTCGGATGATGCTCTTGAGTGGTATACTCATAATGTTGTGGAGGTATCTAGTTATATAAATGCTGCATTTCGTTCATCAAGAACAAATGAAGCCTACTTATTCATGAAAAATAAGTATGTGCTTATGAATTATGCTCCTGGAACAAAAGATGACAGGATTGTGAATGGGCCACATCTTATTTGTGATTCATTTCTATCACTTATTGATACACCATTTGGAGAACAGGGAATAGATTGTGCCTTTGATGCTGATTACAATACAGGATTTCCTTTTTACAGATCTAAAACTGAAGCATTTATTTTCTGCGGTAACCTTTGTGCCCACATAGACTATGCTCCAGGAACCAAAGATGACAAGATACTCTCAGGTCCTATGACCATTGCCGCCATGTTTCCCTTCTTCAAGGGTACCGCATTTGAGAATGGCATAGATGCTGCATTTACATCAACACGGAGTTACGAGGCGTACTTATTCAAAAGTGATGAGTATGCTCTCATTGACTATGATGCTAAGAATGTCATTGCCATTCGTAAAATCACTGATGGATTTCCTAGTTTGCTAGGCACCGTTTTTGCAAATGATATTGATGCAGCTTTTGCTTCTCATAGGGAGGATGAAGCTTACCTTTTCAAGGGAGAACTATATGCACTTATTAATTTTGCCCCAGGTACAACTGATGACTACATTGTCGGTAGTAGAATAAAACGAATCCTTCCCAATTGGCCATCTCTTAGTAAGGATCTGCCTCTAAAAAATGAGGGACTTAACTTTCATGACCATCACGGTCAAGAAGGAGAGCATGACCCAGATCAACATGATGCATTTTAAAATATTGATTTGATGGGGTTTGATCAAAATAAATACTTTCATCGTTAATATTGTTTGAATTATTTTCTTTGGTTAACGTAATGATGTGTGGATTTCTATTTCCTTTTTAATGATGTAATATATGTGTGGATGTTTGATTTCTATTTTGTTGTAATATATGTGTGGACATTCATGAATAAAATTTCCTATTCGTAAATATTTCTTTCTATTTATTATTTTAGAAAACTATGTTTTAACTATCCATGCAATATTAAATTTATCAAGATTTATAAAGAATAGATGATATGATAATTACTTTTTACATCGTTTGTTAGATAATTGATGTAAAAAGTAATATGATATATGTAAAAAATTACTACATTAAATATTTTTTAATTAATATAAAAATTTATTTTTACATTGATTATGTAAAATCTAATCTTTTATATTGATTGATAAGTTAATTAATGTAAAAAATTTATCCTCTTTTATTGATAAATGAAACACTACAAGGAAAGATTAGACAATGGGCAGCATAGAGGATACATTTCTTCTCTTTATAAACACATCACAAATTTGAGTTTGCTTACCCTAAACTTTTCACCTTTCTCTGTTTCTACCTCTACGTCTCATCCTTTCGTTTTTTCCAACAACTATATAAACGATATTAGTGTGTACTTAAACAGATCTTTTTTAAAATTGAATCATTTAAATAAAAATTAAGATTATAATAGAAATAAATTAAAATTAAAATTATAATAAAAACAAAAAAAATTAAAATTTTAATAATTATAAAAATAAAATATGGAAAAAAAATGAAAAAAAAAATACTGTAAACACCTAATTATGTTTAAAAGTGAATTAATTAAATTTTAAAAATAATAAAAAATTAACAATAAAAAAATAAAAAATAACAGTGATGACAAAGTAAGAAAACGACAAAAACAATAATAAATAAAAGTAAAATTAGAAAAATAAAAATGAAAAAATAAAAGTAAAAAATTCGAGCAACAAAATTTCAAAGGAGAGAGCAGGGATATAAAAAGGAAATGACGAATTTGAGGGGGCCTTGCTTCTTTGGGGAGGGAGACGTGACTTTCCATTTTTTTTCCGGGGTATTTGGGAGCTCACCATTTTTTTTCTCTCCTTCATACTCACAATTTCCGGAGCTTGAAAGAAGAAACACAGTCAATTTCCTTTCGCCGGCTCTAAAAAGGTTCACGAAGACTCAGCAAACAAGGGTGCCATATGAGATTGGCATTAAAGCTTTTTGCAAATTGATCAGCTCCTGCTCCCTTGGCTCTTGGCGCCATTATAGGAAGACCTACATACGCAGGATATTTGGAATTGGTTCTTGGATAAGGAAGAGATAATTCCGCAAACTTCCAGGTAAGATTCTCAACATCTCGTTTACTTTTGTGCATGATTGCTTGAATGGAAATAATTCTTGAACCATGGCTTGGATTCTGCAAACTTCCAGCATTAGTCCGCATATTCTTGCCTACATTTAGACTTCAGATTTCTTTGCATTAAAATAAATTCGAATTTCTGTGATGCCTGTAATGGCAAGAAGCCAAGAATAGCTACTGTTACCATGATTATAAGAGGTCAATAGGCAATACACATAGTTTGAGTAGTAATGGAAATTTTGAAATTCTAAAAAGTGAATGGTTTATTATGCTGCACCTTCCTGAAGATTAGACAAATGAAATGGTAAGAAGGTGTATGCAAAACATGAGATCAAGCTTAACTCCAAAAGAGAAAGATGTCGAGGATTAAAATACTAAAATCTTCTTATGCTGATTCTGACTTGATTGGGAAGAATGAAATTGACTAAAACAAAGCTCCTGAAACAGTACAGATCATATGAGAACCAGAGGTTGTAGGAGTAACCACAAATTATTTGACTTTTAATTCTGACCAGGATGAGTTTTTCTCCTTGTTGGCAAATCTGTGAATATGCGGCGGCAGTGAACTAATTTTGCTTCCATGACGTTGATCATTGTAGCAACTAATAACCTCATTTTGAAAGCAAGCAAGTGCTCTCTAAGCCTGGGCATTAATGGTGGCTTCTCTGTCAGTTCCGAGCCTACGAGAGATCTCTTTACAGTCTAAAAATTTGTTGATGTTTTGATAAAAAAAAAACAGGCATCTGCTACTAATGGAATTGTAATTAACCTGAGTGGAGGGCAGAAGCGATGAATTCAACTGGCTCATACTCCTTATCAAAATAATGATGTATATATCTCTTGGATGATCGGTTCGGTGCACATATTGCTACAAGTTGCTTAATGAATATATCATGAGAGGGCTTACTGATGGGAAAATCATGCAACTTATTCCATATCACCATTGTTGGGCTCAAACCAAGAGTTTCAGGACCTATTGAATGACTCACGAAAACATTGTTGGTTCTAGCCGACTTGTAGATATTACTTCTTCCTCAAGACATTCAAATAGTGCTAGAGTGGAATCCTTCATCCGTCTAAATGGAATCCTCTTTACTCGTACAAGCCTTGAGACCTTCACCGAAGTTCTTGCTGTTATTGGTAGTAGCCTGCGTGAGATTCTGTCTTCGGGGGAGTCTGAAGGTCAAACTTATATAGGAATTGTACAGCATGCTGTTCTGCTTCAGAATGCATTTACTGCAGCTTTTGAATTGATGGATCACAAATTAGAGAGATGTGCACAACTGCCTGATCCTTCTACTAGTTATCTCTTACCTGGCATTTTAGTTTTTATTGAGTGGTTGGCTTATTATCCAGATCTTGCAGCCGGCAATGATGTGGATAAGAATCAGGCAATTTTGAGATCAAAATTTTGGAATCATTAGTATTTATCTGCTCCTGGTAGTGGTATGGTGCCTCAACACTTGCAACCAGTTCAGCCACATACTTCAAGGTGGTTAGAGGAGGAAGTTTCTCTTGCTAACGATTTGAAAGGTCTTGGGTTATTTGAAGACGGGCATGTGATGAAACCTAGCCTACAAGAAGCTGTAGGCATCTCCAACCATGTTTCACTTCCATTTCCCTATTCAACAGTCAATGGGTGCTGTTGATGCTAATAGTATGCTTTATGGCCTATCAAAAGCTTTGGAATCTGTGATACCTTTCAGAGTTGATGTTGTTGCATCTTCTAGACTAATTACTGATAACTTAGCTATATAAACATCAGTTTTCCCAGTTGGTTTGAGAAAATCCCCTGCTAGTCGACCTACTGGGCACCTTGGACCTCCTCCTGGTTTCAATCCTGTTCCTCCTAAACAAGGTATTGAATCCACTGTTTTAGATTCGATCAGTGGGAATCCAATAATGGATGATTACAGCTGGTTGGATGGATATCATTTGCGTTCATCAGGGAATGATTTAGGCCCACTACTTCTCTTAGTTACTCTCAGTTGAATTCTCAGCAAGTCAGTTTTCCTTTTCCTAGAAAGCAAGTTCCATATGTGCCACTTCAGATGGAAAGACAGAACGGCAACTGTTGCACCAATAAAGGAACTCGTGGGTCACACTTGAGGATCATAATCCGAAAGGATGAAAGAGTAGGTATAATGATGAATCTATGATTAGCAGAATTAGCTTAAAAGAAAACAACTTAGCTCGGGTACCGGTATAAGGGAGGTACATCCTGATGATATGAAAAAGGCATCCGCATAAGAAGGATGTATGGTGTAGGTAAGCTGGTATCTAGTAGATGGGAGCAGCCGTAGGTGGATGATCATTAAAAGCAAGCCAATCACGTATATAAGATCATGGATTCTAGGAAATACTTTTCATCATCGTTCATTGGCCTCAAGCAAAGAATTCCAGGACCAGGCCCATGCACAATGGAAGCTTGGTCTGTCACTGATGCAAACGTGATTTCACTAAAAACCTGGGATTAGGGACATACCCTCTCCGATGGTCATGGGTTCAGGGTGCAAGGATATGATCCCGTGATAAAAAACTCTTGCAAAAGATATTGATACATGTCCTAAACTTCTCTTTCCTGATGAACCAACCAGTGGACTAGATAGTACAGCTTCCTATTATGTCATGAGAAGAATTGTTACCTTGACTCAAAATGATAACACTCAGAGGACAGTTTCTGCTTCAATCCATCAGCCTAGCTCTAAAGTTTTTCAACATTTCCATAACCTTTGTCTTCTTTCTTCTGGATTTCGATCAGGATCGAGACTAAGATGTTGCGGCATTAGCAAATAACTTGAGTCAGGCCTTCCGTTATGACATTTACAATAACGAAGGCATTGAAGGGGTTCATGTCTCTCTTGAACTCGATGATGAGGATGAAATCCTTCTCAAAGTCAAACTGCACCAGCAATAATTGATAAATCTGCATGCGGAATAGCCTTTGTAGCTTTTCCAATAGGGGAAGAAGGGAAAGAAGATTGCCATGCAATTGCTGCTGTACGTGAAGTCTGTTCAATCAACTCTATGATTTCTAACTTCATCCTTCCCCTTCAAGGACACGATATATCAGGAAAAGATTGTCGCGTTCATTATTCCTTAAACATCAACACAACCCCGGTCCACTTTAGCAGAAAGTAGCTACGTAAATTTTAGGAATTTTTGTATCGAGCGCTTGAATAGGTGGCCATGCAATAGGTGGAGGAGGCTGCTGCTTAGAAAGATTTGAAACAAAAGCTGCACAATTTAAACGAAAACCTCAATCATTGTCAGAAGCTTGATTCTAAAATTTATATTGGTATAATATTCGAAAGGGTGGAGGCCCCACTCGGTGCCACCTCCAAAGTCCATATACAGCTAGTGACTTAATGGCAAGCATGCGTTTGACCGATTTTCTAAGACTATTATCAAGTGCAAAGCATTGGGCTAATAGGACAAAATTTGGATATTGGTAGTCAGGATTTCTCCAACTTTGTAGCCTCACGAAATAACGCCGTTGCTGGCAAGCACCAAATTATGAGGGGATATTCGCATTACTAGATCATATGCGTCATAATCAAAGAAAAAGAAAGTCACGAAATTAATAAATAAATCTCTGGGCAATTATCCTAAGTATTTATATTTCAAAGATTATATGGTTTAGCATTTGAAAGTGTTCTACGTGCAAAGTATTTACACTTTAATAATATTAAAGTGTTAGATCAAATTTTTTCATAATAAAAATTTAAAATCAATTCAGATTTCTTTAATAATCCTATATCTCATGTAACGAGTCTAAAAATTAAAAGTGTAACATACCTTATCTTTTAAAGTTGAAAGTGTAGCATACCTTATCTTTCAATGTTCAGAGAGTCATGAGTTGCAGTGCAATTTTCGTTTGCCTTCAATTCTGTGCATGTGGATCGAAGATCTCCCTTTTTCAATCGAATCTTCAAAATTTAACTTTTCCAAATTCATTCCAAAGATTTAAAATGATCCTAGACCCCACACAATGAGTTTTGAAGTTGAAAGTGCAACATACCCTATCTTTTAATGTTCGAAGAATCATGAGTCGTAGTTCAACCTTCGTTTGCCTTTGATTCTGTGCATGTGGATCGAAGATCTTCCTCTTTCAATCTCTACAAAAATTACTTCTTTCAAAATCTTTTCAAAGCTCCAAATGGTCTTAAATCTCACGTAATGAGCTTTGAAGTTGAAAGTGCAGCATACCCTGTCTTTCAATGTTCACGGACTCATATGAATTGTAGTGCAACCCTCGCTTGCATTCTACTTTTTATATATGTGGACTAAGGATTTCCTCTAAAAATGTTCAAAATACTTTTACTCGCTTGCTGACATATTACGAACACCACTTTTTTTCACTCACCCTTGAAGGTCAAGCCTTCAAACCAGAACTACGTAGCCTTGAATTTTTCATTGCACCAGGGAATACATAGGAGTAAGATCAAGTCCTGTCAGACTATTTTCATACAACTTATTTACTTCTATTCTATTTAAAGGGATCAAACAGTTTTCAAAAATATCAAAATCACACATTCAGTTTAAAGATACCGTTCTTCGGAACGGACAAATAGGATGCCTAACACCTTCCTTATTCGTAACCGACTCTCGAACTAGAATTTCTTCCTTGAGTTAGGGTTTTTCCAAATATTTTCCCTAAAAAATAAAATTTGGTGGCAGCTTTACAAACGAAAGAAAATCATTTCTAAATTTTAGCGAGTTCGTCGTCTCGTGGTAATTACGATTACGACAGATGGTGACTCCATTAGGGACTTTAGAGAGTCAAACCCATTTATAATTGAGTGTGCATTGTATTGATCATTTTTTCTGTTTATTAATCTTTCTATCTATTTATTTACTGTACAATCCATCCTAAGATAGACAAATTTAAATTTGCTGTATATATACTTGTTGCGATTTCCTCAATTGCAGGTATCCCAATTATTTGTGTGCCCTCCACACACATCACACCTTTCCCGTACTCATTAATGCACAGACATTTTATCATTCATCGATTTTGACATTGATTTTTTTCAAAATTAATTTAATAGAAAATTTAAACAAGATCAACTTTCTCGACATCTTTATAGAACTCAGTTACAACCAAGGATCATGGATGAGTTGGAAAGATAAAATGAAGAGCTGAGAAACAAGGTCAAAACTATGAAGGATCAAATGGTCAAACTAATGGAGGCCCTCCCACTGTCAAAACAAAAGGAGGTAGGGGGATCCTTGCTAGAAGAATCGGTTGGCCCATCATATCCTCCTAGCTACAATCTACAAAACTCTATACCATTAACCATGCCTTCGCAAACCAAGTGGGTTCATCATGGATTCCCTCATGTACCCTCCTTCACGAGACAATTGAGAAAAGTGCGTATGATGCCAGAGACGCATTTGATTTATGTCTGGTCCTAGATGTGATCATTCTTCCCAAGTTTAAGGTTCCTGAATTTGAGCAATATTAAGGAACTGGTTGTCCAAGGAACCACCTAGTCATGTATTTCAGGAGGATGGTTGCATGTGCTCATGATGACAAGCTGCTCATCCACCTTTTCCAAGACAGTCTAACTGGGGCAGCTGCCAACTGGTATACCCAGCTGGAACGGACTCATATCCATTCATGGAGGGATCTGGCCGATGCATTCCTAAAGCAGTACAAGTATAACCTGGAGATGGCTCCTGACAGAAAGCAGCTCCAGAATATGGCTAAGAAAGGAGATGAGACCTTCAAACAGTATGCATAATGATGGCGAAAGCTAGAGCTCAAGTACAACCCCCTTTATCCGAGAAAGAAACTGGTCAGCATGTTCGTCGATACACTCCAAGACCCCTTCTATGACAAAATGATTGGCAGTATGACCGCCAGTTTCTCTGATGTCGTCATTATATAAGAAAGGATCGAAGGTGGCATGCACCGTGGAAGGATCGTGCACAAGGCTACAGGAACAATAAACACTTCTTCGAGTTGGGAAAGAAAATGACAAGAGATACTCATAATGTGGCTTCTCGTTAAGGCCAATACACTCCTCAAATGGCACCTTATGGATTTGGTTGGTTTCCAACCACCACCTACCAAACACCCTACCCTCCAACTTATAATTATTCGATACAAATCCAATCACCAGCACCATTCACAACCCAAACACAAGCCATAAGCCAAAATCCTAACTAAGGCCAGAAATAAGAGAAAAAACCTATCAAATTTGATCTTATCCTAATGACCTATATTGAGTTGATGCCTCATTTAATTCAGAACTCTCTAGTAGCTCTTCACCCTTTGAAATCTCAAGAACCACCATATCCTAAATGGTATGATGCAAATGCCAAATGCAACTACCATGCAGGGTACATTGGTCATTCAATGGAAAATTGTCAGGTCCTAAAGCATAAGGTGCAAAGCCTAATCGATGCAAAATGGTTGGACTTTGGGAGGTTCGCTTCGAACATAGGAAATAATCCATTGCCAAATCATGAGGTCCCATCAACCAGTTGAAGGAAATTGGGCAGTGCAATGATGCCTTATAAAGAAAAATCATTCAAGATTGTCATACTTTTCAAAATCAATCTTTTGTAATAAAATCTCAATGAGAAATATAAAAATTACATTTTTCATGTTTCTTCGACATATGCTTTACAATATTTACTTTACTTCTTGAATTTTCCTTTCCTTTCATCATTTAACGCATCACTTATAATACTTGTTGGGGATAATATCAGTGCTGTAATAAATAATTTTGAACGTCTTATTAATCAAATTCAAAGAGAAAGATTAAATGAGGAAGAAGAATAAGCAAGGTCTAAATCTAAGCAGGGATTCCAAATCACCATCCATCGTGACTCCTCTCAAGGAACATCTTGAAATAACAAATATCCTGCTCGATCAAGAGTTCAAATCCAGGAAAAATTTAGGGACGGAAAAAGATCCGCTGAATTGAGAATAAAAAAATCCAAGTAGGACCCAATAAAAGATCTGACAACTTAAAAAAAAAAAGGAAACCCACTGAAACTGGAATAAAGTAAAAGAAATAATCCAGGAAAAATCAGGGCCTAAGTTTAAGAAAAAAGAACAAACCTCGCTGGATTAAAATAAAAAATAATCCATGCAAAATCAGGGTAAAAAATAAAATAAAAAACAGACAAAGTCATGATAAAAAAAAGGTCTTGCTAGATTAAAATTCTAAAAAATAATTCATGCAAAAATTAGGATCAAAACAAAAGCCCGCTAGGTCGAAAACCCTGTCTTTCAATGTTCGGAGAATCATAGGAGTCGTAGTGCAACCTTCGTTTGCCTTCAATTTTGTGCATGTGGATCGGAGATCTCCCTTTTTCAATCTTTGCAAAAATTACTTCTTTTAAAATTTTTTCAAAGCTCCAAATGATCCTAGATCTCACACAATGAGCTTCGAAGTTGAAAGTGCAGCATGCCCTATCTTTCAATGTTCACAGACTCATATGAGTTGCAGTGCAACCCTCGCTTGCTTTATACTCTATTACAAGCACCACTTTTTTTTCACTCACCCTTGAAGGTTAAACCTTCAAATCAGAACTGTGTAGCATTGAATTTTCCATTGCACCAGGGAATACGTAGGAGCAGGATCAAGTCCTGTCAGACTATTTTCATACAAACTTATTTACTTCTATTCTATTTAAAGGGATCAAACAATTTTCAAAAATATCAAAATCACACATTCAGTTTAAGGATACCGTTCTTCGGAACGGGCGAATAGGTGCCTAACACCTTCCTTATTCGTAACCGACTCCCGAACCTAGAATTTCTTCCTCGAGTTAGGGTTTTTCCAAATATTTTTCCTAAAAAATAAAATTTGGTTGCGACTCCACAAATGAAAGAAAATCATTTCTAAATTTTAGCGAGTTCATCATCTTGTTGTAATTACGGTTACAACAAGCGCCACACCCTCAATTCTGTAAAGAAAGAAGAGTGATAAGCTTGGTATAGAATCGTCATAAGAGTCTGAGAAACATTTGATAAGATCCAAACAATGGTTCTTTACAAAAATCTAAAGAGGCACACAAGAAGGAAAAATCTAAATTCTTATTATCCTCAAAATTGTCTCTTTAGAGAGTTACACAAGTATTTATTATAAAACTAAAATCCTAAGTGTTTAGTAGGTAATAGGTCCAACCCACTAACAACAAAATAAAGGTAACAAATCCTAAAAGGCTTGATAACTATTACAGCCAAGCCCATTAACATAATAAACTATACATATGTTATTAATTACTAAGATAAACATAAAGTGTTAAGCCAAAATATAAATATAAAGTTTTGCACTTTTTTTTTTCCATATCTTGCATTGCCTTGAACATAGTTAAAATTACGTGATGTAAAGCTTATTTGACTTTCTTTACTTTTAACCTTATTATAAAACCTTTCAATTCTCGTTAAACATCATCCTATTTATTTCTTATATTTTTTATCATTATTTCTTTTTCGATTTGTATCATATAACACCATCCTATTTATTTCTTATATTTTTTATCATTATTTCTTTTTCGATTTGTATCATATGCCCGTCATGAGTCCCTAGCACCTTCCTCGCCTCCCCTTCACTGCTTACCTTTGTTTCCTACAAATTTTAGAATTGACGCTTGGCTGCCAACGGATCAGCCAAATTCATACTTGAATTTAATGGAGTCACACTCGCACATTCGGAGGTATAAGTATGTGAACTTGGAAACATATTGTGCTTTTGTAAGTATTGATGCTACATGATGTGTAAGAACTCAAATAACGGTATTTTCATGTTTCAACCATCTCGTGGGTTATATCCACCATGGAAGTTCTTTCAAATGCACAAACGTTTGGACTCTATTTGTATGATTCATAGTTTGTTTCTATACTTTTAAATTTGTGATATATTATTAGATTTTATTTTGTAGAACAATCCATTTATATCTTTAAGATTTTAAAAATCACGAAATTTTGCATATCTTTTCCATATGACTGGTGTTGTGTGAAGAAATTTGAGAAATTAGATATATGGATTAATAAATTTACAATGGCTCCTATATTAAAAAATAAGGTTGGTAGCGCTTTCTAAAGTGTGATGTCTACTTATACATGTGAGAAAGGTCTTGGTTTTCCATCTTAGATTAATATATGATTACCTTAATTAGAAATTATTGCTCAGGTTGAATCATCACTGCTCCATTTTTTTTTACTTAAAAAGTTTAATATTTTCTTCTGTAATTGTTTATTCCTTTATTGCATGCTTACATTGTAAGAAGGTTTGCCCAAGATCCATCAGTCCTACATCGTGTTGGACTGGGTTTATTTTAATTGAATTTGGTGGAACATAAAAGGACAAGTATTATTTTTGCTGATGATGTTTTTCAATTGTTTGAAGTTCCTTCACAAAAGAGAGTATATATTATTCGCAAAGCTATTGAGAATTTGTCTAGTTGTAAATTTTCTGCCATTTGAAGACCATTTTGTGATTTGTATACATTGCTATTGATAAAAGCTACATGTGGAATCAACGATGAAGGATGTTCATGAAACATATATTTGGATAAATCAAGTGATGTCACGTCAGCAAACCTTTATCAGTCTCGTGTTCATATTAATGAGGACTAATTAGTTCTTTATTTATTGATTGCCTTTATCGATGGAAACACTAATTAGAATTGTTATAATAATTATTATTAATTTTTTTTAGCTGACAAAAATGTTGTTTGTGAGGGATGTAAAAACTGGTACGATCGAATTCTCTGGAAAGGGAAAAGATTGAATCAAATATGGTATGCTTGAGGAAAGTCTAAATCCTAGGACCATAGGTCCATGTATTCACTATTCACAGAAAAAAAGTGCTGTTGAAAAGAACATTGGACGCTTATAACGTGGATGATCATAATGTTCTACACTCTTCAATCTCAACTTTAGTATTTTTTTACAGAAATTTGAGCATATCTTATTTTCATTGTTTTTAATTAAGAGTATAATTTTCATATTGATATTATATTTTCTTTTGAGTATATTTAATTAGAATTTTGAAAAATAATTATATAAAATTATTTTTTTATATTAAGCTAAAATTTTATATTGATAAAAAATAATTTACAAAAAGAATAAAAAATAAAATTGGACTTAAAAGTTAAGATTAAAAAAAAAACTCGATGGTTGGACTTAAAATTATTATAAATATATTTTCGTTTACCTCAAACAAAATAATTGTTTAGAAAAGAAGAAAATAAAAAAATAAAAATTAGAAATTTTTTAAAATTTAATTATGGTTGATTATATTAGTTAAAATTAATTAAAGTTAATTAGTTAACCTTTCAAATTTTAAAGAAGTTTTAATGACTTTTTAATTAATTGGAGGTTGATCCTTCAAAAGAAGTAAGATTTAAGGGTGGCCTTTTCTCGTTCACATTCTTGAAACATACCCACTACATACTGGATTTTTAGGAAGACAATTCCATTTTTTTCTAAACTTTAAACTTTAGAGTCGAAGTTCTCTCTCCCGCGAGGACTTTTTTTAAGAAAAACTTTTCTATCAAAAGGAATTATTAACTTTTTGTTCTCTATGAAATTTTGCTAATAAAAGGGAAATTTTTTTTGAAACTTATAGATTTATTCATCAAATCCTAGTTGGAGCATGAAGTTCATAATTATTCTTTAGAATACTTGACATTGTTTTTAAGGATCCAAAATTAGAAGCAAATTCAATTCTTTCTGACATATTTTGATTCGATTCAGTTCAAGACATATATTCAAACATTCACTCCAGCATTTATTAGAAATTCTTTGAGATTTTAACATTAAATGCTCTTACTTTCATTTCAACAATCACTCCTAAAGACTTTTTACATTATTAAAATAAACTTTTACATTAGTTATTTAAATAGTACAAAAATAGACTTTATAAAAAATCAAACTTTCTATATCATGTGCACAATTGATATAAATAGTAAAAATTTTACATTAGTTGCTTAATTGATGTAGAGTGTATCCTTCTTCTTATTGAGGTATGCCTAAAACTAATGTAAAATATTATACTTTCTACATTAGTTGAAACTAGAACCGATGCAGAAATTTTATTTTTTACATTAGTTGACAACATAATCGATGTAAAAAGTTTGATTTTTTTACTTGATTAAGAATGCAACTGATGTAAAAAATACTTTCTACATATGTTATTGATGTGAACGTGGGCACCACAACAAGTAAAAGAGATCATCTAGGAGATTATCTACAAGGAATGAAAGGTCCTATGACGAGAAATAGGACCAAATGTATGAAACAAGCACTTGAAGGTCTCATCAAGGAAGTTGAAGAAAAAGACTACGTGGATCCAAGCCTAATTCCAACATGGGTTAATTTATGTAGTCATATCATTAAAGATATTAAGTGATAAAGTTTATGATTTGCTATAGATTACATTAGGATTTGATATTTATCTAGAAGTTATTTGTTTTAAATTAGTTGCAATTCAAATTGCAATCTAATTAGGATTTCTAATTTGTTATCCTTTTTTATTAGATTTGGTTAGCTATAAATAGGAGTTAGGGATTCAGTGAAAAGACAGATTTTGAGTATTAATCATATTTTCTCTTTAACAGTTTTTCATCTCTATGTAAGTTGATTCCCTTGGTTCTTGGGCAAAGAACTACCCTTGATAACGTTAGTTCTTCCGACAAGTCGCGGTAAGGGTCACGTTCCTCTTGATAACTTCAGTGCTCTCCGGCAGGTCGCGGTTTGTATCGGCTTTCTTTATCTTACCTATCTTATCATATCTTACCTCATTTTACCTTATCCTTATCTTATCTTATCCTGATTTTCAAGACGTTCTATTATCGTTTCCGCATTCCGATTCATTCGCGTAGGGTGAATCATATCATTTAGCATCAAAGCTTCGGCTCTTGGAATCACGTGTCATCTATCCTTTGTTTTAATTTTCTCGTGTTAAAGTTGCTATCTGCCAAATATTCCAAAAAAAAAGAGTTGTGATAAAAATTAAAAAAAAAAGCAAAAAAAAAAATTGTGATAGAAATTCAAAAAAAAAAAAAAGAAGTCTTCATTCAATATTTTTTTTTTTAAGTTCTTAATTCTTGACCAATATTCCTTACCCTATTCTTGTGTATCTGTGACTCTTTCGTTATCTGTGGGAAAATCAACTTGTGAAGTTCTTGGTTCAAGGGTTTATAAGGAGAATCGAGAGGTAAAAGGCAAGAGTTGGTTAGAGAATTATAGAAAAAGCCAATTCGAATGTAAACACGAGTGAAGAGCGTCAATATTGAGGGAAAACACTAAGGGAGTGATTGGTGAGGCTTTATTATTCTAATTTATTTAATTTGTTTAATTTGCAGCATTGCCAACATGAGTGGTGAACTCCATTAAAATAAAATGGATCTAAAAATATTCATAAAATCAGTTCAAGATCAATTCCAACAGTTGAACAGGAGATTGGATGATATGGAAGGTTGTTCGAGAAGGAGGTCTCGGGTTTCTCGTCAGAGTAGTCCTCAAAGATTAATTCACTGTGATGAAGAAGGAGATTGGAGGAAGAACTTAGAATCAAACAGTGAAAGTTTAAGAGAAAAATGACGATATCGAGAAAAAGATAACAACTTGGGGAGTATTAAATTATCCCTTCCACCATTTCAAGGAAAGAACGAACCTGAAACTTATCGAGAGTGGGAGAGAAAAGTGGAGCATGTGTTTGATTTTCACAATTACTCAGAAAAGAAAAAGGTAAGACTAGCCAGTTTTTCTTTTATCGATTATGCTAATATTTGGTGGGATCAATTTATCCTTAATAGGAGGAGATATGGAGAGACACCTATCCAAACGTGGAAAGAGATGAAAGTAGCCATGAGAAGAAGATTTGTGCCAAGTCACTATCATAGGGACTTGCATCGGAAACAACTACAAAGTCTTACTCAAGGCGCCATGAGTGTTGAAGATTATTATAAGGAGATGGAAACTGCTATGATAAGAGCTAATGTAGAGGAAGACAGAGAAATCACTATGACAAGATTTATTAGAGGGCTAAAAAGAGAGATAGCTGATGTGGTGGAGCAACAACATCATGTGGAGATGGATGAATTGCTTCATAAAGCTATTCAAGTGGAAAGACAACTCAAATCTAGGAGCACTTACAAATATCCCAAATATGCTTCTAATTCATCGTTGAAGTTTAATTGGTTCAATGAGAAGGAAGATCCTAAACCAAAGGAGGCTTATTTTGACCAAATGAAAAATTCAAAAGAATGTAAAATGAGAGAAAAAGAATTAGAAAATCAAGAAAAAGAAAAGAGGTATAAAATTGAGAGTGAAGAAAAAGTAGAAAGTCAAAAAAAGAATGAGAAAGAATTAGAAAATCAAGAAAGAAAAAAGAGAGATGAAATTGAGAGTGAAGAAAAAGTAGAAAATAAAAAAAAGAACGAGAGTGAAAAGAAAGAAAATTCAAAAAATAAAGAAAAAGAAAATAAAGTTTGTGTATTTGCTCACAAAGGGAAGGTCGAGAGTGTTTTGAGTGCAAAGGAACAAGTTCTTGTACTCATGTACAAGGATATTTATCTTACTAACAATTATAACTCTTCTTTTCCTAGTGTGGTTGAATCTTTGTTGCAGGAAGTTGATGATGTATTTCCTAGAGAACCACCAAAAAGTTTACTTCCTATGAGAGGTATTAAACACCAAATTGATTTTATCGTCGGTGCTGTGATTCCAAATCGACTAGGTTATAGAACTGTTCCTCAAGACACCAAGGAGATTCAAAGGCCAGTAGAGGAGTTGATGCAGGAAGGCTCTGTGAGGGAAAGTATTAACCCATGCACAGTTCATGCTATCTTGGTACCAAAGAAGGATGAAACATGGCGCATGTGCGTGGACTGTAAAGTTGTCAACAAGATTACAGGAGATAGTGTTGATGAAGAAAAAGTTAAGGAAATTAAAGGATAGCCCACGTCAACAAATGCTAATGAAGGAAGAAGCTTCCATGGTTTAACAAGTTTTTACAAGAGGTTTGTACAAAATTTTAGTTCTATAGCGGCCCCTTTAAAACTTGTTAAAAGGAATGTTAATTTTAAATGGGATAAGAAACATGAAGAGGCTTGTAATTTGCTAAAGGATAAGTTAACCAATCCCCCTATGTTAAATTTACCTATTTTTGATAAAGTTTTTGAGATTGAATGTGATGCCTCTGGAGTTGGTATAGGAGCTGTTTTAATGCAGGATTCCAAACTTGTGGCATATTTTAGTGAGAAACTTAGTGGAGCGATGCTTAACTATCCAACCTATGACAAAGAGCTTTATGCCTTGGTGAGTGCCTTACAAACTTGGCAACGTTACCTTTGGTCGAGGGAATTTGTCATCCAGTCTAATCAATTCAGCTTGAAGTTTTTAAAGTCCCAAGGTAAGCTTAACAAAGGGCATGACAAGTGGCTCGAATTTGATGAGATGTTTCCTTATGTTATCAAGTATAAAAAGGGAAAAGAAAACATTGTAGCGGATGCGTTGTCTCGAAGGTATGTATTACTTATGACTTTACAAACCAAATTACTTGGATTTCAATTACTAAAAACTATGTATGCGGATGATATTGAATTTGGACAATTGTGGAAAACAGGTTCTGACCATGGTTTTGATGACTATTTTCGGCAAGATGAATATTTGTTTAAGAAAAATAAATTGTATGTACCTAAGTGTAGCGTAAGGGGAATGTTTATTAGAGAGACTCATGGGAGAGGATTAATTGAACATTTTGGCATTCAAAAATATTATCATATTTTACATGAGCATCTTTTTTGGCCAAAAATAAAGCATGATGTTAAACTTATTAGTGAAAAATATATTACTTTCTTACAAGCAAAATCTAAGGTAATGCATCATGGCTTGTATACACCCTTACCTGTTCCTGAATATCCCTGGACTGATATTTCTGTGGATTTTGTACTAAGATTGTCTAGGACCTCAAAAGGAAAAGATAGTAATTTTATCGTTGTAGAGAGGTTTAACAATGGTACATTTTATTGCCTGTTCTAAAACTAATGATGTCACTCATATTGCTAATTTATTTTTCAAAGAGATTGTACATTTGCATGGCTTACTTAAAACTATTATAAGTAATCGAGATGTTAAATTTCTTAGTCACTTTTGGAAAACCTTGTGTCGTAAGTTGGGCACTAAATTATTATTCTCTATTGTGGTTCATCCACAAATAGATGGACAAACTGAAGTTGTGAATAGAACTTTAGGCACCTTATTACGTACTATAATTCAAAAAAATTTAAAGGATTGGGAGAATTGTTTGCCTCATATTGAATTTGCATATAATAGGGTTGTTCACACATCTACATCATTTTCACCTTTTGAGATTGTATATGGATTTAATTCTTTATCACCTTTAGATGTTTTACCATTTCCTACTAATGACTCTCTTAATTTGGATGGAAAGAAAAAGGCTGAATTTGTGCAGAAATTACATGCCAAGGTTCGCGCCAATATTGAGAGGAAGAATTAACATTATGCTCGGTAGGCAAACAAAGGACGCACCAAGGTGGTCTTTGACCCTGGTGACTGGGTGTGGGTTCACTTGCGAAAGGAGCGGTTTCTAAGTCAAAGAAGTTCCAAATTACATCCTAGAGGAGATGGTCCATTTCAAATGATTGAAAGAATCAAAGATAATGCCTATAAAATCAATCTTCCAAGTAGCTATGGTAATGTGAGTGCCACTTTCAATGTTTCTGATTTATCCTTATTTGATGCAGATGACCATCAAGATTCGAGGACGAATCCTCTTGGAGAAGGAGGAAATGATGTGAACGTGGGCACCACGACAAGTAAAAGAGATCATCTACAAGGAATGGAAGGTCCTATGACGAGAAATAGGACCAAATGTATGAAACAAGCACTTGAAGGTCTCATGAAGGAAGTTAAAGAAAAAGACTACGTGGATCCAAGCCTAATTCCAACATGGGTTAGTTTATGTAGTCATATCATTGAAGATATTAAGTAATAAAGTTTATGATTTGCTATAGATTACATTAGGATTTGATATTTATCTAGAAGTTATTTGTTTTAAATTAGTTGCAATTCAAATTGCAATCTAATTAGGATTTCTAATTTGTTATCTTTTTTTATTAGATTTGGTTAGCTATAAATAGGAGTTAGGGATTCAGTGAAAAGACAGATTTTGAGTATTAATCATATTTTCTCTTTAAGAGTTTTTCATCTCTGTGTGAGTTGATTCTCTAGGTTCTTGGGCAAAGAACTATCCTTGATAACGTTGGTTCATCCGGCAGGTCGCGGTAAGGGTCACGTTCCTCTTGATAACTTTGGTGCTCTCCGGCAGGTCGCAGTTTGTGTCGGATTCCTTTATCTTACCTATCTTATCATATCTTACCCCATTTTACCTTATCCTTATCTTATCTTATCCTGATTCTCAAGACGTTCTATTATCGTTTCCGCATTCCGATTCATTCACGTAGGGTGAATCATATCAGTTATTATCACAACCGACATAGAAAGTAATATTTTTTTTAAAAAAGCTTTGAATTTGGTACAACCTAGAAATCAAAACCTCTATAAAAAATTTCGTATATACGGATATATATATATATATATATATATATATATATATATATATATATATATATATGCCTAGGAATCCAAGTTCCAGAATCATAGTTCAAAAAGGATAAAAAAAATATAATCTGTAACTATATCTAATTTTCTACACACCTAAGTTACACACTTTCTACCTCCATAAATATTTAGTCCATCGCCTTCGAATATCATGAGTCTCCTCATCGTATAGGTGAGTTGAATCATTGAAACTCTACTGTTCAATTTAAGAATTAATATCTTTATGAATTGAAGAAGAACATATATATAATATCACTAAGATGTGAAAATTAGAATTACCAATGCCCATCAATCAACAATACTTATGGATATATAGTATTCGCACTTTGTTTCCCCAACTTGTCTCCAACACTCTCAAAAATTGGAAAAATAATTACTACATAATATAGGAAATAAATTAAATAAATAAATTTTTATATTAAAGTACTCACATGTGAAACAATCCATTTAGGTCTTTAATAACTGTTGAATGTCTAGCCTCTAGTAGATTGCATTATTCATTGTTCTGTTATAAGTAAAATAATTAATTAGAGGATATCCTTATTGTATAAAGACATATCAAAGACCAAATGATATAAACTTACAAATCAATATGCATTTTTTCTTTCTGCAATTTATTTCATTTAGAGCATAGAAGGACAACCACATTTTGATCAAGACAAATAATGATTAGTTTCTAATGAGACATGCAAATTTTTGTTAAGAATTAGTGAAAATATATCACTATTTTAAATTAAATTCATTTGGAAATTTAAACTTATGAATGAAAATATTGTTTGATTTACCACTAGCAATAGTAAGGATATCATCCCATCCACTAGGCATAAATTATAAATTAAGAACATCAATGATGTGAGCACCACCATTAAGGAACCAACCATTAGGTCAAGGGCCAAGAGAATTCAACAAGAGGTGGAAGCATTACTTCTCAAAAGGAAGGAATATCATGAAGAAATGTCATCCATAGAATTATCCTTCAAGGAAATTGTGGAATTCAAAATTTTAGCTTAGGAAGAATAAATATGAAATTAGTAATTTCAATTTGATTGTATTTTTCTTAACTTGTAAAAGTAGGGATAGTTTATTCCAACATGGAATAAGATTAGACTATTTTGAATAGAAATAGGCTTAGCTTAAGGGCTTGGTTGGCTAGGAGCAGCCCATACCCACAACCAAGCAGCCCCCATTTTTTTTTCTATAAATTAGGGTCTAATGTAAGAAAATTTCATCTTTGGTTATTTCATACTATTGGAATCCAAGAATTCCCTTGAGAGAGCAGTTTTCTCTTCTCTTTCTTCTCCTCTTGCTTTTTCTTGAGGTCAAGACCCCTTTCCTTATCATTGGAGCCTCCAATGTGGCAGAACTTGGCTTATCTTCCTAGCTTCCTCTAGCTAGTGGAGTGGCGCCTAGCTTAGGAATTATTTTTCTGCAATTTACATTCTGCCATTTACCTTCTTGCAATTTACAATTCTGGTTCTTAGTTTATGCTTTAATTTTCAGCCCCTTTCCCCTTTAATTTTGGTCATTTTCGTTTTTCCTTTTCTTCCATTTTTTCACTTTATTTCCAACCTTTAATTCTTGCAATCACCTTTCCCAATTTCCTCTTTACATTCTGCAAATTTATGTTTAATCGTCTTTTCATTTCTATGCACAATTTTGTGCTACATTGAACATAATTTGAGGAGCTCCCAAAACTGCTCAGAATTTTGAGCTTCAATCCCACCTCCAACTAGGTCCATCCTCCTCCTCCCAAGTGGGTTGTATTATGTGGTAACAAGAGCTTGTTGTTTGGAGGTAACTTCTCTCACTTTTCTCCTTCATTTTTCATCATCTTCTTCTCCCATTTTCATCTCTGTTTTTGTTCTAGTTTTTCTGCATATTTTCAGCCCCTTCTTACTTGAATTCACTTGTAATTTGTGTTGCTTTGAGTCATATGTTGTTGGATCCTTTCTTAAACATCAATTTAATCGGTGAATTTGCTCAAAATTACATAAAAATGTCAAGAAATTGAAGAACACCCCTTTTCTGGTTTTTTTTTTCTGGGTATTTCCAGCAAGAACAGATCTATTGTTCTCTCAAATCCTTTGGAATGTGTGGGTTTTGTTGTTGAAATTGTAACTTGATCATTGTTGCCTCAAAAACCCCTCAATTATTTTGGCAAAATTCTGAAAATTGTTCATAATGTTCATCACTGTTCTTCATGTGTTCTTGAGGAAGTTTGTGTTTGATATTTGAAAAAATTATTGTTGGGTGTTTAAGTGTTAATCTTGTGCTTTTTTTGGAGTGATATAAGTGTACATTACACTTTCCTAAAAGATACAAGGCAAAAGCAAGAATCAACAAAGAACAAAAACAAAAAAAAAATCAAAAAAGAAAACGTGAAAAAAAAATCTGGTCAGAATTTTTTTTCAAAAAAAAAGGTAAAAAAATAAATTGACCAGAGTTGAATGATCTTCAAGTTTCATTTTATTGTATTTCAATTGTAATATTTGAGTTGAGTTTGGGATTAATTGAAGTGTGTTGAACAACTTGAGTTGAATTTATCCTTTTGAGTGAACTATGATGCATATGAATGATTTTCTTTCAAAGAAAGGTTAAGTTTAGTTTTAAGAACAATTCACACAAGTTTGTAATCTATTCATCCTTCTTGAATTCCTTTTGAGTGCCTTTTTTTTCACCACTTAATTGTTGCTTGTCTTCTTTGAATTCTAGTTTGTCACAATTTCAATCCCTTTGAGATTAGCTAATTTTTGTGATAAGAGTTTCTTGTTTGTTCCCAAAATTCCTATGTTTTTTCCATTCTTGAATTCTGGATGAGTTGAGTTTTTACCACATTGGAAACATCAAGGCTTCTAATTTTAAGCCGAATATGTGTCTTTTCATCAAGGGTAAAACAAGATCAAATTGAGTGACTAAGAGTGACAAACACTAGTGAGGAAGGAAGTAATTGGTTTTAATTGTGATAACAATTTCTTGGTTTGCAAAGCATTCTTGGTTTAATTTAGTATGCAGCCCTAAGAAAGAAATGTTTTTGACTTGGAGCTGAACTTGGAGAGGATTTGGACTTGAAGCTTGACTTGAAGAATTTACCCATTTGTAATAGATTAGGATTTCTCTTACTAGGACTTCCCTTTTGGTGTAATTTTAGAATTTGGTTGTAGTAGGGTTATAACATTGTAATCCTTTTGATTTAGTTTGTACTTAGGAATTTTCCTTGTAATTTTGTTAGTAATTGTGTGTAAGTTCTAAGGCCTTTGTGTGGTTTTAAGGAGCCATAAGGGGGAGTCTAAGTGTGCTTGTTGAAAGGAGTAATAAGGAGGCTCCATAATTGCTAGGTTTACAACTTAGCTTATGTGACTACTTGTTACTTATCTTTCCCTATCTTGGACCTTGGTTTGTGTAAGAAACCAATTAACTTTCTGCATTTTATTTTCTTAATTGTTCAAGTGTTTTATGTGGTAGGAATTTGTACTTAGAATATTTGTGATTTTCTTAATTGATTTGTTTCATATATTGTGTCTTGAGTGGAGAGCATCATGAGTGAAAGTGATTATCCACCTAGCTTCAATAGGTTACAACTAGAAGCCCTTACCCAAACCTTTGAAAAAATATTAAGAAAACAAAGTGAACAATTTGAAGATCGTTTGTATGAACTAGAAAAGAGGAATGAGACTTTGTTTAAAAAGAAACAAAATGAAGGGACTAGTAGTTCTAAGAAAAACAAAAATAAAATTGATTCACCTAGGGAGGAATTTCACAAGAAGAATTCTATGAATCCCCTAGAAGAAACCAAAGGAATAATCACAGGGGTGGGAATCAAGGTAGGCACGAGAGTGATAGGGAATCATCTAGGTCTCCACTTAGGGTTAGAAATTCAACTAAGAGTAGGATCCATAGAAGTAGAGATAGACATTCTCCTAGCCATCATAGTCATAGAGCTTCTTCTAGGAATAACCATAGACATAGGGATGATTCTAGGATTAGGAATAGAGGTAGGAGAGAAAATGGAAACCAAGATAGAATAGATGGAACCAAGTTTAGAATTCCAAAATTTCAAGGGTTGAATGACCCTGAAATCTACCTATCATGGGAGTTGAAGGTAGAGCAAATTTTCATGTGCTATGATGTGAGGGAGGAACATAGGGTAAAGCTAGCTAGTCTTGAATTTTCAGACTATGCTTTGATTTGGTGGGATAAGCTAGTGAAAGAGAGAGCAAGGTTTCATCCTATTGAGACTTGGGAAGAAATGAAAGCCATCCTTAGGAATAGGTATGTACCACCTCATTACCTTAGGGAGCTTCATAATAGGCTCCAAAGATTAACCCAAGGTAATAGGACTGTTGATGAGTACTACAAAGATATGGAGGTAGCCATCATTAGAGCCAACATAGAAGAATGTGAGGAGGCTAGAATGGCAAGGTCCCTTGAAGGGCTTAAGAATGAGATTAGGGATGTTGTGGAACTCCATAACTATATGAGTTTGAATGAACTCTACCACCAAGCCCAAAAGGTAGAACAACAACTCCATAGAAAAGGTAAGAGTAGATACTCAACCTCAAAGCCTTCTTGGAAGGAAAATAAGAGGAAGGAAGGCCACAAGGATGTTCCTTTTAAGCCTAAAGATCATAGGGAAATTAAGGATCCCAAGAAAGAGAAAACCAACACCCCATTCACTCCAATAAAAAAGGAATCATCCATTAAGTGTTTCAAGTGTTTGGGACGAGGGCACATTGCCTCTCAATGCCCCAACAAGAAAAGCATGATCCTTAGAGATAATGGACAAGTCTCATCTTTGGAATCCTCTAGTGAAAACTCTAGCTCTAGTGCCACTAGCTCTTCTAGTGAAGAAGGATTAGAGTATGCCCCCGAAGGTGATATTCTCGTTGTTAGGAGATTACTAGGAAGCATGGTCAAGGGGGAAGATAAGATCCAAAGAGAAAATATTTTTCGCACAAGGTGTGTGATTGGGGGAAGACATGTTCTTTGATTATAGATGGAGGAAGTTGCACCAACGTGGCTAGTGCTAGGCTAGTACAAAAGCTAGGATTAACCACTACCCCACATCCTAGGCCTTACAAGTTGCAATGATTGAGTGACAATGGGGACCTCTTAGTGGATAAGCAAGTCTTAGTTGCCTTTTCCATAGTAGGTATCTTGACCAAGTAACTTGTGATGTTGTGCCCATGGAAGCAAGTCATGTGCTCTTAGGAAGGCCATGGCAATTTGATAGGAAAGTTCACAATGATGGGTATAGTAATAGGTATTCCTTTATTTTCAATTCCCAAAAGGTCACCTTAGTTCCCTTGGCCCCTAGTGAGGTTTGTAAAGATCAAGTACAAATGAAAAATAAAAGAGAGGAAGAAAAGAAAGGAATTAAAGGAAAGAATATAAAAAAAAAGATAAGAGGTTGAGACATGAGGAAAAGGATAAAAACCTCTTCATCAATCAAGGAGAAATTAGGAAAACTCTTCTAGCTAGACAACCCATGTACATGCTCATGGGAAAAGAGTATTGCTTGAATACTCAACCAAACCTTGAGTCTAGTGAACTTCAAGAACTTCTAGAAGAGTTCCGAGATATGTTCCCAAAAGAGTTACCTCTAGGTTTGCCACCTGTTAGGGGTATTGAACATCAAATAGACTTGGTGCCTAGTGCTTCCTTACCAAATAGGCCATCCTATAGAAGTAATCCCGAAGAAACTAAAGAAATCCAAAAATAAGTAGGGGAGCTTCTAGAAAAAGGGAGGATAAGAGAGAGCTTGAGTCTATGTGCAGTCCCAGTTCTACTTGTCCCTAAGAAAGAAGGGTCTTGGAGAATGTGTGTTGATTGTAGGGCCATAAACCAAATAACCATTAGGTATAGGTATCACATACCTAGGTTAGATGACTTGTTGGAAGATTTAAATGGTTCCACAATTTTCTCTAAGATAGATCTCAAGAGTGGATATCACCAAATTAGGATGAAAGAGGGGGATGAGTGGAAGACTGCCTTTAAGACCAAGTTTGGTCTCTTTGAATGGTTGGTAATGCCCTTTGGGTTATCAAATTCTCCTAGCACTTTTATGAGGTTGATGCACCATGTTTTGAGGGATTTGATAGGAAAGTGTGAGGTAGTATACTTTGATGACATCCTTGTATACTCCAAATCCCTTGAGGAGCATTTAGGACACCTTAGAGAAGTGTTAATTGTGCTAAGAGAGGCCCAACTCTTTTCCAACCTAGAAAAGTGCTCTTTTTGCTTGGATAGAGTTGTATTCTTAGGATTTGTGGTAACCAAAGAAGGTGTCCAAGTAGATGAAGAGAAAGTCAAGGCCATCAAGGATTGGCCTACCCCCAAAAATATTGGAGAGGTTAGGAGTTTTCATGGACTTACAAGCTTCTATAGGAGGTTTGTGAAATATTTTAGTACCATAGCATCACCTCTAAATGACTTAGTCAAGAAAAATGTCAAATTTGAATAGGGGAAAAACAAGCCGGGGCCTTTCAAACCTTGAAAGAGAAACTTACCCAAGCACCCATCCTAGCTCTTCCAAACTTTAGCAAAATTTTTGAGTTAGAATGTGATGCTTCTAATGTTGGGATAGGGGCAGTTTTATTGCAAGAGGGACATCCCATAGCTTACTTTATTGAAAAACTAAATGGAGCGTCCCTTAATTACCCTACCTATGACAAAGAGCTCTATGCACTCATTAGGCCCTTCAAACTTGGCAACATTACTTGTTGACCAAGGAGTTCATCATCCATAGTGATCATGAGTCACTAAAATACCTTAAGGGTCAAAAGAAGTTGAATAAGAGACATGCTAAATGGGTTGAGTTTTTGGAGCAGTTCCTTTATGTCATTAAACATAAGCAAGGAAAGATCAATAAGGTGGTTGATGCCCTATCTAGAAGACAAACTTTGTTAAATTCTTAAGGAACCACCTTGATTGGTTTTGAAAACTTTGGGGAGCTATACCCAAATGACTTAGAGTTTGGGGATCTCTACAAGTCATGTACCCAAAAAGCCTGTGATGGATACTTTAGGCATGAGGGAGTCTTATTTAAGAACAATAGAGTTTGTGTGCCTAAAGGAACCATTAGGGATCTCATCTTAAGAGAATCTCACCAAGGGGGGTTAATGGGTCACTTTGGAATCCAAAAGACTTTGGATATCCTTAAAGAACATTTCTTTTGGCCAAACATGAAAAGAGATGTTCAAAGACTTTGTGCCCAATGCATTGTATGCAAAAAGGCCAAATCTAGGTCAATGCCCCATGGCCTTTACACTCCCTTTCCTATCCCCAATGTCCCATGGGTTGACATTAGCATGGATTTTGTGTTAGGATTTCCTAGAACTCAAAGGGGCATGGACTCAATCTTTGTGGTAGTAGATAGATTTTTTAAGATGGCTCACTTTATTCCTTGCAACCAAGTTGATGATGCTAGTCACATAGCAAAGCTATTCTTTAGAGAAGTGGTGAGATTACATGGAATCCCTAAGAGTATAGTTTCCGATAGAGACACCAAGTTCCTTGGTCATTTTTGGAGGACACTATGGTCTAGGTTAGGAACTAAACTTTTTTTTCCACCACTTGCCATCCACAAACTGATGGCCAAACTGAAGTGGTAAATAGGACTCTTTCCACCTTGTTAAGAGTTTTTGTTCAGAAAAATATTAGGTCTTGGGAAGAATGTTTGCCTCACATAGAGTTTGCTTACAATAGGGCTACCCATACCACTACCTTGCATAGTCGTTTTGAAGTAATGTATGGATTTAATCCCCTTACTCCCCTTGATCTAATTCCTTTACCTAATGTGGTTGAATATCATAATAAAGATGGAACCCAAAAGGCTGAATATGTTAAGCAACTTTACACTAAGGTAAAGCAACAAATTGAAAAGAAAACTGAACATTATGCTAAAATGACTAATAAAAAAAGAAAAGAACTTGTACTTGAACCTGGTGATTGGGTTTGGTTACACTTAAGAAAAGAATGCTTCCCTGGTCTTAGAAATCAAAACTGTAACATCCTAATTTTTCTATAATAAATGTTTGAGGTTACAAATAGTTTGTAGAATAAAACTAGGTGAAATTAGGAGCCAAAAGTAGAGAAATTAGGAAGTTTGGTGCAAATGATGAAAATGCCCTTGCACCTGGGCAGCTCAAATAATGAGCCAGAAAAATGGAAATACAAGTATAAGACATCTTGGAGGGATTATAAACATCATGTATAGTTAAAAGTAGTGAGAAATATTTAGAAACCTAAGAAGGGACGAAAATGGCCTTCGAAATCCCAAAAATGACCAAAAGGCCCCTAGAAGCTGTACTTTTTGTACAAAGCTAGTCAATTCCCATAAAAATAGCAAACAGAGGAATAATTACGAAAATGCCCCTGGAAGGCCGAGAGGGCAAGATAAGGTGATAAACATGCCAAGAGTTGGCTCCACACCCATGTGCACGAAATGCAACAGCTAGAAAGGTGGTCGTGAGTCACCAAAATGAAGTCAATCAAGTCTTCCACAAAAAGACAAAAGTGAATAGTAAAACGGTTACTTTAACCATGGTTAAGACTAACTAACCTTGGTTAATTAAAAGTAAAGCATGCTTAGGTTAAATTAATCATAATTAGAGGAAATATCAGCTTAATTAACACTAATCTAAGCCTAAAAGGATAATTCCTTGAATTTTGATTTATTTTGAAAAATAGGAAAAATCTAGGCAAAATTACCAAAATACCCCTAAGTACAAAACTAATTCCACTTGGCCTATAAGAGTCCGAATTTTTTGGGACCCTTGGGACACCATTTGATTCATATTTTTCAGCTTAGAAACTCATCAAAATCCTCTCCATTCTCTCCAAGCTTGCCATAACTCCAAAACACCCAAAACTTACACTTTAAGCCTAAGTCTTCATCTTTAAGACTTAAGCTATATTAAAGCTATAAACACTTAAGCCCCACCACCATCCTTTGTCCACATCCAGAGCAGACCAAAGGGGACCCAAGGCAGCCTTTAAAGCACACAAAAACACTAAGGAGGTCTTCAACAAGTAGGATCTTTCTACTTGTCTTTTTTTATGCTTTTAACTTGTCTTTTTATGGTGTGCTTGTTTGTTTTCATGCATCTTTTCTCCAAGATCTGTTTGAATTCTTTTATTTTCACTTGTGAGAGTTTAAAATTTTATTTTAATCGTTCAAAATCATCCCCACCCATTTTTAGTGATTTTTGAAAAGAAAAACAAAGTTTGTTCGGTTAAAAGTGCTTCTAAGGCACTTCGAAGAAATTTAATCGGTGGATTTTGTTTTAAAATTATTTTTTAAGCTTTGATCAGTTTTATGCTCTCATGAGAAAGGTTTTTGAAGATTATTTGAAAGAGGAGATGTGGATCTTGGAGTAGATCATGAAGATCTACCCTTTTAATGCTTGAGAAAAGTGATATGTTGCTTGTTTTGATGATTAAGTTTTAATATTGTGATTTATCTCTTGTGATGAGTTTGTGATGATTTTTGTATTGGATATACACCTCTGATTATGTATGTTAAGAGGTGGAATAAATTTATGTAATAAGTTCCAAAGGTTTCCTTTGGACATTAGTTAGAAAGTTACCACGCAAAAGATGTAATTTATAGCACAAAAGTGGCTAAATCCTTGTATGGCACCCAAGACTCATCATGACCAGCACCTAAGCATCACAATCTGGAAGAAACAAGCATGGACCAAAGGCAAGAGAGGCTGCAAAAGCACAACACCACTGAATCAAGGTGGTGTGAGGTGAAAGCTTGGAAGAAATCACCTTGGCTAACAAAGAAGGGCTTTCGGCCACCACTCCAAAAGCATAAGTATAACTTGGCTAAAATTTTTATAAGCAAATCAAGCTCTTCAATTAGGTTTTAAATTAACAAAATCAACCTTTTAACAAAGTAAATCAAATAAAAAATGGGTAAAAAACCTCTAGGAGTGCATTCGGCCACCCTAGAGAGATTTTGGCAAAAATGGGTTAAAAATGTGGTTAGGGATAAATCTACCATTTTTAGAAAGTAAATAATTTAATTGGAGGTTTAACCAAAATTTAAAAGGTTAAGTTTCAGAATATATGGCCTTGGTAAGCTTAGGAAAACATCTCAAAATTACTAAGTGATAAAATTTTCAAATAAGCTTAAAATGGGTAACTAGGAAATCTACCATAACTTAAGCAAGGGTAAATGTCAAATTCAGCCATGCCATTAAATTTTGGGTAAAAGGAATTAATATTAACTTATAATATGTCAATTCTAAAGTTTAAACTTGGCGCCTAAGTAAAGGTCAACTAGGGTTAAGACTTAAGTCAACTAGGGTTAGGAAGAAGGAAACCCTAAACCTAAAAGAGTGGCATTCGGCCACTTAGTAGTTAATTAACTTAAAGGAGGTTTTAATTTCTAATTAGGGTTAATTAAGGACAATTTTTATGTGAATAGGACGAATTTAAAGTATGAAGAAGTTTTAAGGAGGATAAAGAGACCTATTGATTTTTTTAAGCAAATGATCTTATGGTGAAGAAGGAAATTGTGGAAACCTAAGTTTAGGAGGTTGGAATTCGACTACTATGTTTTAAATTAAGTAAGAATGAGTTTCAATCCTTAACTAGGCCCAAATAATGATCATAAATATGTAAGAAAAATATAATTAAGGTGTATGAAAGGTGAAATTTGAGGAAGTAGGTCATCCGACCATTTAGGAATAAATTGACCTAGAAGATTAATTAATTTCTACTTAGATATTATTTGGTTTAGAATAAAAGAGACTTTAAAAGTTTAAGAGTCAATTAGACCTAATTATTAAGGTAGTGGAAAGGAGAACAACACAAGGTAACATATTTCAAAGATTTATTAAGAAGGATGGTTAGGACTTAAATATAAAGTTAGAAGTAAATTAAGTAATTTTGGTCATGATATACCCTAAGGATAAAGAAGTTCTAAAAGTGTCTAAGATGGATTCCAATTAATGAGTTAGACTCCAAATGAACTAAACTACTTTAGTAACCAAGGGAAAACGAAATTAGAAGAAGTTAGAATTCTAGATTTTATATTTGCCTATACAAGGATAATAAAGAGAAAAGGAATTTAAAGATCCTAATTTAGATAACTTAGGAAGTATTACAATATTAAGGATTAAAAGTTTAAAGGAAAATAGGAAAAGGTAAAAAATTTCCATTCGATCATGTTTAATCAAAATATCCTAAATAAGTAAAAGTTTGTAAATACTTAATACTTGAACTTAGAATAATTAAGACATGCATAAGACTTGAACAAAAGAGAACATAAAGAGAAAAGAACTTGAAAGGTGCCATTCGACCACGTAGATTAAGATGCTAAGATGTAAAATCTTAATGAACAAATATAAATTTGAGAAAAGGAAAGGATGAGAGGTAACTTAGAAGGATGAGTGAGGTAAGTCCTTTGTGTGATTTCAACATCAAACTGAATTGAAGCATTAGATTGGTGGTGTAAAGGTGACATTATGCTATGTGATTTACCAATCAAATTTCATTATTAGTTATGAATGCTCACTATCTATGAATGAATAAATGATGGATACTCATGAATGAGAAAGGATGATGATGATGTATGAGATTCGTTCATGATGATGATTGAGATGAAAATTCGAAACCTATATGTGCATTTCATATTGGTTGGAAATTTGTTTGAGCATGCATAATTATTTGGAACCCACTAAAATGAACTTAAAAAGATTAAAGGATCACTAAAGCAAACTTTATGTGAAAACGTAATGCTACTCTCTTTGTGCCTTATGCGCACTAGTATCCAGAGGGCCCTAAAAAGCTCTACTGAAGAGAAGCCAAAGGTTGCTTCTAGGAGCCAAAGGTCGCTCTAAAAATCCTTCTACTGTGAAGACTTAAGTTTCTTCACCAAGTTTTAAGGTGGTGACGACCACCCCGGAATTAGCTCATATCCTTAATTTTTAGTAGGAGGTGAGAGTAGAGTCAGTGAGAAGATATTGTTTGAAAAAATTTAATACATGTCTATGTCTAATTGTTTTCTCCCAAAGGTGGTGAAACTAGATTCATAAAGTGTCCCAAAGGTTGGACAAAGAAATGATAAAGACAAAGAAAAGTAGTAAAGAACAAAGTTTAAGACATAGAATAATTGTATGTCAAATGATATCTTATTTGTGATCCCAAAGTTATGATTGTTAAGAAGAATGTATGATGAGACACTAAGTTGTATGTTTTGAATGAAATTGATCCACTTCAGAGAAATGTTTTCAAAGAATTAAAAGTAACCTTTTATGTAAGAAATGATTTCTGAAATAAACTGAAGTGGCTGGGACTAAAGTGATGACATTAGAACTAAGTAGATAGCCTACTGAGAAACTTAGTTTCTCATCCCTACTTCTTCCCACTTTCTTCTCAGACACCTTGGATGCTGATCATTATGGTAGCAGTTCACGTACTTTAAGCAGACGTGAGGCACACTCTCCGGGAGGTGTACATCGTACTAATGTCAAAAAAATAATTGGATGCGAGCATCCTAAGTAATAATATGTAGTATTAGGTAACTTATGTATAAATATTGTATAATAGTTGTAAGTCTATGGTTGTAATAACTATATGATAAGGTTCACGGGCCTAAGACTTATGGTCTATATGATACGTTATATATAATTATTCTATGATGTGTATGATATGCCTGAGTCTTATGTATCTAATATATGCAAATGATAAACAGAAAGAACAACATAAACACTTAGTATTCCTAAGGTTTTAAACGTACGTAGAAATCCGCTTAACGATTTATTTTACCATTACGCACGTTTTATCGACGAGGCTTGCGGTTTATATCAAACAGTTTTAAAAAAAAAAATTACCGTATTTTTATACAAGTATTTTCTAAAATGAATTCTGCATCATGAGATAACAAACTAAAAATGGAACCGAATGATCGACTTAAGCGTAAAATCGGTATTCGTTTTTAGGGTGTTATAAACACTCTATCCTCAGGGGGATGACCCATTTCAGGTAATTGAAAGAGTTAGTCCTAATACATATAAACTTGATTTACCTGGTGATTATGGGGTGCATGCTACTTTTAATATATGTGACTTAACTCCTTGCCTTGCAGATGATGACTTCCATTCGAGGTTGAATGCTCTTCAAGAGGGAGGGGATGATGTGAGCACCACCATTAAGGGACCAACCATTAGGTCAAGGGCCAAGACAATTCAACAAGAGGTGGAAGCATTACTTCTCGAAAGGAAGGAATATCATGAAGAAATGTCATCCATGAAATTATCCTTCAAGGAAATTGTGGAATTCAAAATTTTAGCTGAAGAAGAATAAATCTGAAATTAGCAATTTCAATTTGATTGTATTTTTCTTAACTTGTTGTAAACACTCAATTATATCCGAGGTCCCAATTAGTAAAATTTAATCAAGAAACTAACATTAATTTAATAAACAAACAAAGAAGCAGAATAAATAGACAGAAGCAGAAAGTGGAAAAACTAATAGAAAAAAAAAGAGCGAAATAAATAATAATAATAATAATAATAATAATAATCAAATGGAAATAAAAATAAAAGATAGAAAATCCAAAAAATCTAAATTCAGTAAAAAAAATAAAAAAAAGAACATAAAATAAAAAATTAACAAAATATAAAAATAACAAAAAGAAAAAAACTAAATAAAATTTTTTGGAAAAGAAAAAAAGAAAAAAGAGAAAGAAGAAAATAAATGAATAGTCAAATAAAAATATAAAAAAAAGAGAAGGAAAAACAAAAAATGAAAAAACTGGAAATATAATAAAAAGAAAATTAGTAAAAACAGAAAAAGGGGAAATAATAAAAGTGAATTCGAAAAAAAAAACAGAAAAAAAGAGAAGAAAATAAAATCTGAAAAAAAAAAGAAAAAATAAATAAAGATTAGTAAAACCAAAGATAAAAATATAGAATAAAATTCATATAATACAAGAAATATAGTAACAAAAGTTCAATAATAATAAAGAAAAATTACTAAGAATAATAAAAAATGAAATAAAACAAATTAAAAAAAAAAAAGAAAAGTAATTAAGAGTAAAAACAGAATTAAAAAAAGAAGCCTTTCACATTATAAAAAAGGTAGAAATAAAACTTTTTAAGAAAAATAAATAAATAAAAAAAGAAGACTGAAAAACCCGCCAAAAGTTTCAAAAAGGGCTATAAAAGGATGTTCACCCCCACTGTTTGGGGGGTTTTTCTTTGGTCTTTCCGTTTGGGGGAACCATCTTCTCAGAATAGGGGTTTTCTTTGGGGGGAGATGCGCCAGAACAAGCTCAATTTCTCGAAGATTGCTCCACTTTTCTCTCTCAGCAACCAGGTAAGCTCGAAGTTCATCTCATGCATAATTCCTCAGCAACTTGCTTCATGTATCTATTCATTTGCATGTGTTTCTGTGAATCTACCCAAATCAATTGCTTCTGTATGAGCTTCCTCCATGGTGGCCACCTAATGAACCTTTTCATTCTAATCAATGGGGGTATTAATGATCAATTTGAGATCGGAAGTAGGCAAGAGAGAATAGAAACTCAAGGCTCCAATTGATCCATGAGTCTAGAAGGTTTGAATTGGAGTGAGAATGTGAGAATTTGGTAGCTGTTCGATAGCTTTGATTACGGCTGCATCTGAGAATCATTTATGTTCACATGCATCATATGATTGACTAGATTTAAATCAATTTCTTGTATGGTTTCGTGAGCGGAGTCTCCGCCCAAGATTTGTGCTTTACACGGTGTGTTTCTCGTTTTCCCATGGATAACCTAAAACAGATCTCATTGTGAGTTCTATGACATGTCTGGCAATAGGCCTTAGACAGGGGCTAGGAATTCTGCCTTCAATATAGAACGGAAACTCGTGTGCATTTCTGTAACATAATGGTGCAGAATTTGTAGCATGGACCTTGATTTGGTCTCGGCATAAGAGGTCATATGGAGAAACCTCAACATGATGCATGTGTTCGAACTTGGGGCCTGAAACACATCAGTAAGCTCTCTGCATCTTCATATAAAAATCCAATTAAAATAGGCTTGTTTGTGGTCTCTTGGACATGCATCAAAGTGCTAATCAATACCACTGTGTGTTCTGCGTCAAACCATGGACTCGCCCTTGATTGAGGTTACTGTGTTAGGAAAGGAATGAATTTCCGCTCAATAGGTTTCTGTAGCAGGGTCCTTCTTCAGTCGGTTGGGTGATAGACAGTTCGATTGAGCTAAAGTCTTAATAAAATTAGGCAAGGTTCGGATCTAGGTAATTGGCCATAGCCTCACCTTAAGTCCGTTAGACCTCTGTCCAGACCCATGGTTCACCAAGTCTATAACTGTACCAGAAGCATAGCTAGGAACAGGGCAAGGGTAGTGGTTTTGGTGCAATAGCAAGAAAGGATACTACATCACATGTTCTACTTTCTCTTGATCTGCATGAGGCGGAGGAGGCAATTCATTCCTTATCAGTAGCAAAACCCGAAAGAGACTTCATCCGCATGCAAACCCGAATGCGCCTTGAGGCATGCTACGAACCTGATCTAGAGCTACTAGCCATGCATTATCTAAATGGCACAGAACCTCTCAGGCCACCGGTGCCTATCAAGACAATAAGAGCAATTGGCGTGCAAGGTGTCTCGACTAAGGAGAAGGGAAGCTGAGAATTGATGTCCCCCCTGATGCCTATGGCTTCATGCATTCCCGTCCATAGTCCTGCAAATGGTTTCAAGGGCATAATGTTGAGAGGTTGACCATCAGAGTCTTGTGTCAATATGTCATTTTTGCATAGCTCAAGGAAGACCACTGGTCGGTCTCGATCGGCCAAAGGAAAGCCCTCCATAGAACTTGCCCCCCAAAACAACCAAAAGAATGTTGACTCTTATCAATTACCCCAAAAACCAGCTTGGGTGGCCATAGTAAGTTGGAGCCAACAACAAACCAAGGCCAAGGTAGTTGACCTTGCTTCAAGTGTGCCAAACAGTGGCGTTCGAAGACTAGGGGCTCTTGCAAGCCTTGGTGGAATCCAGGGATCAGCGCCCTCGTGCGTATGTTGTTGGATGCTACACTGAATCCTGGGATCAACACTCTCATGCATTAGGCCATCTTCAACTCTAGCCACCATTATAGGACAGCTAGGCCTAGTAGATAAGGACGTCGCGTTGAATTAGAGGCGTAAGAGTGGCTCGTGCTTTTGCTGCATGTGGAACCTTCAAGGAGAAATGGCTCCCATCCATCTCCATGCATGAAAGTTGAGGGTCACGATGAAATCAAAGGGGCTGCCCCTATAAGAAGGTTAGCATTACAAAGCTCTTTAAGTGAAAGAATGGGGGATCTTGTGGGACCATTTGGCAAGTCATTAAGGAGCCCTAGTAAGGAATACAAGTCTTGCCTTGAGACCCCAAACGATGGATCAACCACGTACAGGTAGGAGGGGTGCACCTTCACCCATAATGGGGAGCCATGCAGAACCATGCAACTTATACATGCACTTACCCCAGGGAGTCTTGCTTTAAAATTAACCTGGACTTAGATCATTCAACAAGTCATTTGGTTCGACTGGTCAACCTAGCTGCTTCACATGCAAGGGGTGACGGGTTCGAGCCTACCCCTTAAATTCAAAGCCCCCCACATGCATCTCACACGCCGCCACGCCGCCGCACGCGCACCTCACATGCGTCATCCCGTACGTGCACCTCACTTGCAACCATGGCACATGCATCTCACGTGCCTAAAGCCGTCTAAGCCATGGAAGCCAGCCACAGCCATCTAGCCATGCACATGAGCCAGCACCCCATAATCCATAATTGCCATCCACCCCTTGTAATTCCTAAAATCCCAAATTTCCCAACTCCTTAAAATTAATTCAGAGTTAACCTGACACCTAAACTTTCCATAATTCAGAATTAAGCCTCCAGAACTTCCCATACCCAAATTTTCTAAGTGGACTAAGGGTCCTTTTCAAAAATAAAGTCTTTTTTCAAATGTTTTTGGGATCGAAGTCTTTTTTCAAATGTTTTTGGGATCGTTGGTCTCACGCAATGGGCTTTAAATGGAAAACTGGCGGTTCACCTGTTGTTCAACATTTAGTAGTTCGTATAGGCCACCTGTTGTTCAAAGGATCAAGTCCTGTCAGTGGGGTGCCTATCACCTTCCCCATTCTTAACCGACTCCCGAACTTCGAATCTCATCCTCGAGTCAGAGTTTTTTCCAAATCTTTTTTCCTTAAATAAAAATTTGGTGGTGACTCCACATTAATCACAAACAATTTATTTTAAAATTTTAGTGAGTTTGTCGTCTCGTCGGAATTACGATTGCGATAGATGGCGACTCCACTAGGGACTTCTAGAGAATCAAGCCCATTTCATATTGAGTGTACATTGTATTTGATCCCTTCCCTCTTTATTTGTGCAATTTATTTATTGCATGATTCATTTATTTGTTTATCCATCTGTTATTCATTTGTTGTCTATTCTTTGTACAACCCTAGGATATATGAATAATAAATTGCTATATATATCTGTGCAATTTCCCCAATTGCAGGTATCCTAAATAAATTGTGTGCCCTCCACACTTTGCATATGCATTTATCATGAGTGGGGTCCTATACCCGGGTTTGAGTGCAGCCTAGGATAGAGGGATCTAGTGGTGTCACGCTGGGGCCTACGTCCTGCGTGGCTATCACGAAAATCTCGGCTAGAGTGCATCCTATTCATTATGCCTCGCAACTAGTGGCTACTTCTACTGTTGTGACAAGCATTATGGACTGGAACTTGGCTCTAGTGACCTCTACAGCCCAGGATTACTAACCACCTTTGGGAGGTTCATGCATTAAAAGCCTTAGACCCTTAGGATAGGCAACCCACATAAGAGGCAAAGAGGGTACACCCCTTTTATGATACAGGGCTCATATGCTAGTCCTATGCTCAAGTAAACCAAATCACTCAAGATGACAAAGAAGAGGGGAGACGAAATCTGAAATTAGGGGAAATACAGAAAATGAAGGAAAAATCAAGCAAAAAGAAATATAAACAAATAAAAATCAAATAAAAAATAGAAAATCAAGGAAAAGGAAAATAAAATTCCTAGGGAAAATTAGAAAATAATTTCTGAAAGTACTGAAAATATAAAAAGATTCAAAAAGAGAGAAAATGAAATTCAAAATAAAATCTAAACAACGTCTTTTAGCAAAACTAAAAAGGTTTTTCAAACAAAACCAAAGGTTTTTAGCAAAATAAAGAATAGAAAAACCCATAAAAATCATTAAAATTGCTAAAAACAAATAAAGCGACACTCAATTTTCAATCCTCAAAAATCTCTAAAATTTATTTACGCATAACATGCATTCATTCATTCGTTCATAAATTTATCACTGAAAGAAGGAGATTTTGAAAAATCATCTCATTCATACTCATTTTGCATCAACATCTTTATCATTCATGATTTTTGCATTCAAATTATTTCTCAAAGAAATTAATTTTTAAATTTAATAGAAAAATTAGAGAAAGGCTTCCTCGACATCCTTATAAAACCAGATCACAATCAGGAATTATGGATGAGCTGGAGAGACAAAATGAGGAGTTGAGAAATGAGGTCAAGACTCTAAAGGAGCAGATGGCCAAGCTGATGGAGGCCATCCAATTATCTAAACAAAAGGAGGCAAGGGAATCCCTTCCGAGAGAACCAACTGACTCGTCATATCTTCCTGGGTTCACTCCACAAAATCCTTCACCATTAACCATGCCTCCACCAACCGAAGGGGTTCATTATGGGTTTCCTCATGGGCATACACACACACTAACCCAAACACAAGCCCAAACACAAACCCAAACACATAACCTACCTCCAAACACCACTTCACAAGCTTACCAAACAGCCGTTGGGGGAACACACCCTATGTTCACCCAAGGGCCTCTCCCTGTGTACATACCATCTTCTCAACCTCACCATATGCCTGAGGAATACCCAAACCATCCTTTGACTGAGGATACAGAACAATGGAAGGGTCTAGAGGACAGAATCAGGGCGATCGAAGTGAGCGCTTATGAAGCCAGGGACGCAGCTGATCTGTGCTTGGTCCCAGATATGGTCATCCCTCGAAAATTCAATGTCCCAGAATTCGAGAAATATCAAGGAACTAGCTGCCCAAAGAGAAACTTGGCCATGTACTGCAGGAAGATGTCTGCCTGCATGCATGACGATAAGCTGCTTGTCCATTTTTTTCAAGATAGCTTAACTGGGGCAGCTACTAACTGGTACATTCAGCTAGAGCGGACACACGTCCGTTCATGGAAGGACCTAGTTGAGGCCTTTCTGAAACAATACCAGTACAATGTGGAGATGCCCCTGATCGAACTCAGCTTCAAAATATGGCCAAGGAAGAAAAGAAGACCTTCAAGCAGTGTGCTCAAAGATGGAGGGAGTTAGCTGCTCAAGTAAAACCTCCACTATCTGAGAAGGAGCAGGTCAACATGTTCTTCGACACACTCCAAAATCCTTTCTATGACAAGATGATTGGCAGTGTGACTTCTAGCTTCTCCGATGTTGTCATCATTGGAGAAAGGATCGAAAGGATCGAGAGTGTGTCCGTGGAAAGATCACAAGCAAAAGCTGCCCGGGGACAAATCAATGCCTCCAATGGATCTCGGGAAAAAGAAGACAGTAAAAACCTACAACGCGGCTTCTGGTCAAGGCCACTATACTTCCACAAAGTACATTATGGACCAACCTAAGCACAACCCTCACTATACACACCCTACATACCATATCCTTACATTGCCAACACATACCAAACACCATACCCTCCAACTTACAACTATCCACTGCAAGTCCGGTCACCAACACCATATACGGCCCAAACACAAGCCATGAGCCAAAATACTAACCGAAGCTAGAAAAAGGAGAAGAAGCTCATCCAATTCGACCCGATTCCGATCTCGTACACCGAGCTGTTACCGCACTTAGTTCAAAATTCGCTAGTTGCACCCTGTCCTTTAAAGCCTCAAGAGCCACCATATCCTAAATGGTATGATGCAAACGCCAGATGCAATTACCATGCATGATTCATTGGCCATTCCACAGAGGATTACTTAGCACTGAAGCATAAAGTATAAAACTTGATTGATGCAAAATGGCTGGATTTTGGGAGGCTTGCTCCTAACACAGAAAACAACCCGTTGTCAAATCACGAGAGCCCATCAGCTAGCTAAGGGATGGGATGAATGGTTGCCTTGTACAAAATTGAGGATACTCATCCAAAAATTGTCTTACTTTTCAAAGTCAATCTTTTGTAAATAAATGAAATTACATTTTTCACGTTTCTTAAGCATGTGCCTCACATTGTTGGCTTTACTTTTAAAACTCTCATTCCTATACCTAAAACAGTAAATACCTATTGGTGATAATGTCATTGCTTTAATAAATAATCTTGAACGTCTTGTTAATCAAGCTCAAAAAGAAAAACCAAATGAAGAAGCAGAATAAACAACCAGGGATTCTAGATCACCATTCAAAATGTTTTATCAAATGAAAATATCTCGCTGGAACCAAGATCAATTCCAGGAAAAATTTAGGGATGCAAAATAAGATCCGCTGAATTGAAGGCCAAAATGATCCCGGTAAGGTCGATGTCTGACTACATAAAATTCAAGAATGAGAAAATCCCGCTGGATTAAAATAAAAAATGGTCCAGGAAAAATCAAGGTCAAAATTCAAGATTCAAGAAGAAGGAAAACCCGCTGGATTAAAAGCCAAAATAATCCAGGAAAAAGTAGGGTTCAAATTCAAAAGGTAAGTCGAAAAAATCGTGATCAGAAAAGTTCTTGCTGGATTCCAAAAATAATTCAGGAAAATTAGGATCAAAACAAAAGCCTGCTGGGTCGATAACCCTCAAAGGGCGACCTAGGCTAAAGTTAGGACACAATCAAACAAGAGCCCGCTAGGTCGGCAATGCTAAAAAAGGATCTAGGCAAAAACTAGGGCACAATCATACAGAAGGCTAGCTAGGTTGAAAACCCTCAAAGGGCAACCTAGGAAAAAGTTAGGGCACATCAAACAGAAGTCTGCTAGGTCGACAATCCTTAAAAATGACCTAGGCAAAAGTTAGGGCATAATCAAACAGAAGTTCGCTAGGTCGACAATCCTCAAAGAAGACCTAGGCAAAAGTAAGGGCACATAACCAAGAGCCTGCTAGGTTGAAAACCCGTAAGGGCGACCTAGGCAAAAGTTAGGGCAAAACGAAAGACCTGCTGAGTTGAAAACTCAAAAGAACAACCCAGGCAAAAGTTAAGGTCAAACCAAGAGTCCCAACACAAATCTAACATTCTGCACCTCATGTCTTCCTAAAATTGGGGAAAAAATTTTCCATTATTCAAGTTTGATTAATTTGATAATCAAGATTATGAAAAGCAGCACTGGCATTTTTCATCAAAAGGATTCATTCGGGCGATCGAACACACCTTTCGTCATCCGTTCCTTTCAAATATACTACCTTAAAACATACAACCTTTCATCATCCGTTCCTTTCATTCTATCTGTGATATTAAAAATATTCAAGAGATGCCATTAATTATGGTATGAAAAGACTTTCCACTATATTAAAAGAATATAGTGATGATAAAATTGATTTGTACGAGAATAAATCAAAATTTGATTTATTTTAATCTTAAACAAGATGTCGTGATTTGGATTATCCAAATATATAATAAAATATATTATAGAGACCAAATCATTATTTTGATTTGGGAGAATGTGTACTAAGAAAAATTCTTAGTAAATATTAAAAAAAATTATGTTTATTGCAAGCATACTTATGATTGCCAAGGAGCAATAGTAAAAAATTAATTGATAAATTGAGATATGATCATATATGTCACAAAGTCTTGTGAATGATCACTAAATAATTAGTGATCCTTATTAATGTGAAGTCAAAATTAATTTGACCTTATTTCTCACAAAGCAAAAAGCTTAGTGAATGACATCGAGGGGAATAAAGTTTTAGCCAAAATAAAATCAACAATAACAGGAACCCAACCTTTGTGATTGGAGGTCCCATGAAGAAGGTTCATATGGGTAATAACAAATTATTATCAATCTTTCTAGCATTGTTTAATGACTATCATATCCCTTATGGGTGGTGTATGAAATGCAGAATACACATGACGAAGTCACCTATATGAGTGTCAAGTGGGGCCGCTTGTATGAGATTGAGGCACAATCTCTAGAGCACTCATGAATCAACCAGGCACGTGCATAGCCTATTTGCGCAAAACCGGTGAAAACGACAAGAATCGTGGGGTGTAATGTAACACATAAACCTCTATCTTACAACCAGGTGTTTTTGGTTCACAGAACCTCTGCTTCACCAAAGCACCGTCAGTTAAGTTTATTTGTCTAGGGTCTGGTTCATAGTCCAAAAGACATCGAATTTAATACATTTATACTTGTGTTAACCCAATAAAATCTTTCTTTTAATTTATTTTATTTTTAAACCTTTTTGAAATAATGGGGGATTGTTGTAAAAATTATGTATTTCAAATAGTTTTAAATATTCAAATTAATATTATTAATTTAATTTTAAATATTAAAATTAATTTAAATAATTATCATTATAATTTTAAGATGTTTAGAGTTATTACTAATTATTTTAAATTTAAATTATAAATCAATTGTTTTAATTATCCATCAATGGTTATTATGTTTTAAAAGTTGACCATTGAAAAATTATTGCAACTTTATTTTTTGCCGTTATTAATTTAATTTCTTATCAAATTTAATTTTCCCCATTTTAGTTGCCCCTAAAAATTTCTATATATAACACTATTCTTTATTGGGTTATACAAATGAATTTCTTCCTAGTTTTGTTCCTGAAAAGTTTAGAAGAGGCTGTTGTATCCTGGGAATTATGCCATGGACAAACAAATCCTTGAGGATAGTGTCATCACACGCCTCAGCCTGTGAGACATCTTCAAATTTCTCCAATAGGTGGAAGCCTTGATGAGCTTGCGGGAAGACCTTCGCTAGGCTCCTACCTCTTCCATAACTCTACATGTTTTAGAATAGGCTTTAGATTATTTCTTGTATGATAGGACTTAATGGGCCTAATTTGTATAGGCTTGAGCCCTGTACTTTCTCTATATTTTTAGCATAGGTCTTTAGGCCTGCTTTCGACCCAATTATAGGCTAACTTGAGGAGGGGAAGAAGCACCATTTTTTGGCTCTAATCGAAGCCCAAGTGCATGCTCTTAAGAAAATTATAATTTGCATGTCTTCTACTCCATATGGCTCCCATATTTAGCTTATAAATAGGCTTCTCATGCTTTCCTTTGTAACTTTTTGGAAATCATCTAAGTGAAAATTTATATTTGAGAGTTTGAGTCTTCTCTCTTTTCCTCTCCTTTCACAGTCGAGTTTGCAACTAGGAGAACTCCTTATCCTTTGCCTACAAGGTAGTGGAGTGGAGCTTATCTTCTCCAATGACAGTGCTATAAGCTTTTGCATCTAGATTTTACATCATCATCTCCTTGGAAAAGGCCTCCATTGATCTAGTTCCATCTAGCCTTTGAATTCTTCATCAAGTGGTATCAAATCTCCTTCAATGGATGTAAGATCCAATCTAATTCTCCTTCTAATTCTGCATGAACTCCGCTTCTTGCTCATTTTTAATTTGTGAAACTTGCTTATTCTTGAAATTTGTTATTGATATGCATTCCTTTATGTTATGACATATTAAATCAATATTTTTATTACATTTTGTTTAGTCAAATTTTGTTAAATAGTTTGATCAACTCATGTACAACTTTGGTGCCATCTAGTGCATAACTTACTTGAAATGATCATATTTTGTTCAATTTTGATACAAATTTGAGTCAAAAAAATTTTATTTTGTAATACTTGAACATTATATTCAATTTAATTGGTGAAGTTTATGGCAATTGTAAAAAAAAATTCAAAACTTTTTTGAGTTTTGAATCCTTATTCTTGGCACAAAAATATTGAGGAACTTGAATTTGAATTTATGATCCGAATTTGTAGAGCTTGTCTAGGCTTGATTCAATCATGTTTTTGTTCCTCTAAAGATGTTGATTCTGAATTAAATGGTAATTTGTTTGTGTAATTTGATACCAGGAGTTGCATGATCATGTGTATGCATATATGGTGCTAGTTTAAGCTTCATTCACACGTGATCTAAATGTCTAAGACTTGGTATCAAGTGTGTGCTTAATCAAATCATTTAAGCTTTATTAAAAGACACTTCATACACCTTTGGATCTATATGACCTATGCTGAACTTGGAGACTTTGGACAAACACTTTGGACTTAGAATTACCTACCTTAGAAAGAAAGAGGGAAAATTATACTAGATTAAACTATTAGGACAAAGATACCTTGTAGTCCTTTAAAAATTCGATGAAATAAATATTTTGGGCATCACAATAGGTTATAGCTACACTTTTATGCTTTTAACTACATTTTATTGAGGTTGTAGGTAAAGACTATGAACATTTACCTATGATTTTGTGTGGTTGTAGGTAAAAGTCTATATACACTTTTTCTTTGTGACTTTACTTGCACTTTTATACAGCTGTATTTAAAGGTTTATGTGTTAACTTTTACCCGTAGGATTATATGTGTAAGTAAAAGTTCTTGAAACTAACCATAAACTAATGTTATTAAATGGTTTTTGGTGAAAATAAATGATTCAATTTTTACAATAACTTGAGCAACATTTCACTTAGACATACAAAATTATGTATGTCATATTTTTTATTTTTAAATTATTGAATATAATAATTAGATATATATATATATATATATATATATATATGCATATATATATATATATATATAAATATTTATAGCATCACAAATTACTCATAAATGTGAAACAAATTTCAAAATTTTCCATATTAAAAGTGTCAAATTTTAATAGATCACCAACTATTTAGGAGAAATATGAGTTTACATAAGCAAAAGCATAAAATCATTTAATAAGATATTCTTTGATGATGACTAGATATTCAAAAGGAAATGCTGAAAAGTTCATATAACATCCATTTAAAAGTTTCCAATGAGAAAATTAATAGTAGTGGAGATAACATGGTGATTACATATTACATAATATCTTCATCCTAGTGTAATTTTAAAGGTTTCCCTATTAATTGCTCCTAAAAATTGATTATTTTTCTGCATCAAATATATTACATGGTAATTATAATTTATTTTAAGAAGATCTAGTAGTCAATAAAAGGCCAAGTAATTTAAAAGATAAAACATGAAACCTGAGATTCAATATTTATACTTAAAATCAACTATGTACTATGCATCAAAATAACCATTTCATTATAATTCAAAAAATCAAAGTAATTGACATTTTATAATTTGAAGAATGATGTAAATACTAATTTGATACATTACTTCTTCTTATCATGTCACCTTTTAATTAAATAGAAAGGAAAGGGATAAAAAATAAATTATGATTTAACATAAACATGTCACTAAAATTACTAAAACAACATATAACTACAATCCAAAAATGATTTGATGTCATTCCTTAAGCATCTTTCTTTCCAAACACTTCAAAATGGTTGCAGACGGATGTCAATTTGAAATCCATGCTCTCTCTCTATGTATTCAATTCATAAAATAAAAGACAATGTCAAAGAATCAATTACCAAATAAAGAATGGAATCCATGAAGCAATGCTCTCTCTCTATGTATTCAATTCATAAAATAAAAGACAATGTCAAAGAATCAATTACCAAATAAAGAATGGAATCCATGAAGCAAAATAGTTAGAGAAAGAAACCTATTGATAAAATAAATGAACAATGTTAAAAAACATTCCCTTAAGCCAAACTTGGAACTTGTTCACAAAATGTTGCAAGTGTAACAACTTTACATGTCTTGAAAGGGGGTCTTTACAAGTTTGTGCAACAAATTGATATAATGTTTATAAGGTGTTACATTCTACATTTAAAAAAAAAGTATCATTTAAAAATTCTATTCTTGTAAGGGGTTAATATGATAAATTATAATTCCTTTATTATTAAGAAAGGATCATATTGTACATTAGTTGTTTTTCATTAGAATGATAGAGATAGGAACAATGGGCCAAGCAGAAGCAGCAAACTGTAATAGTACAAGCAGGTCATATACAAAATAAATGAAGGGTGGAATAAAAATTGGATTAGGTTTAAAGTTTAAAATAATTCTTAAATATCTAAAAAAAAACGATCATATAGATAGAACAAGTGAATAAGCATCCACAAAATTACCTTAAAATAATAATAAATCATCATAAACATACTTTAGAAAGTATTTTATGTTTTAGAATATAGAATTAAGAGGAAATAATTCTAACTACTTATTACTCACTAACCATTCAATTGTTGTTACTACTTGTGGTTTGTTGATTATATCTAATTGCATTATTTGGAGCACTCGAAGGTTCAGGAACCTCTTAAAAAATTAGAAAATAACATATCAGAACTAATTTCTCAAAGATTTTGAATCACAAAATTTGATACCTCTTCGGTAATAGCTTGTAAAATAGCACTAATTTGAGGATCTTCTAAAAAATGTGTTTGTAGAATAGAGACAAGATTTCAAAACAAGTTCTTTAATTTCTGAAGCGTAATCTAAGCATTAGAGTTTTGAGATGTAGCATTTGAACTTCTTGGTGTGGAAATTTGCCAACACGTATGTCCTTTTGTCTAGGTCCTTTTACTTTTGAGTGTAAATCATTTTTATAATTAGTATAATCATGTAAACTTCTTGTTTTTGCTTTATGTTTCTTTAGTTCATCCTACATAAAATATATTGTAAATATTAAGCAACCTTTAATGACTTTAGAGTAAAGAGGAACCTAAAATATGATCAACATAGGATACAATCATTTTATTTTACAATTTTTAAAGGATATCAAATAATTAAAAAAAATTAGTACCTTTCAATAAGATACATCCATATGCAATGAACTGGGCTTGCACATTTTGCCTCATATGCTAAATGGGATACTAAATGTACCATTATAGTGAAAAACAATGGTGGAAAAATCTTTTCTAATTAGCACAATGTTTTAGCTGTTCGGATGCTTCAATTTTCCAAATTACTCATATTAACCACCTTACTATATATTTTTTAAAGAAATGATAAAAGATCAACTATAAATAAAACCACTTTGTCAAACAAAGACTCTTTCATAGCTATAGGAAGAAACTCGTGTTTCAAAAGATGATAATCATAAATTTTTAAACCAAATATCTTGTGTTGCTTCACTTGCACACTTCTTGAAATATTAGATAGGTACTCATTTGGAGCTTTTATTGCCTTAAGAACTTCTAAAAATGTTTCTTTTTCTTTAGATGTCATTTGGTAACAAGCTCTAGGCAAATATTTTTTACCTTTACTTTGATGCATCTTTGGATGTAGTTGATTTCTAATTTTCATGGCTACAAGGTCATATCTTGCCTTATCATTATCCTTTGACTTTCCTTATAAATGCAACAATGTTCTAAGTAATATTATCAAAAACAATTTTTTCAATGTGCATCACTGTGAACATCCAAGTATGTCCAAAACCCTATTTTAAAATTAATTAGTAAATAATAATATTCAAAAAATAATAATAAAAAAAGAGAAGAAAAAATAAAAAAGAGTGAATAAGTAATCGAATAAATAAATAAGAAAAATAAAATTAAAAATAATAACGAAAATAAGAAAAAGAAAGAAGAAGATTTTTCAAGTTAGTTAGAAAATTAGTTAGATTAATTAAAAGTTAGTTATGGTAGGAGACTTGGTTAGAAGCAAAAATAAAAAAGAAAAAGAAAGAAGAAAAAAGAGAGAGAATAGAATAACAATAAAACGGAAAATGAAGAATGGTTTTTGGCAGGGGGAAGTTCAAAAAGGGAAAAGAACCATATTGTGAACACCTAATTTTATGTCCGAGAGCAAACTAATCGAATTTCACAAATGATAATGAAAAATTTAATCAATAAATAAATAAAATAATAATAGCAATCTAGAAAAAAAAGGAAAGATAAAAAGACGAAACAAATAAAAACAAAATAAGCATAGAAAATAACCAAAAAAAAGAGAAGAGGAACAATAAAAATAATAAACAATGGAAATAAGAGAAAAATAAAAATAAATAAATAACAATAATGATGGAAAATGGAAAAGTGAAAAATATAATAATAAAAAAATGATGAAAAATGAAATAATAATAATAATAAAGGGGAGGAAAGAAGAAGGAAAATTTTCAGAAATTAAAGAAAAAGATGTTAAAGGTTAGTAAAATTAGTTAGAATCATGGTTAAAAGATAATCATGGGTTAGGTTAAGTAACCTGGGTTAAGAATAGAATATAAAAACAAAAAAATTAAAAAGGAGGAGGGAAGTTCTTGGGATTTTTCGGATTTTCTGGAGAGCTTTCTTCCCGGTCCTGCACTTCTCTTTATGGAGATCCTCTGAAAATCAAGTTTCTCCATTCTGGCTCCGATTGGCATCCATGGTTCCGCGCCCTGAAACATCGATCAAACTCCTTCCTTGTATACCCATTCTTAGAAACTTAATCCGGAAAACACTTGAGGTTCATGGATTAAAACTCCAAATCAGAAAGAACTAACGAGATCCTAGTCTACACTTTCAAAGTTAGTGTCTCTCTTCAAATGCTGATTATAGGTTCTGCTGTCAAGCTTGAATTTCTACCAGGGGAGCAAATTTTGCTCTGATTGTACGCTTATGTTTAGTTTTGATATTGATTACAAGACAAATCAAGCGAATAAGTCACTGCGATTCTCCTCGGTTAATCAGCAACAATCGAAGCTCACAAGCATAATTCCTGATGGTGATGATTTTGTGATTTAGTGTTCAATTTCTGTACCTCATATCTATGCAATTCTTGCTCCTCACATAGTCACTGTGTTAATCATGAGGGAAATAAATCATTTTAAATAAATACCATTGCCTTTTGTTTGCTGGTGATTCTTAACATAGCGATTGTTTGTCTAGCATAGATAATTGTCTTGTTCTCTGAAAATCGAATATCTTTGGAGTCATTGAATGTAGGATTCAAACAATTGTCCTGAGGACTTTATTAAGCTTAGACCCCCATATTCTTTACTTGACTGAACATCGATTCTGTTAGGCCCAGCATAAGGCCGTTCACACTGCTTAGTTGGAGTGAAGACCAATAGTGGTATACCATCAGCTTCTGTACCTGAACCTTACCCCTACTTAATGTTTCATTAGATAGTAGCTACGAGAATAAATAGGAAATCAAACATGTATAAGGGCCAGAGGTCTAGTTGCCCAAGTTACAAGTGATTTTAATCCGTTATGATAGAGTGCAAGCCAAAACAGAAACGAGGGTTAGAATTTGTGATAGACAGCAAGATCATAAGTCAAATTTAGGCAAACTATTGGATCCAACAGTTCATGAGCCTGGGCTAGCAGGTCATGACCCAAAACAATGTCAATCCTCTGCACCCTTGTGGCCTGATTTCCAAACCATGGTTCAACAGGTTAACATTTCCGAATAAAGTGCAAGCCAAACGGGATCGGGAATTATCTCTAGGCTGTGAAGTTTAGGCAAGACCAGGGGAGGTGTGAGAGAATAAACCAAGAAAAGGGATGTCCGTAAAACCTGTTCGGTACTCTGCACACAGTATAGGAAGTTGCAGCAAGATGGGAGATATAAATCTATTTACGAATTTATCAAACTAGTCCTTGCTTTCGAGTTGAAGATAACTGCCTGAGTCCTAAGCTTAGGAAGGGATTGAAAATTATAGTCCCATAACTTAATCTTGAAGCAGCCAATCAAGACCTGCACATAACTCATTTATTTAAGTCAGGCTATCATGTTCTGTTATAGTCCATTTGGCCTGAAATTTACTGTTGAACGATGAGCAGCCTAGGTTAGGTAGAATCTAATTTTAGTAGCAGTATAACCCAAGTCTCCATTTGAAAATTTTAACTCTTGAGACGTGTTTGTATGCCTGAAACCTATGCATATGTAGATCATAATCATGGTATTCCCACCCCTTTTATTCTCCGATTACACATTTCTCTTCTGCATCAATATATGCTGAAATCACGATGCTAGTTTGACTTGTATGGCATCGCTAATGCAAAATGGAGCTAGTTTAATCATGGGTCATGACTAGATCCAATCGATTTTTGACAATTGACCCCCTTATCATTTTGGGAATATGCTAGCATCCAGGTTCTTGATTTAGCTTATGTGCCCTTCTTTTTCTTTGACTAAGTTAGGGAACGATAAATTTTAGTGAAGGGTGTAGCCCAACAGTTAGCCAAGGGCACGCTAATTATCAGACCCCTTGTTCGATCCAACAAGCGACCATTTTGATTTTTAAAAAGAAGAAAATCATGTGATAGAATTCTAGGTGTGTTAGAGGTGTTGGTGAGTGGATCACCATTTATGCAGATATCAATGAGTCCATTTGAAGTGGGCCAATTACCTCTCAATTGGAGCCATTGTATTAAAAGAAATTAAATGGTAGAAGCTTGCATAGACACGTGCCTAAATGGGCCTTGCCAAATAGGCCATGCTAGTTTTTTATAATTGTGAATAAACAAGCCGAAATGAAAAAGGCCCACAACTTCCTCTCAATTGGGTTGGGCATACATTTTAGTTGGGCCTTGCCAAACTGGACCTTGCCTGCTAGGGCCATGTTAACAAGTTTCCCTTTAGCACTTACAAATTCTAAAACAATAAACATCAATAAGGCCAAAAGTCGTTTCTTTTAGCCTTTGAGTTAGAACAAGCCCAATCCTTTTGTATTCAACTCAAGCGTAATTCATCTTTGTAAACACTCAATTATGTCTGAGGCCCCCAATCATTAAAATTAACCAAAAGTTAAGTTAATTAAAAATTTGAAAAGATGTAAAACAGAAAACAGAAAGAACAGAAAGCAGAAAATACAGAATACAGAAAGCAACAAATAAAAAATAATAAAATAATAAAAATAAAAGGGAAATTAAAGAATAAGTAAAAATGATAAATAAATAGAAAAAAAAATAAAAATAAAAAACGGAAAAGGTAAAAAAAATGAAAAAGCTGAAAAATCAAAATAGGGAACAAAAATTTTGAAATCAAAGGGTTGGCTTTTGGCTCCTAGAAAGGGGGTGGCTTTTGGCCCTTTGAAAGGACTTGGCCCTTGCTAAGAGAGAGGAAGCTGGCTTTTGGCTCTTGGAAAGAGCTTTACCCTTGCCAAGAAGGGATGTGTCTATATATACCTACAAACAAGAAAAGAAAGAGGGCTTTTTCTCATTTTTTGGAAATTCTTGGGAGGAGGAGAACTTGGAGTCTTAGAAGGGAATTTTCAGAACCTTTGAGGGGAGAACCTAGGAGACTCTCTGGCATTCAATTCAGCCCTTGGCCTCCATAGAATCAGCTCTTCATCACCTTCCAATGGAGGTTAGGTCCGAATTTTATCCCTCTTAAGTTTCTTGCTTCTTCTCGGATTTCCGAGTTCATTTTCGTGTCTATTTTTGTTTTAATTTTTAATCGGTCAAATGATCTCCGATTTTGGTGATTTTTGTTGCCTTTTCTTAACATTTCTCTCTAGTTTCTGGAATGATATTATTTGTTCAATTTGGATCTGAAATGAAATTTTTATCACTTGATTACCGAAGCATGTTCATCCTGGTGGGCGAATTGACCTAGCTTGTTTGATTTGTGTATATCCTGCTCATTTCTGATTGGATTGATGTCAAAATTGTTTTTTTTTATTCCTATGATCCATATCTTTCAATTGATTGGTTTTTATTTTTCAGATCTACCAAAAATAGTTTCTAAAAATTCTGAGATTTGAATTCAAATTTTGGCGCAAAAAACTTGTGTGTTCTTGAGGTCGATTTTCATCTCTATTTTTCGTTTTTGTTTTTAATCAATCAAATGATCTCCGATTTTGATGCTTTTTGTTGATTTTTCTTTGTCTTTCTCTCTAGTTTCCAGAATGATATTATTTATCTAATTTGGATTTGAAATGAAATTTCTATCACTTGATTACTGAAGCATGTTCGCAATTCCTTTCCTTAACTTTAAATCAAGTCAAGTTTATGAATCAAGTCCAATTCAAGCCCAATTCTTATGATTGGATTGATGTAAAACTTGTTTTGTTTGATTCCTATGATCTATATATTTAAATTAATTGGTTTTTATTTTTCAGATCTACCAAAAATATTTTCTAAAAATTCTGATATTTGAATTTAAATTTTGGCGCCAAAAACTTGGGTGTTCTTGAGGTTCATTTTCGTGTCTGTTTTCGTTTTAATTTTTAATCAGTCAAATGATCTCCTATTTTGGTGATTTTTGTTTCTTTTTCTTTTTATTTCTCTCTAGTTTCTGGAATGATATTATTTGTTCAATTTAGATCTGAAATGAAATTTTTATCGCTTGATTACCGAAGCATGTTCATCCTAGTGTGCGAATTGACCTAGCTTGTTTGATTTGTGCATATCCTGCTCATTTCTGATGGGATTGATGTCAAACTTGTTTTGTTTGATTACTATGATCCATATCTTTCAATTGATCTGTTTTGATTTTTCAGATCTACCAAAAATAATTTCTAAAAATTCTGAGATTTGAATTCAAATTTTGGCACAAAAAACTTGTGTGTTCTTGAGGTCGATTTTCATCTCTATTTTTCGTTTTTGTTTTTAATCAATCAAATGATCTCCGATTTTGATGATTTTTGTTACGTTTTCTTTGTATTTCTCTCTAGTTTCCAGAATGATATTATTTATCTAATTTGCATTTGAAATGAAATTTCTATCACTTGATTACTGAAGCATGTTAGCAATTCCTTTCCTTAACTTCAAATCAAGTCAAGTTTATGTTAAATCAAGTCCAATTCAAGCCCAATTCTTTTAATCTCGATCCAATTTTCCTCAACTTGGGTCAAGCCCACTTCTTTTTCTTTAATTCTAAATCATTTCTTTAAAGTTGGATTTTGCTTAATTTGGGTCAAGCCTAATTCTTTTCTTTAATCAATTCTTTGGGTCAAGCCTAATCTTTTTCCTTTTGAATCAAAATTCAATTTTGACATGGGTCCGGAAATTTCAAGCCCTTCTTTTTCACTTAAACTCAATTATTTTCTTTCCATTTTCTTTTAATTGAGTCAAGCCTCCAATTTTGGTTCTGTAACTATTAACTTAAATCCAATCGCTTTTTTTTTGAAACATTATCTTCACCAACTCAGAAAACATCTGTTTTAATTTTCTAAAATGTGTGCAACGGATTTTAACACCTAAATTTACTCTCCCGCCTGCTTTACGTTTTAATTCGCTCGATTCAAATGCGTTGACGACGATTTGAATTTTGCAAGCACGCAATTTTAGAAAATCATTGTTCACTAACTCTACTAAAAAAATGTCTATTTCAAAATATCTATTTTAATTTTCTAAAATGTGTGCAAGCGAATTTAACACCTAACAAAGTAAATTTTCTCTCATTGCCGTGTTTTAATTGTATGGATTAAAAACACGACTTCACGACGATTTGAATTTTGCAAGCACGCTAATTTTAGAAAATCACTGTTTACTAACTCCACTAAAAAATGTATTTCAAAATATCCGTTTTAAAATGTGTGCAAGTTGATTTTATCAATGAACAAAATTATTCTGCTATTCTGTTCCAATTAGTAATGGATTCCAAATAACGACTACGACGATTTGGATTTTTGGCAAGCATAAATTTTATAAAATCACTATTTACTAACTGTTAGAAAACGTCTATTTCAAATATCTATTTTAAATCTCTAAGATTCATTATAACTGATTCTAATACGAGCAAATTCTCTCTCGTTGTTCCGCGTTATAATCGTGCAAACTCACTCACGGCCTACACGGCTTGGGTTATGCAAGTACGCAATTTTAATCTATTCAAAAATCAATCCTATCCTCAAATCACCCCTCGCTTCTTCAAAAGATCAAGTCTCTTAAAAACAACTACGTAAGCCTTGAATTTCCCATTGCACCGGGGAATACGTAGGAGCAGGATCAAGTCCTGTCAGGCTAACCTCCATCAACCTATTTATTTTCAAATTATTTAAGGGATCAAACTATTTTCAAATAATCACACACTCAGTTTAAGGGTACTGTTCCTTGGAACAGGCGAGTGGGGTGCCTAACACCTTCCCTACTCGTAACCGACTCCCGAACTTTGAATCTCATCCTTGAGTCAGGGTTTTTCCAAATCTTTTTCCCTTAAACAAAAATTTGGTGGCGGCTCCACATCAATCATCAAAACCTATTTTCAAAACATTTAGCGAGTTCGTCATCTCGTCGGAATTACGGTTGCGACAGATGGCGACTTCACTGGGGACTTTAGAGAGTCAAGCCCTTTTTCAAAATTGAGTGTGTAAATGTATGTTGATCCCTTTCTATTTATTCATGTGTTGTTATTTTTTTTAGATATTCATGATAATTCAAGTTGTATGTTTCTTACAGTAGGGTAGAAGACATATATCTATTGTGTTTCAAATTGCAGGTTATTCTATACATTCTAGTCCTACATGCATAACATGAGTGGGGCCCTACACCCGGGTCCGAGTGAAAACCTAGGACTAGAGGGGTCTAGTGGTGTCATTTGGGATGCACGTCCCGTTTGGCTATCACGAAAACTCCAACTAGAGTGCGTTTTTTTCTTGGTGCCCCGCAACTGGTAGCCTTCTCTACGGTTGTAGCAAGCACTAGGAATTAGAACTTGGCTCTAGTGACCATCATAACCTCCAGGATTACAAACTACCCTGTGTGAGAAGCATATATCAAAACCACCTTAGATTTATGTCACATCACCTCACATAAGACACAAAAAAAAAAGCAAGCAAAAGCATATTTATTTTGGGAAAAAACACAAAATATTCAGATTTGAAATTGATTTAGATTAGAAAAAAGCCAAAGAAAATTGGAAACTAAAAAAGGAAGAAAATAAACAAATCTGACAAATGAAATAAAAAAAATAAAGAAAATTCAAAAAAGTAAAGAAAATTCAATAAACAATTTCTTATACTAAAAACTGAAACTGGGGCAAATTTTTGCCTAAGCCAATTCAGATGAATATTTTGGAAAATAAACATATACAAATCGAAAAGGAAAGGAGAGTTGGAAAATTTGAAAAAGAAATAGAAAAATTAAATCACAAAAATAAACAGATTATGGAAAATCCAAAAAAAAAAAAGAAAAAAAAATCAAAAAATGATTTTATGTTTGAAAGAAAACTAGGGAAATTTTAGCAAAACCAAAAGATTTTTTTTAGCCAAACTCAAAAGTACCAAAATTACTAAAAATCCAAAAAGAAGCCAAAATAAATAAAGATCATTCAAAATGATCAAACTTTCAAACCTCTAATTATTCGTCCATCCAACATTGCATTCATCCATTCGTTAAATAAGTTTATCATCGATTTTGAAAATTATCCCCTACCTCCCTCATTTTAATATTCACTGAAGCATTAACGTTTTTATCATTCATTGATTTTGGCATTCATATTGTTTCTCAAAAATTAATTTTTAATTTAACAGAAAGATAAAAATTGAAGATAGACAACTTTCTCGGCATCCTCATAGAACCCGTTCCAAATCAAGAATCATGGATGAGTTGGAACGACAAAATGAAGAGTTGAGAAATGAGGTGAAAACTCTGAAAGAGCAAATGGCCAAACTAATGAAGGCCATCCAATTAACCAAACAAAAGGATGTTCCAAAGGAATCAGCTGGCCCATTACATCGTCCTGGCTGCAATCCACAAAACCCTATACCATTAACCATACCTTCATAAACTGAATGGCTTAGTTATGGGTTCCTCATGGACATGCACCTTCATTCAGCCAAATACAAACCCAAACGCAATACCTACCTTCAAACCCCACAGAAAACCCACACATTATCCCAAACACCACTTCATGTGAACCTACTCAAATCCACCCAATAGCTCTTGGGGGACAAATCCTATGTTCACCCAAGGACCTTATCCAATACACATACCACCCTCTTAACCTCATAATATGTCAGGAGAACATCGGAGCCACCCTAGTGAGGATAGTGTTGAAAAATGGAAGACCCTGGAAGGGAGAATCAGAGCAATTGAGGGAAGTGCATATAAGGCCAAAGACGCTTCCGATCTGTGTCTAGTGCTAGATGTGGTCATCCCTCCGAAGTTCAAGGTTCCTAAATTTGAGAAATATCAAGGGACTGGTTGTCCGAGGAACCACCTAACCATGTATTGTAGAAGAATGGCTGCTTGTGCTCACAATGACAAGCTGCTCATCCATTTCTTCCAAGACAACCTTTTAATTGGGCACGACTTGCCAATTGGTATTCCAATCGGAACGGACACATATCCGTTCATGGAGGGATTTAGCTGATGCCTTCCTGAAACAATACAAGTATAACCTGAAGATGGCTCCCGATCGAACTCAACTCCAGAACATGGCTAAAAAAGGAGATGAGACCTTCAAGCAATATGCTCAACGATGGAGGGAGCTAGCTGCTCAAGTGCAACCTCCACTATCTGAAAAAGAGATGGTCAGCACGTTCGTAGGCACACTCCAGGATCCTTTCTATGACAAGATGATTGGCAGTGTGACTTCCAGCTTCTCTAATGTCGTCATCATTGGAGAAAGGATCGAAGGTGGCATGCACCGAGGAAGGATCACGCACAAGCCCACAGGGACAACTGATACCTATATAGAAAAGAAGAAGACAGAGGAGGCTTATAATGTGGCTTCAAGTCAAGGGCAGTGCATACCTCCGATGGTACCTTATGGACCAACTGGCTTCCGACCACCACTTTACACACTTTACATACCATATCCTTACACTGCTTCTGTCTACCAAACACACTACCATCCTACTTACAACCACCCAATGCAAATTCGACCGCCCATACCATACACGGTCCAAACACAAGTCATAAGCCCAAATCCTAGCCAAAGCCAAAAGAAGGAAAAGGATCCTATCCAGTTTGATCCCATTCCAATGACCTACGCCGAGCTGCTACCTCGGCTAATCAAGAACTCTCTGGTGGTCCCTTACCCTCTGAAACCTCAAGAACCACCATACCCTAAATGGTACGATGCAAATGCCATATGTAACTACCATGCGGGGTACATTGGTCATTCAACAGAAAACTGCCAGGTCTTGAAACGCAAGGTACAGAGTCTGATTGATGCTAAACAACTAGATTTTGGGAAGATCGCTCCTAATCCAAGTGCCGAATCATGAAAGCTCATCCGCTAGCTGAGAAATGGGAGAAATACAATGAATTTCCTTGTACAGATCGAGCTATCAAAGAAAATCATCCAGGATTTGTTATATTTTTCAAAATCAATCTTTCGTAAATAAATTTCAATGAATAAATACAAAATTTACATTTTTCATGTTTCTTGAGCACGTGTTTCACATTATTGGCTTTACTTCTTAAAATTTCCATTCCTTTTCATCACTCAACCCATTTCTTATTCCTATACCCAAACAATGAATACCAATTGGTGATAATGCCAGTGTTGTAATAAGTAATCTTGAAAGTCTAATTAATCAAGCTCAAAAAGAAAAGCCCAATGAGGAAGCAAAATAAACAACCAAGGATTCTTGATCACCACTCAAAGTGTCTTGTCAAATAAAATATCCCGCTGGAATCAAGTCTAAATCCAGGAAAAATTTAGGGATGCAAAATAAGATCCGCTGAATTATGGAACCAAATGATCCCGACAAGATCAACATCCAACTATATAAAATTCAAGAAAAAGAAGAAAGCCCGTTAGATTAAATCAAAATGATCCAGGCAAAATCAGGGTCAAAATTCAAAGTTCAAGAAGAAAAGAAACCCGCTGGGTTAAAAGCCAAAATAATCCAAGCAAAAGCAGGCTTCAAGTTCAAAAATAAATTGACAAAGTCATGACTAGAAAAGGTCTTGCGGATGCCAAAAACAATTCAGGAAAAATTAGGATCAAAACAAGAGCCCGCTAGGTCAACAATCCCCAAGAACGACCTAGGCAAAAGTTAGGGCACAATCAAAAGCTCGCTAGGTTGAAAACCCTCAAAGGGCGGCCTAGGAAAAAGTTAGGGCACACAAACAAAAGCCCACTAGGTCAACAATCCTCAAGAACGACCTAGGCAGAAGTTAGTGCACAATCAAGCAGAAGGCCTGCTAGGTCGAAAACCCTCAAAAGGCGGCCTAGGCAAAAGTTAGGGCATGACCAAACAAGAGCCAGTTAGGTCGAAAACCTCAAGGAGACCTAGGCAAAAGTTACACGATCGAACAAAGGCCCGCTAGGTCGACAAACTCTCAAGAGAGACCTAGGCAAAAGTTAGGGCACACAATCAAGAGCCCGCTAGGTTGAAAACCCGTAAGGGCGACCTAGGCAAAAGTTAGGGCAAAACAAAAGACCTGCTGGGTTGAAAAATCGAGGGAACAACCCAGGAAAAAATTAAGGTCAATCCGAATCCCGCAGAGAACATGACATTCTCGCACCTCGTATCTTCCCCTAAATCGGGGCAAAATTTTCCATTTCTCAAGCTTGGCTAATTAGACAATCAAGATCATGAAAAGCGACTAACATTTTTCATCAAAAGGTGTCATTCGGTAATCGAACTCACACCTTCGCAATCCCTTTTCCTTTCAAATACACTACCTTAAAACATATAGCCTCAAAATTCCCTATCTTTTTCTTTTAACCAACCAAAATCCACTTGCACACCTCAATAGTGTACATGCCAAGGAAATGTGAAAAATGTAAAAATAAAAAAGATTAATTTTGAAAAATCATGACAAGTGGACGAATCCTCGACCATCGAAGACGACATGATCAAGTTTCCCAAAAGTTCATCCTTCTCACATACATAACGCCAAGACAAAAAGGAGTGTGTCTTATTCAAATACCGTTGACCATTGTTGGGTCTCAAAAGATCCGGAAAAGAAGAAGGTTCCCAAAGTTGATCAAGAAGCCAAGAGATTGAGTCAATCTAGCTCGTCTTGATTCTTACCCCCGTCACACCAACTATAAGGTTGCTCAGAAAGACATGTCGAAAAAAAATCAAAATCAAGAAAAAACAAAAACATTACACCATTTCATGGTTTGCATTCATCCCATAGCGTTTCCTTCATCAAATAATTATTTCAAGCATCAAAATAAGAACCCTGCATCATTTTTACATTACTTCAAACATCAAAAAGCAATAAATAAGTTAAAACATCGCATCCTTTTCATTCATTCAAACATCGCATAACAGCATCATTCATTCAAGCATTTCATAATTCATTTTTCAAAACTAATTAAGATGAGGTAAAATTGCCCAAGTCAATCATAATTAAAAAGGAATCAAGTTCAAATTGGGGCAAATGCTTGCCCACACAATCCGATTTGAGGTCATCCTCAAAATCAAGTTCACACTAGGTCAAATGCTTGCCTACACAATTTAATTTGAGGTCATTCTCAATCAAGTTCAAACTGGGGCAAATGCTTGCCCACACAAAAATTCAATTTGAGGTTATCCTCAAATTCTGGATCAAGTTCAAATCGGGGCAAATGCTTGCCCACACAAAAATACAATTTGAGATCATGGATCAAGTCCAAACTGGGGCAAACGCCTGCCCACAAAATATCAAATTGAGATTATCCACAAACTCTAAGTCAAGCTCAAACTAGGGTAAACTCTTGCCCACAAAAATTTAAAGTCATCCTCCAATTCTAAAGCAAGTTCAAACTGGGGCAAACGCTTGCCCCCAAAAAATTTAATTTGAGGTCATCCTCGAATTCTAAAACAAGTTCAAAATGGGGAAAACCCTTGCCCACAAAATCTGATTTGAGGTCATCCTCAAATGCCAAATCAGGTTCAAACTGGGGCAAATGCTTGCCCACACAAAAATCCAATTTGAGGTCATCCTCAAATTTTGAGTCAAGCTCAAACTGGGGCAAATGCTTACCCACACAAAAATTCAATTTGAAGTCATCCTGAAATTCTGAATCAAGTTTAGAATATGGCAAACGTTTTCCCAAGAAATATTAAATTTCAAGAGAAAAACTGGGGCAAATGCTTACCCAAAATCTCCTCCAGTTAAGATATTCCACGATTTCCAAAAACCTTTCAAACTAGGGCAAAAATGTTTTCCCAAAGTTCCTTCAAATCAAGACATCCTTCAAACATCAAGAAGTCTCTTAAACTAGGGAAAAATGTTGGCCCAAGTTTCTGCAAGAAGATACTTGTCAAGTGCTTAAAAACCTTCAAGTTCAAGGAAGAATAAGCTATTTATTTTAATTCAAGGAAAAACACATTTCAAAATAAAGTCGTCTGAGGGAAACTAACAAAGAAGTCCATATTATGCCTGCCCAAGACACATCAGATTGTTTTCTATACCTGTCCCCTCAGGCTTTCATCTTTCCCTTCACCTGCCTAACAGGTTTCCTGTCAACAATAGGAGCTCGTCTACATTCATCCTATCTCAACAGGTTTTCGTCATTCTGTTGTGCTTGTCTTAACAAGCGGCTTGCTTACATCCTGTGAACAACAGGAAGATTTCTGCATTTTGTCTATCTTAACAGGTTTGCATTCATCCTGGCAACAGCAGGATTTCATCTTCATCTTCCCGGCAAAAGTGGGACATCCAGCACGTTTAATTTTCTGCATCCCGGCCTATTTAGGCCCCAGCACGTTTACTTTTCTCGCATCTGGCTTTTTCATTGCCACGCACCGTTTATTTTTACGCACCTCGCTATTCAGCCCTAGCATCGTTGCTTCTTCTCGCATCCCGCCTATTTCCAGGGCCTAGCACGTTTACTTTCTCGCACAAAGGCCTATTCAGCCCAAGCGCATTTACTTTCTCGTATCCGGCCTATTTAGGCCCCAAGATGGTTACTGCATCCCGGCTATTGAGTTCCCCTGCGACGTTTACTTTCTGCACCCCGTCCTATTGAGCCCCAAGCATTACTTTTCTGCATCCCGGCCTATTCAGCCCTAGCACTTTTACTTTTCTGAGACAAAGGCTATTCAGCCCAAGCGTATTTACTTGCGCATCCCGCCTATTTAGGCCCTGAAGACGTTCTTTTTCATCTGGCCTATTGAGGCCCCCGCGTTTATTTTGCGCACCCCTGGCGATTCAGCCCCGACGTTACTTTTCTGCGATGGCCTATTCAGCCCCAGCGCATTTACTTTTTCGCATCCCGCCTATTCAGCCCTAGCACGCTTACTTTTCGCACTGATGGCCTATTCAGCCCAAGCGCATTTACTTTCGTATCCCGTCTATTTAGGCCCCAAAGACGTTTACTTTTCAGATCCCCGGCCTATTCAGCCCCCGCACGTTTATTTTCTCGCATCTGGCCTATTTAGGCCCCGAAGATCGTTTACTTTTCTCGTATCCCGGTTTATTCGGGCCCTCCTCAAGTTTACTTTTACGACCTCGGCCTATTCAGCCCCTGACACGTTACTTTTCTACATCCCGGCCCTATTCAGCCCTAGCAAGATTTTTCGCACAAGGTGGCCTTCAGGCCCAAGCGCATTTACTTTCGCATCCTGGCCTATTTGAAATCTGACACGTTACTTTTCTACATCCCGGCCTATTCAAAGCCCTTGCACGTTTATTTTTTCAGCACCACAGCTATTCAGCCCCAACACGTTTACTTTTCTACATCCCGGCCTATTCAAAGCCTAGCACGTTTACTTTTCCGCACGGTGGCCTATTCGGGCCCAAGCGCATTTACTTTTCTCCATCCCGGCCGATTCAGGCCCTATCGTTACTTTCTTCAAGCACAATGGCCCATTTAGGCCCAAGCGCATTTACTTTAAGATCCTGGCTATTTAGGCCCCAACACGTTTACTTTTCGCATCATGGCCTATTCAGGCCCCTGCACGTTTATTTTTCTTCATCCTGGCCTATTTAGGCCCCAAAGACGTTCACTTGCTTCGCATCCCGCTTATTCAGCCCTCCTGAAGTTTACTTTTTCGCACCTTGGCCTATTCAGGGCCCTCAAAGACGCTTTACTTTTTCTCTCGGCCCGTCTATTCTGTGGCTAGCATCGTTATTTTTCTGCACAAAGGCTATTCAGGCACAAGCGCATTTACTTTCCTCGGCCTCCCCGCCTATTTAGGCCCTAACATCGCTTATTTTCTACATCCTGGCTTATTCAGGCCCTTGCACGCTTATTTTCTCGCACTTCTGGCCTATCAAGCCCCAAGACGTTTACTTTTCTCGTATCCCACGACCTATTCAGGCCTATGCACTTTTTTCGCAGATACAGTTGGCTCCAAATGCCGCACATTTACTTTTCTTCATCCCGGCCTATTGAGCCCTAGCATCGCTTACTTCTCAAATAGTAGCCTATTCAAAGCCCAAGCGCGATTACTTTACGATCCTGGCCTATTTAGGCCCCAAAGACATTTTACTTTTCTCGCATCCCCGCCTATTCTGGCCCCGCACGTTTATTTTTCTCGTATCCTGGCCTATTTAGGCCTCAAAGATTTTGCTTTTTCAGATCCTGGCCTATTCAAAGCCCCCGCACGCTTATTTTTTCTCGTGCATCCTGGCCTATTTAGGCCCCAGTATGTTTACTTTTCTGCATCCTGGCCTATTCAGGGCCCTGCACGTTTATTTTTCTGCACCCTGGCCTATTTAGGCCCCGGCCGTTTACTTTTTCGCATCCCGGCCTATTCAGCCCTAAGATGTTTACTTTTCGCACATGGCTATTCCCAGGCCCAAGCGCATTTACTTTCTGCATCCTGGCCTATTTAGGCCCTAGCACGTTTACTTTTTTGTATCTTGGCCTATTTAGGCCCCTGCAACGTTTATTTTCTGCACCCTGGCCTATTCAGCCCCAAAGACATTTACTTTTTCGATCCCGCCTATTCGTGCCCTGCCGACATTTACTTTTCGTGATCCCGTCCTATTCAGCCCAGCACGTTTACTTTTCTGCACCGTGGCCTATTCAGGCCCAAGCACATTTACTTTCTGCATCCTGGCCTATTTAGGACCCAGCACGTTTACTTTTCTGCATCTTGGCCTATGTTGTTAGGCCTCCTCAGGTTTACTTTTCTGCTTTTGGGCCTACGATGTCAGACCTCACCAAGTTCGTTTTTCCACAGCTGGGCCTATGATGCCAGACCTCCAACTTAGATAGATACCTCGGCCTATGCTGTCAGGCCACCTTGTACATATCTTACATTTTAGTTCTTGCATGCTTTCGTGTCTTAAAGCGAGTCGTTTTCACTCTGCGAGCCCGTCGTAATGTATTATTTCTCTTCGCTTTTCCCTGTTTTAACGGGGAGCCATTTTCATTTCATTTTGTTTGTCCTAACAAGCCATCCCATTGAATTCCACGCCAGTCCTAACAGGCATTCATTCATTCCACTTAGCTTAGTTAGGTTATACAGCTAAGCCTTGCATATTTAAACCATATCGATACATGAAGTTGATAAGGTCAAGTTCAAGGCTCCTTCTGTTTGTCGGACTTCTTCAAGGCCTGCCTCAGACATAATATGTTCACATCTTTACTCATTTCCTATTACGATAATTCAGAGAATCATTTCTCACATTATCTGGTAGGAAAATGAGTAAAGATGGGCAAACTAAACACTCAATTATGTTCCAGAGGCCCCCAATCATTAAAATTAACCAAAAGTTAAGTTAATTAAAAATTTGAAAAGATGTAAATTAGAATGAAAAAACGAAGAAAAGAACGAAGCGAAAATACAGAATACAGAAAGCAAAAAATATAAAATAATAAAATAATAAAAATAAAAGGGAAATTAAAGAATAAGTAAAAATGATAAATAAATAGAAAAAAAAATAAAAATAAAAAACGGAAAAGGTAAAAAAAATGAAAAAGTTGAAAAATCAAAATAGGGAACAAAAATTTTGAAATCAAAGGGGTTGGCTTTTGGCTCCTAAAAAGGGGGTGGCTTTTGGCCCTTTGAAAGGACTCGCCCTTGCTAAGAAGAGGAAGCTGGCTTTTGGCTCTTTGAAAGAGCTTTACCCTTGCCAAGAAGGGATGTGTCTATATATACCTACAAACAAGAAAAGAAAGAGGGCTTTTTCTCATTTTTTGGAAATTCTTGGGAGGAGGAGAACTTGGAGTCTTAGAAGGGGATTTTCAGAACCTATGAGGGGAGGACCTAGGAGACTCCCTGGCATTCAATTCAGCCCTTGGCCTCCATAGAATCAGCTCTTCATCAACTTCCAATGGAGGTTAGGTCTGAATTTTATCCCTCTTAAGTTTCTTGCTTCTTCTCGGATTTCCGAGTTCATATTCGTGTCTGTTTTCGTTTTAATTTTTAATCGGTCAAATGATCTCAGATTTTGGTGATTTTTGTTGACTTTTCTTCGTCTTTCTCTCTAGTTTCTGGAATGATATTATTTGTTCAATTTGGATCTGAAATGAAATTTTTATCACTTGATTACCGAAGCATATTCATCCTGGTGCGTGAATTGACCTAGCTTGTTTGATTTGTGCATATCTTGCTCATTTCTGATTGGATTGATGTAAAACTTGTTTTGTTTGATTCCTATGATCCATATCTTTCAATTAATCAGTTTTTATTTTTCAGATCTACCAAAAATATTTTCTAAAAATTCTGAGATTTTAATTTAAATTTTGGCGCCAAAAACTTGGGTGTTCTTGAGGTTCATTTTCGTGTCTGTTTTCGTTTTAATTTTTAATCGGTCAAATGATCTCCTATTTTGGTGATTTTTGTTTATTTTTATTTTTCTTTCTCTCTAGTTTCTGGAATGATATTATTTGTTCAATTTAGATCTGAAATGAAATTTTTATCGCTTGATTACCGAAGCATGTTCATCCTAGTGTGCGAATTGACCTAGCTTGTTTGATTTGTGTATATCCTGCTCATTTCTGATTGGATTGATGTCAAAATTGTTTTTATTCCTATGATCATATCTTTCAATTGATTGGTTTTATTTTTCAGATCCTACCAAAAATAGTTTCTAAAATTCTGAGATTTGAATTAAATTTTGGCGCCTTGTGTGTTCTTGAGGTCGATTTTCATCTCTATTTTTCGTTTTTGTTTTTAATCAATCAAATGATCTCCGATTTTGATGATTTTTGTTGATTTTTCTTTGTCTTTCTCTCTAGTTTCCAGAATGATATTATTTATCTAATTTGGATTTGAAATGAAATTTCTATCACTTGATTCTTGAAGCATGTTCGCAATTCCTTTCCACCTAACTTTAAATCAAGTCAGGATTTATGAATCAAGTCCAATTCAAGCCCAATTCTTTTAATCTCGATCCAATTTTCCTTCACTTGGGTCAAGCCCACTTCTTTTTCTTTAATTTTAAATCATTTCTTTAAAGTTGGATTTTGCTTAATTTGGGTCAAGCCTAATTCTTTTCTTTTAACCAATTCTTTTTCAAATGTCTGATCTTTTCCTTTTCTTGAAATCAAATTCAATTTTGACATGGGTCCAGTCCCTAAGCCCCTCTTTTTCACTTAAAACTCAATTATTTTCTTCATTTTATTTTAATTTGGGTCAAGCCCAATTTTGTTTTTGTAACTATTAAATTAAATCCAAATCGTTTTTTTTTTAACATTATCTTCACCAACTCAAAAACATCTGTTTTAATTTTTTCTAAAATGTGTGAACGATCGGATTTTAGCATCACGAACAGCAGCCTTCTCCATAACATTCTTGTTTTTAATTAAATGGATTCAAACGGACTACATCGATTTGAATTTTTATGCAACCTAATTTTAGAAAATCATTGTTCACTAACTACTAAAAAAAATGTCTATTTCAAAATATCTATTTAATTTTCTAAAATGTGTGCAATCGGTTTAACGAGCGAAATGCCCTCATTGCTCCCGTGTTTTAATTCTTGATTCAAATGTCGACTACGGCGATTTGAATTTTGCAAGCAGGTGCAATTTTAAAATCACTTTACTAACTCCACTAAAAAATGTATTTCAAAATATCTGTTTTAAAATGTGTGCAAGCGGTTTTATCACGAGCGAGCCGGCGCTTCTCTGGCTTGTGTTTAATTGTGGATTCCAAATGCGACTTCGGCGAGTTTGGATTTTTGCACATAAATTTTATAAAATCACTATTTACTAACTCTCATTAGAAAACGTCTATTTCAAATATCTATTTTAAATCTCTAAGATTCGTACACCTGAGTTCTAATACGAACAAAGTGTTCTTCTTCATTGCCTTCTGCGTTATATTGGTACCAACTCACTCCACGACTCTGACGGTTTTAGGTTATGCAAGTACGCAATTTTAGTCTATTCAAAAATCAATCCTATCCTCAAATCACCCCTCCTGGCTTCTTCAAAAGATCAAGTCTCTTAAAAACTTAACTACTTAGTTCTTTGAATTTCCCATTGCAATCAGGGAATACGGAGAGCGAGGATCAAGTCTGTCAGACTAACCTCCATCAACCTATTTATTTTCAAATTATTTAAGGGATCAAACTATTTTCAAATAATCACACACTAGGTTAAGGGTATCACTTCCTTGGAACAGGGAGTGGGTGCCTAACACCCTTCCTCTTTCGTAACCGACTCCCAGAACTTCGAATCTCATCCCTTGAATCGGGGTTTTTCCAAATCTTTTCCTTAAACAAAATTGGGTGGCGCTCCATATCAATCATCAAAATCTATTTTCAAAATTTTAGCGAGTTCGTCGTCTCGTCGGAATTACGGTTGCGACAATCTTCAAGGTCAATATTCATGTCGGTCAAGCCCACTTTTCAATTGTCGTAATAGTAATGATTCACCTTTTTTCTTATGTGGGCTAAGCCCACTTTTCAATTGTCTTTTAAATAATTCGTTTTTCTTCTTATATGGTCAAGCACATTTTTCAAATTTTCCTCTTAAAAATATAATTCATCTTTTTAGTTTCCCTAAAAAAATGAGAGAGAAAAAAGGGGCCCCAATTCTCCTTGATCTAAAATTTATTTCTAAAAAAAGAGAATATATATAAATAATAATAATAATAATAACGCTAAAAAATCAAATACTTTTTGTAGGTTTAGGATCAAGCCCAATTCGTTTAAAATGAAATTAAATTCAGTTCTTTTACCACTGTTTACCAACTCTATAAAAATATTTACTCCCAAAAATGTCCGTTTTTATTTTCTAAAATTTGTGCAATGGATTTTGATACGAACAGCCAACCTTCTCTGCTGTTTTGTGTTTGAATTCGTACGAATCCATACGCAGCTTATAACGGTTTGGATCTCGCAAGCATGAGATTTTAGAAAATCACTGTTTACTAACTCTATTTCCAAAAATGTCTGTTTTAATTGTCTAAAAGTTGTTCAAACGAGTTTTAATATGAATAGGCAGCATTCTCTACTGTTTTATGTTTGAATTCGTGCGAATTCATATGCGGCTTACGACGGTTTGGGTTTCGCAAGCATGCGATTTTAGAAAATCATTGGTTACTGACTCTGTCAAAATGTCTGTTTCCAAAAGTGTTTGTTTTAATTTTCTAAAATTTGTGCAAATGGATTTTTATACGAGCAGGCAGCCTTCTCTGCTGTTTTGTGTTCAAATTCGTGCGAATCCATACGTGGCTTACGATAGTTTGGGTTTCGCAAGCATGCAATTTTGGAAAACCACTGTTTACTAACTCCAAAAAATGTCTGTTTTAATTTTCTAAAAGTTGTGCAAACGAATTTTAATACGAACAGGCAGTCTTCTTTGCTGTTTTGTGTTCAAATTTGTGCGAATCCATATGCGGCTTACGACGATTCGGATCTCGCAAGCATGAGATTTTATAAAACCACTATTTACTAACTCCATAAAAATGTCTATTTTAATTTTCTAAAAATTTGTGCAAACGGATTTTAATACGAGCAGGAAGCTTTCTCTGCTGTTCCGTGTTTTAATTCATGCGGATTCATATGCGGCTTACGATGGTTTGGGTATCGCAAGTACACAATTTTAGAAAATCATTATTTACACTTAACCTCTTCCAAAAGTCAATTTTTACCTAAAATCATCCATTCATCGTCTAAGAGATCAAGTTTCTTAGAACCAGAACTATGTATCCTTGAGTTTTCCATTGCACCAGGGAATACGTAGGAGCAGGATCAAGTCCTGTCAGGCTATTTTCCTATAAACCTATTTATTTTCTATTCTATTTTAAGGGATCAAACAGTTTTCAGAATATCACATACTCAGTTTAAGGGTATCGTTCTTTGGAACGGGCGCGTAGGGTGCCTAATACATTCCTTACTCGTAACCGACTCCCGAACCTAGATTTCTTCCTCAAGTTAGGGTTTTCCACTTTTTCCTTAAAAGAATTAAATTTGGTGGCGTCCACAAACCAATTTAATTAGCTACAATTTTTAGCGAGTTAAAGTGCTGCCCGTCTAATTACTTGGCCATGATGATGGCGACTCCATCGGACTTTAGAGAGTGAGCCACTTTTTACTAAGAGCGTGTATCCTCAAGTTTTACTAGAGTGTATATGATATATTGATCCTTTACTTACTTGGTTGCTTATTTATTTGCTTGATTATTGAATTGCTATTTAACCCTAAGGTAGAGGAATTTTATCCACTTTTGTAAAGAATTGATTTTAAGGATGAACAAATATATTGTTCTAGTAGAAAAAGACGAACAAAATGTACCTTGAAACTTGCACTTTGAATGAAAATCAGACTCTGCATTAATTTCCGACGCTACATTAATTTCCATTTCATGCTCAAAGCGCTCAGCAAACAAACGATGTCTATTGAGATATCCAATCCCTCATATTTTAATTTAAAGTTCTTTGTTTCACTTATTTTCTTTATAACTAATTAATGTTAAATTTTGAGAAAACACAATAGCAAGCTCACGCTTTCCCCTGCATCCTTATAGCACGCGCTCTCAAACGAAAATGATGAACGAGCTAGAATCGCAGAATGAAGAACTGAGAAACGAAATGGCTAACCTGAAGGAGCAGGTAGCCAAATTGATGAAGATGCTGGAAAAAAACGCAGAGGGACCCTCTGGTGGAGATATGACTGATGCGATTAATGTTTCTCGACCTATCCACATCAATGTGGATCAAGAATATGGTGTGCCACCTGGGTTCACGCCCCCATTCTGTCCCAACACTCAACAAGCGCGTATTTCCATAAACTCAGGTGAAAATCCGCACACCTACCCCTCACACAAATCCCCCTGTTACTTACCACACAAACCCTCCTGTCAATTACTATATAAACCCTACCAAATATCCACCACAAACAAATCCCACCATCTCCTTCCCTCAAAACACCATCCCCAATTACACTTACATGAACACTACCACCTCTAAGAATCCCACGTACTCCATCCCTGTAACCACTTATCCGCTAAACCAACAACAACCGCCACTCCATTCTTATGGTCCTACTGTCACTAGACCTAACCCTTATCCTTCCCCGACTGGACAGACAGGAAATGAAAACCGGGCAAACCCTTCCGACCAGGAAGCCCATCTCAGCGGCAAGTGGCAACATTTGGAGGAGAGGGTCAGGGCCATCGAAGGCAGTGGCTACGGGATGACAGATGCTTCTGACCTCTGTTTGGTCCCTGATGTAGTAATCCCTCCCAAGTTCAAGACGCCTGAATTTGAAAAATACAAAGGGACCAGATGCCCTAAAATCCATTTAACGATGTATTGCAGAAAAATGGCTTTTCACACCCACGATGACAAGCTGTTAATGCACTGTTTTCAAGACAGCCTCACAGGAGCAGTAGCCGGCTAGTATACCCTTATCCGCTAAACCAACAACAATCGCCCACTCCATTTATGGTCCTACTCAATCCAATTGGACTAACATCCTTCCCCGACCGTGAATGTACAGAAATGAAACCGGGAAAACCCTTCCGACCAAGAAGCCCATCTCAGCTGCAGGTGGCAACATTTGGAGGAAAGGGTCAGGGCCATCGAAGGCAGTGGCTATGGGATGACAGATGCTTCTGACCTATGTTTGGTTCCGATGTAGTAATCCCCTTCCAAGTTCAAGACACCTGAATTTGAAAAATACAAAGGGACCGGATGTCCTAAAAGCCATTTAGCGATGTATTGCAGAAAATGGCTTTTCACTCCCACGATGACAAGCTGTTAATGCACTGTTTTCAAGACAGCCTAACAGGAGCAGTAGTCGGCTGGTATACCCAGCTGGAAAGGGCACATATTCATTCTTGGAAGGACCTGGTCGATGCCTTCTTAAAACAATATAAGTATAATATTGATATGGCCTCCGATAGGACCTAGTTGCATAATATGGTCAAGAAAGAAGATGAGACCTTTAAAGAGTATGCTTAGAGGTGGAGAGAACTGGCTGCTCAAGTCCAGCCACCCCTGTTTGAACAGGAGATGATAAGCATGTTTATGGAGACCCTCCCAGCTCCTTTCTACGATAAAATGGTGGGAAGTGTGTCTGCCAATTTCTTCGACATGGTGTTGATCGGAGAACGCATAAAGAGTGGCTTGCACTGAGGGCGTATTGTCAATAATACGGTTGGTAATGTAAACACGAAGAAGCCAACCAATAATTCTTGGAAGAAGAAAGATGGAGAAACTCACCACATTACTTATGACCCACACCGTCCAATAAACACACCACCACCGCCCACCTACCAGATACCATACCCACCACAATATCCACTACAATATTCACCCCAATATCCACCCCAATACCCTCAAATGGTAGCCACAGCTGAACCTAACTGCCAACCACCCTACACACCTCCGCACCTTTTCGACCCACGACCCCGTTCACAGCCTAACCACCACAAACCACACCGCCACCATCACAAAAAGCATGGAATCAAAACATCAACCCAAACACTAACCAACCTCAAAAAAGGCCAAATAACGAAAGAGAGGTGGTACAATTCGATCCAATACCCATGAGCTATATCGACTTGCTGCCCCGATTGATCCAAAACTCATTAATAGTGCCATGCCCCATGAAACCATTGGAACCTCCATATCCAAAATGGTATGACTAAGTTTGTAAATGGGAATTACCATCTTTGAAAGCGATAGAGGCATTCTGCGAGAAACTTATTAGGGTTCAAGTATAAGGTCCAAAGCCTGATAAATGTCAAATGGCTGAATTTCGAGAAAGATGCTCCAAGCGTAGGGAGCAATCCTTTTCCCAACCATGTCGGGCCATCTGTAAACTGTATCAAGACCGAGACTAAGATAAATATGCTTAACGAGGCGTTCCCGGGATGTCCCAGACTGCTGGTGTAAACACCTAATTATGTCCGAGACCACATTGTTAAAATTAATCAAGAAGCCAACACTAATAAATAAACGGAAAGAAGGAAAAAGGAAAAAGAGAAAATATATAAGATAAATCTGAAAATTAAAGCATAAATCAATAAAAGTAATGAAAACAAAATATGAAAAAATATATATATAATAAAGTAAAAATAACAAATAAGAAAAAAAAATAATAAATAAAAATAAAATTTGGAAAGTATATATATGTAAAAAAAAACAAAAGAAAAAATATATAATAATAAAACAGAAAATCCAAAAATATAAAGTACAAAGTTCATAATAAAAATGAATTATTAAAAGATTAGAAAAAAAATAGAAATAAATTATTAAAGTAAATATATGAAAACGAAAAATAATAATAAAATAGAAAAACAAAAAAAATATTGAAGATGTAATTAATTAAAGATAAAAGAAGAAAACTTTAATAACTAATAATAAAAGGAAACAGATTTCAAAGTTAGAAAAAAGAAAAGAAAAGAAAACTGAAACTCAAAATAAAAAATAAATGAAAAGAAAATTAAAACAAAATTGTTAAAATAGAAAATCAAATAAAAAAAACTTAAAACTGAAATAACAGAAATAACAAAAAAAAATGGAATTAAAAAAAATGAAAAAGGAACTAACCAAAAGAATATATATTAAGGAGAGGAAAAGAAAAAGTTTTTTTTGAGGGGAGGAAGAAGGAGCAAAGGAAAACTGGGTTAGAGTATTCATTATTGCCCGAAGAGAAGAAAGTTCCTTGGAACGAGCAACACAACTCTTGTACGACATATTGCACTAGAACGACAATTTCGCGCTAGCAGGAAATCGGTTTCTCGCTCGCTCTGGATCAGAGGGTCGAGAATTTCAAAGAAGAAGGTGGTAGCACCTTGTTCATTACTTTGGTCTCCCTCTGAGATGGCTCCGGAGGAATGATTTGGCATTTTCATAGTGGTTGCTTCAAAGAGAAGAAGGAAAACACCATATTTTCCCGCAAAACATCCAAAACATCTAGATTTGGATTGGTGCATTGCAACAAGAAATTTGGAAAGAGCTATCTTTCCGGAGTCTAAAACTCTCTCTGAGAAAGATCTCTCTCATGCTTTGAATTTTGAGAGAACCAATGGGATTTCAGAATTTTCTATCTTTTCAGCTAAAGGATCTTCAATCGAAGAACATTTGAGGCAAATTCTTTGGTAGGTAAGATTATTTAAGTTGCTACTTATTTAGCATGAAGAATTGTGATGATTAGTTGTCCTCTAGCCGTGAATTGTTCTGTGAATCTTTACTTAATTGCCAGTAAATTATAAGCATTAATGAAAATCCTGTGAAAATTAACAAAAAACAAGAACAAGAATCCACCATGCTAAAGTGACTGTTCATTAGTTTTCGCCTATAATCACTGTTGTGGCCGCTCGAAACCATCGTTTTCCCTCGGTGTAACCTTCGATCAAAGAACATTTAAGGCAATTCCTTTGGCAGTTGGCTAGTTGTATTACAGATTCCACTTCTAAGCTTGGTATATCACCACCGCAAGATCTTCTAGCATCTTCATCCTAGCCACGACATGGTGGTTCAGATTCCAACTCCACCTTTGCAAGAAGGAAGCTCCTATCCACAAAAACCATCTCCTACATGCCTCGGTAACACTAGGGCGACCTTGCAGAAAGTAAGTTAAGAACTGAAATTAATTAGGAATAATGTTTTAGGAAGAGAAGTAAAAATCAGAGATAGAGACCAAATATTGTTGTTGCAAGTGATCTTCCTAGCTTCATACAGATTTCTCTTCATCAAAAGTGCATCGCCAAAATTCTGTTTGACTTAGTAAATAGTCAAAGGTAGAGTACTTATATCTAACTCAAAGAAAGTGAGAAATAAAGACAGAACATAACTAGCTCGTGGTCTTCATAGTCTCTTTATCTATGAATCTGTATGTTCTTGGTGCGGTTATGTCAAATTCTAGGGAGGATCTCAAGATTAAAGTAAGGCATAGAAGGCTTCTTTTCTCTGGACACGATACCTGAATTCTCTAATAGTTGTCGATGCAAATACAGGGCTATAAGGCCACTGCAATATTCCCCTTATGAGACCTGTGTTCATTTTGTTGGGTACAGTGAAGCGAAAGAGGCTGCATGAGCCACCCAAATTACTATTCAGTGTTAATTTGAAGATATTAGTGTTCACATTTAGCACATGGGGCCGATCGGCCAATATTAAGTTATAACGGAAACCATGCATTCAGACCCATAGAATAGTGCCCCTGCTTCAACCATGAAGGATTGGTACGGTCCTTCAAACTCTGGTTCAAGATAGTCTCAGCTAACAAAGCACAAAATCTACCACAAGAACCCAAATTAATCCCAACCGTGCCACTTAAGCGTGGCCTCTGTATCAAGGTATATCAAATGAAGACCACTCTGGCTAGTGGTCAATTTATTGCTTGCATGTCACAGGTCACGGGTTCAAACCCCGTACTCACCTTTTTCTTTTAAAGCACTCATATAATCTCTCCTAATTGGGTACCTCTAAAATCAAGCTTCCTGCCTCTATACGCCACTATTTTGTTGCAAATTTTTCATATGCTAATGGCCAAGCACAAGCACACTTCCTCAAGTCTGAACTTTGGAATTCATATGTGGGCCATGCTGTTCCACTTGATGGAGAGTCATACAAGGCCATCCAAGCCCAACCAAAATATAGAGTTCATAATTATTTTAGTATTAAACCAAATGCATAAATGATTTTCAATTCCTTAAATCAATTTAGTGTTAATTTTCTTTCTTTTCTTCCATTTTAAAATAAACCAAATCTAGTTAATTCAAAACAAATTCTATTGTTCAAATTTTAATTCAAATTCGTTTTATACAAACCAAGTTCATTTTCATTCAAGATAAACTCTATCCTTCAAATTTTCAATCAAGTTTAATTCATTTTTCTCAAAATTTCAAATCAAGTTCAATTCCAAAAAAAATTAAATTCATGTTTAGTTCTCTCAAGTTTCCAAAACAAATTCAATTCCTTTTTCTCAAGTCCAATTCAAGTTTAATTTTTTTTTCTCTCAAGTTCCCAAAACAAATTCAATCCCCTTTCTCAAAACCAAATCAAGTTTAATTCTTTTTTTTTCTTAAATTTCAAGTCAATTATCTTTTTTTAAATCCAATTCTTTTTCCTCAAAACTAAATCAGGTTTATTTCTTTTTCCTCAAAACCAAATCAAGTTTAATCCTTTTTTCTCAAACTTCAAATCAAGTTTAACTCCTTCCTTCAAAATCCCAATGAAGTTCATTTCCTTATTTTTTTTTTTCTTTCTTAGAAAACTCAAATAAGGTTTTTTTTCTTTAAAAAAAATTCATGCAAAATCAAGTTTAAATCTTTTCCTTCTTTTTGGTTTAAATCAAATTTAATTGTTTCCCTCAAAGTGTTTAATCAAGTTCATTTCATTTCAAATCAAGTTCATTTTAAATCGAGTTGAAGTCAAGTTCACTTCTTTAAACCAAGTTCATTTTAAATCAAGTTCATTCCAAGTCAAGTTTAATTTCTTAAATTCAAAATCAAGTTCATTTTTAGTTTAAATCAAGCCTTTCCGAAGGTCAAGCCTTGAAAAGCGAGGAATCACTGTAAGCCTTGAGCTTCCATCAGGGAATACATAGGAGCGAAGATACAAAGTCTCGTTGTCGAGGGCTAACCTCCATCAAGTTATTTATTTTCAAATTAAATAAGGATCAAACATTTTTCAATAATCATACACTCAGTTTAAGGGTACCGTTCTTCGGAACGGGTGAGCGGGATGCCTAACACCTTCCCCACTCGTAACCGAGTCCCGAACTTCGAATCTCATCCTTGAGTCAAGGTTTTTTCCAAATATTTTTTCCTTAAATAAAAATTTGGTGGCGACTCCACATTACCAAACAAATTATTTTCAAATTTTAGCGAGTTTTCCGTCTCGTCGGAATTACGGTTGCGACAGCTGGTAATCAAATACATCAAGGGGCCTGAGGTTCCAACCCCAAGCGGGCTAAAACCTATCACAATAAAAATATACCTAGGCCCTTTCCGTACCAAAACAACAAAGAGGTACCTTGGAAGTACGACGTAGAAATATCTACGGGGAAGGCTGGAGAAGGTGAACTTGAAATTACCATTGACTCAGCCCCGAATGTTGTAAATATAGCAGGCATCGGTGGTATGACGAGGAGTGGCCGCATTTATACTCCTACGGAAGAAAGAAAGGAACAACCTTGTGGTGAGACGATTTTAGCTGGTCCGGAGCCAGAAATCAGCAAAAGAAACGAGGTAGAGGAATTGAAAAAACCTATCTCTGATAAGGAGGCTTGTGAATTTTTGAAGATGATCAGACAAAGTGAATACACGGTAGTCGAGCAGCTCAATCGTATGCCCGCAAGGATCTCATTACCGGCACTCTTGATGAACTCTAAACCTCATCGGAGGGCTCTACTGAAGATACTCAATGAGGCTCACATGGTGCATAACCTATCAGTGGAGAAGGTTGAGGGTATCACGAGCAATATAACAGCCAATAACTTCCTCACTTTTACTGATCATGAGATACCAGAAGAAGGAGCCGGATATAATAAAGCTCTTCACATATATCAAAAATGTATGGACCACATCTTAGCAAGAGAGCTGATTGATAACGGGTCATCCCTGAATGTAATGCCTAAAATAACACTGTCTAAGCTGCCGCACGAAGTTTCTCAGTTAAGGACAAGTTCAATGGTTGTTAGGGCATTTGACGGATCCCAAAGAGAGGTCATAGGAGAAATCGATCTGCCGGTTCAGATTGGACCAATTATCTTTAATGTGACCTTCCAAGTGATGGACATACTGCCCGCGTATAGTTGTTTATTGGGCAGACCCTGGATTCATTCAGCAAGAGCTGTGCCATCAACCTTGCATCAAAAACTGAAATTCATCATAGACGATAGGCTGATTATCGTCTCGGCCAAGGAGGACTTCTTGGTCAGCAAACCCACCAATCCTCCCTATATCAAGGCTGCTGAAGAAGCTCTAGAAACATATTTCCGAGCTCGAAACATGGCTCCGAACTCGAAACATATTTCGTGCTCTGAAATTGCTAATGTCACCACTATTAAGGAGGGGGAAGTGGTGGACCAACCTCAGCCTCCAAAAGCTTTATTAATGATAGCCAAGATAATGTTGAGAAGTGGATTCAAACCTGGGGACAAACTGGGGCAAAATGAAGAAGGATTGACCCAACCTCTACAGTTGAGTAAAAACAAACGCCGATATGGGCTTGGATATAAGCCTACCGAAGATGCTAAGAAAGGGTAGAAGAGGGTCCCTCTGCATCACTTATCGGAGAGCTTCCAGAGTGCTAGGTATTAAGCTCCAGATTTGGTGGCCATGCTGGATGGAGGAAAAATGATGCTTAACCTTGATGACTTAGTCATGGCCTGCCTACCTGGGCAAGAACTGAGCAATTGGGAGACCATTGAACTTCCCATGACTTTTGATTCGGTCTCAATGTAATTTTGTAATTGTCATACTTTTTGAAAATAGAACAATGATTTTGTACATATTTTGATCATTATAATACAGTTGAATTTTCCCTAATTATTCTTGTCTTTCTTTTCTTCCCATACTTCCCTATATTTCATTACCGTTTTGTTCATTTTACCATAACGCAAATCCAAAAATAACCCAATTAACGCCTATCACCCTAGTATTGTATCAAGCAATTCTGACTGCCTCAATAATCAAGCGGACAAAGAAATTGAATTTGATTACGAGCCCTCAAAGGAATTGCTCAGGTTGATAGACAGAGAATCCAAGTCAATACAACCTCACGAAGAGTCTACCGAACTAATAAATCTGGGGACAAAGGAAAATAAGAAAGAAGTAAAAATAGGCTCATTTGTCATGGGAGATAATCGCTATCACCTAGTGGCATTACTACGCTAGTACAACGATATTTTTTCCTAGTCTTACCAAGATATGCTGGGGTTGGACACGTCTATTGTCAAGCACAAATTGCCTTTAAAACCCGAATGCCCACCAGTTAAACAAAAATTAAGAAGAATGAAGCCAGAAATGTCCCTGAAAATTAGAGAAGAGGTGAGAAAGCAATTCGATCTGGATTTGTGGCTGTCGCAAATTACCTAGAGTGGATTGCAAACATAGTGTCTGTCCCCAAGAAAGATGGAAAAGTCCGGATGTATGTAGATTATAGGGACTTGAACCAGGCAAGCCCAAAGGATGACTTTCCGTTACCTCATATAGATGTGCTGGTTGATAATACAGCTCAATTCTCCTGCTTTTCGTTCATGGACGACATTTCAGGTTATAACCAAATTAAGATGTCTGAAGAGAATATGGAGAAAACTACCTTCATTACTGCATGGGGGACTTTCTGTTACAAGGCCATGCCTTTTGGGTTGAAAAATGCCGAAGCCACCTATCAGAGGGCCATGGTGACATTGTTCCACGACATGATCCACAAAGAAATTGAAGTATTCATGGATGACATGATTGCCAAGTCCAGAACCGAGAATGATCACTTGAAGGACTTGCAAAAACTATTTGAAAGACTCCGAAAATTTAACCTGAGGTTAAACTTGGCCAAATGCACATTTAGGGTAAAATCAGGGAAACTACTAGGCTTCATCGTTAGCGGAAGGGGAATTAAAGTTGACCCTGACAAAGTTCGAGCCATATTGGAAATGCCCGCCCCACAAACAGAGAAGGAGGTTCAAGGGTTCCTGGGGAGATTGAACTACATCGCCCAGTTCATATCCCAGCTGACGGCTACTTGTGAGCCAATTTTTAAGCTCTTGCGCAAGAATCAACCCATGAATTGGGATGAGGATTGTCAAGAGGCGTTTGATAAGATCAAGCTCTATTTGTAGAACCCTCCGGTCCTCGTGCCCCCGGTGTCAAGAAGACCTTTACTCATGTACCTAACGGTGACTGATAAATCCATGGGATGCATGCTCAGCCAACAAGACGCGTCAGGAAAGAAGGAGCACGCGATTTATTACTTGAGCAAAAAGTTCACCGATTATGAACCAAAGTACTCCCTGCTAGAACGAACCTGCTGCACATTAACTTGGGTCGCGCACTGTCTGAGACAGTATATGCTGAGCCACACCACCTGGCTGATATCCAGGATGGACCCAATCAAATATATCTTCGAGAAACTCGCCTTGCCTGGAAGGATCGCTCGATGGCAAGTTTTGCTATCAGAATATGATATCACATACGTGATGCGGGATCAAAGGCAAGGTTTCGACATGATGCAGCTCCTTCAACAGCCCTGAACGACTTATCACCATGCGAACAAATTCCCCGATGAAGACCTGTTAGCAGTCTATAGTCTAGAGAAACAAAAGACAAGGGAAAAGTGGACGATGATGTTCGATGACGCCTCAAATATAATGGGCCATGGTATCGAAGTTATATTGATTTCGCTAGATGACCAATATGTACCCATCACAACCAAATTAATCTTTGATTGCACCAACAATGTGGCTGAGTACAAGGCCTGCATAATGGGGATCCAGGCGGCAATTGAAGCCAACGTCAAATGCTTACAGGTTTATGGCGATTTAGCCCTAGTTATCCGCCAGGTCAACGGAGAGTGGGAAACCAGAGATGTGAAGCTAGTTCTGTATCAAGCTCACATTAGGGAATTGTTGGGACATTTCGAGGATGTCACATTCTCCCATATACCCTGAGAAGACAACAATTGGCCGATGCCCTAGCCACCCTATCTTCCATGTTTAAAATCGATCGAGAAGAGGACGTGCCTCTTATCCAAATCCAACATCGGGATCGACAGGCTTTCTGCCAGTCAGTCGAAGAAGAGTCGGATGGAAAACCATGGTACCACGACATACGGCGTTTCTTGAAGAACATGGAATATCCCATAGACGCCTCGGAAAATGATAAGAGGACTTTGCGCAGGCTGGCTTCAAATTTTTTCCTTAACGGAAAAATCCTTTACAAAAAGAATCATGACATGGTCTTCCTCAGGTGTGTGGATGCAGCAAAGGCTAGCAAAATTGTGAAAGAGGTCCACGAGGGATCCTTTGGTACCCACGCTAATGGACACACCATGGCAAGGAAGATCCTCAGAGCAGCATATTACTGGTTGACCCTGGAAACTGACTGCTACAAATATGCCAAAACTTGCCACAGATGCTAGATATACACCGACAACATCAATGCGCCATATGCCTGTCTAAATGTGTTATCTTCGCCATGGCCGTTTGCAATGTGGGGTATGGATGTCATTGGACCAATCGAGCCCAAGGCTTCCAACAGACATCGCTTCATATTGGTGGCTATAGACTATTTTACTAAATGGGTGGAGGTGGCTTCTTTTGTCAGCGTAACCCGAAACGTGGTGGTGAAATTCGTGAAGAAGGAGTTAATCTGCCGATGTGGGTTGCCTAATAAACTCATCATAGATAATAACACCCACTTAAATAACAAGATGATGAAAGAGTTATGCGAACAATTCAAAATCTAGCATCATAATTCTTCCCCGTATCGGCGAAAGATGAATGGGGCAATAGAAGCAGCGAATAAGAACATCAAGAAGATCGTTCAAAAAATGGTATTAACCTACCGGGACTGGCACGAAATGCTCCCCTATGCTCTTCACGCTTATCGTATGTCAATCCGTACATCTACTGGGGCGACCCCGTTCTCCCTCGTATACGGATGGAAGCTATCCTTCCCATTGAAGTAGAGATCCCATCATTAAGGGTGTTGATGGATGCGAAATTAGAAGAAGTAGAATGGGTCCGAGCTCGGATGGATCAGCTAAATCTCATTGATGAGAAAAGGCTGACGGCAATGTACCGTGGGCAGTTATACCAAAGACGGATGAAGAAAGCATTTGAAGAAAAGGTCCACCCTCGACAATTCTGAGAAGGAGATCTAGTACTCAAGAAAGTGTTGCCGATGCAGAAAACATTACAAGCGAAATGGGCCCCGAATTACCATGGGTCGTACGTGGTTAATAAGGATTTCTCAGGAGGGGCCTTCATTCTAACAGATATGGATGGGAAAGATTTTCCCAATCCAACCAATTCGGATGCTGTGAAGAAGTACTACGCTTGATATGCAAAAAGATAATCAGAAAAGCCCGCTAGGTCAAAAACCTGCAAGGGCGGCCTAGGAAAAAGTTAGGGCAAATCAGAGAAGCCCGTTACATCAAAAACCCGCAAAGGTGGCCTAGGCAAAAGTTAGGGCAAATCAGAAAAAGCCCGCTAGGCCAAAAACCTGCAAGGGCGGCCTAAGAATTGAAATTAGGGCAAATCAGGAAAAGCCTGCTAGGTCAAAAACCTGCAAGGGCGGCCTAGGCAAAAGTTAGGGCAAATAAGAAAAAGCCCGCTAGGTCGAAAACCCGTAAGGGCGGCTTAGGCAAAAGTTAGGGCAAATCAGAGAAAGCCCGCTAGATCGAAAACCTGCAAAGGCGGCCTAGGTAAAAGTTAGGGCAATCAGAAAAGCCCACTAGATTGAAAACCCGTAAGGGCGACCTAGGCAAAAGTTAGGGTGAATCATAAAAGGCCGCTTAGGTCAGAAACCTGCAAAGGCGGCCTAGGCGGGAATCTCCCAGAAGGAACACGACTAGACATACCTGATACTGTAGCAAGAAAGGCAGGACAAAATCGATCACACCTTATCTACATTGGGGCAAATTAATAGAAAGGGTGACAGATTGGACTATGTCAATACTGGGGCAAACTGACAAACCTTACCATCTATGGGCTAGTACTTTTCGCTTATATAGACGACTTCGTCGATCTGAGCGCAGTCGATATCTTCTTAGCCAAGAGAGATAAAGCAGAAAACCTCGTGACAGCCTTGTTGGCAGATGTGTATTGCACGCTGAACTTTTGTCATGATAAAAAGAGAACAAGATTGATCTGCCGCCTACCGGTGTTGTTCGTATGGATCACCGCTCATATTTTCAAAAGAGACACGAAAACACAACATCCCATTGTAGACTTTTTGAACTACCAGCTGAAACAGATGAGCAACCTCGAATGGTCTTCCCATTTCGCCAGCTTGACCGAAGACCAGGTTAGATGGTAACCTTCGTGGCAACAGAGAACCGAGGTCATCTCACAACCGCAAGGGGTTCCCCAATGTACCCCTAATGGGAGCTAGAGGTTGTCGCTTATAACCCGATCTCAGGAGAGACAAATGCTTACCCTATTAAAGCACCCCCATCTAATGAATTGTTGACTCCTTTCTACTTGAAGTATGAAGGAGACTTTGCCGAGAGCCTCCGTAAAGTCCGAGAGGCATGGGAGGGGGTCACCCGTAAAGGGAAAGAGCTGGGAGTACGAAACTATGCTGCTAAGGAAGAATACAAGCAGTGGGTTAGAGACAGGGTACAACGCATTAAACTGCCGTTCAAACCACATGTTCCTCCGTTTGAGGGTCAAGCGGCATCTGCGGTGTTTGAGGATGAGATCACCAAAAGCCTGAAAGAGAAGCTAGAGGCTGTGACCAAAAGAAACGCTCAGCTAGAGGAAGAACTGCTGAAAGAACGACAAGAGAGCGTCGCGTGGCGAAGAGAAGATGAAGGAATAAAGCTCTCTTAGCATCTATCCGAGATCAGCAGAAAGGGGAATGAGAGCATGCTTCTGGGGTACACATGAATTTGTAGGCGGCCAACAAAGAGCTCGGCATAAGAGCACAAGAAAGGGACGCCGCACTTCAAGAGAATCGCCAGCTGACGAGCGCCTTGGAACAAATAAGGGCCAAAGTCCGCACTACACGAGAAGAGAAAAACCAAATCCTAGCTGCGAAAAGGAGAGTCCAAGCAGAGGCGGATAGTGTGACAGAGGAAAGGAATGAATTGCTGTAAGGAATAGAGAACATGAAACAGCAAATCGAAGGCCTACTCATAGCCTGGCAGGATGAGGTGAATGAGGAAAAATGGAAGGTCCTCGAGATTATAAGGATACAGCAAAAGGGCATAAAGGACATACAAAAAGAAAGCGGATGGTATAAAGATACGGCTGAACATTGGATCAAATGCTTTCAAAGATTGGCCTGCCTAGCAAATGCGGCTATAGAAGAGATACTGCAATCACTCAAGAAGGCAGAAGCGTCTCTGCATCCACTCCACACCCCGCCTGAAGTAGAAATTTTCATTCAAACTTGTAAAGACCTAGTCTTAAGGATGAAAAAATATATTGTACTGGCCAAGCAAGATGAAAGAAATGTAAAATAGACATCATCTATTTTGAATAAAACAGGCTCTTCTCTGCAATTCCACATTAATTTCCATTTCACGCTCAAAGCACGAAAGATGCATACGATCAGCACTCAGTCGAATTCTGGTCCCTCCGTATCCACCACATAGTTAAACTTTTTTTATTACTAATCAAACTAATTAAGTTAACTTTCTTAAAACAGGTAACAAAATCATGAGTGAGCTGGTAACAAAGACCACGTGGCTAAGCTCATGAAGCTACTTGAAAAAAGCACAGAGGGACCCGCAGGCACTGAGGCACCTGGGGCAGCCACTACATCTATGCCTCTTCAGACTGTCACCGAACAAGATTGGCCGTACGACTTACCACCTGGCTATGAACCTCCTCATGGGTCAGGTTCTCAAGGGATCTTGGCTGGCGAAAACCATAATGCACTACCACTCCACATAAACCTTACTTCCCATCAGCCTCATCCAAACATTCCTGCGGGACTCCACACCCGAACCCTAACATTCACAACCCTCATATCAATCCACCAACTTACATGCCTCCCGCTAATGCAACTAGCTATCCACCACACTCACACCCAGCCTACACGAACATGCATCCCTACCCTTACAATACAAACACTTCCTCTGCTTTCCCTACACATACAAACCCATCTTTCCCTCCTTACATTAATCCATCAACTACGTACCCATATAATGTCCACCCCGACTATACTCACATGAACACGACATCCAAAGAAGACCACTACATATTCCCCGTCCTGCCATCTTGTTCATCCAGTAAACCCCTACCAACCACATCCCTACGGTCATGCTACAAGACCCGGGGGACCCTATGCTTTACCCCATCACGCCAACCAGCCCTTAAACGAGCCATGGCCAAGAACGACTGACCAAGAAGCCCTTATTGGAGGGAGATGGCTGCATCTAGAAGAGAGGGTCATGGCTATCGAGGGAAGCGGACATGGAATAGTCGAGGCTTCTGAGCTTTGCCTCGTACCAGATGTCATCATACCGCCAAAATTCAAGACTCCGGAATTCGAGAAATACCGAGGGGTTGGCTGTCCAAGAAGCCACCTAACGATGTATTGCAGAAAAATGGCCTCTCACTCACACAACGACAAGCTGCTTATTCATTGTTTCCAAGACAGTTTGATAGGGGCAGCGGCCAGCTGGTATACCCAGCTTGAGAGGACCTATATTTGCTCATGGAAAGATTTGGCTGACGCTTTCTTAAGGCAATACAAGTACAACATTGAGATGGCACCCGATAGGACTCAACTGCAAAACATGGTCAAGAAAGAAAACGAGTCCTTCAAAGAATATGCTCAGCGGTGGAGGGAGCTAGCCGCTCAAGTCCAGCCACCTGTGAGCCGAAATGATTAGCACATTCATGGAGACGCTCCCCGCGCCCTACTATGACAAGATGGTAGGTAGTGTCTCTGCTAACTTCTCAGATATGGTACTGGTAGGAGAGCGCGTAGAAAGTGGTTTGCGCCGAGGAAGAATCATACATAATGCTGTCGGCAACGTGAGCACGAAAAAGCCGACAAATAATACATGGAAGAAAAAGGAGGCCGAGACCCATTATGTCTCCTCAGATCCAAACCGACCAACTCCCGCACAACCCATGTATCAACCAACCACGACCCCACCTAACTACCAAACACCCTATCAATCACAATTCCCCACGCACCCACATATGGTAGCCTCCGCCCAACCTGCTTACCAACCATCCTACAATCCACCTACCCAGTTCCATCCGAACACCACCGTCATGATTCCATCACCTCAAACATTCCCTCAACAACAACCCCCTATACCATGGAACTAAAACACTAACTCTAACCTACCTCAACAAAAAACCAACAATAACCCAAGGAAAGTAGTGCAATTTGATCCGATTCTGATGAGTTACTCGGAGCTGCTGCCCCGTTTGATTCAAAACTCTTTAGTTTCACTAGTTCCTATGAAGACGTTGGAACCCCCATATCCAAAATGGTATAATCCGGAGGCCAAGTCACGTTAGCATCGTAACAAAGGGGACGTTCATCGAAAACCGTTCCGGCCCGAAACATAGGGTCCGTGAAGTTGATTAATGTTAAATGGCTCAACTTTGAAAAGGATGCTCCTAGTGTGGGGAGCAACCCACTGCCAAACCATGGGGGAGCAGGACCCTCGGTAAATTGTATTGAAATTGAGGAAGAAGTGGACATGGTCAATGAATCCTTCCCAGGGCATCCTAAACCCCTGGTTATCCGCTATACCGAGTCGTCGGTCTCGCTGAGCTCAACGGATGAGACTGTTACAATAAAAAAAAAAGAAGTCATGGACCCTTCCAATACCACAAAGAACAAGGAGGTGCCTTGGAGAAGATATAGAGATTCTCGGGAGGAAAAATTGAAAAGGATATGTTGGAGACCTCTTCACGACATGACCAACATAGGCAGGATAGGAGGAGTGACAGAGCTGCCGATGCATCTACGCTCCAAATTCGAAGATGCGAGAAGGCAGCCAGCCATTCAAGAAAAGGAAAGTCAGGTTGGAACGGAGCCTGAAACTGCCGTAAAAGAGGTGGAGAAGGAACTAAAGAAGGCCGTCTCAGATAAAGAGGTCTGTGAGTTCCTAAACCGTATAAAGGCAAAGCGAGTATCTCTACAAAGAATAGAGCGAGATGGAACCGTATACCCGCAAAATCTCACTACCTTAATGATGAACTCAAGAGTCCATCGGAAGGTGTTACTAAAAATTATGAATGAGACCCATGTAGTCCACAACATCTCAATGGACAAATTCGAGGGAATCGCCAACAACTTGACCGCCAACAACTTCATAACCTTCGCCTATCGCGAGATTCCTTATGAAGGGGCCGGACACAACAGGGCATTACATATCTCAGTGAAGTGTATGGACCATATCTTGGGCCGTAGTGGATGATAGATAAATGGCTCCTCATTAAATGTAATGCCTTAGCTTACATTGTTTCAAATCAACTGCCACATGTCCTCTCAAGTCGAGTTCCATGGTGGTTAGGGCTTTCGACGGATCGAGAAGAGAGGTAATGGGTGAAGTAGAATTGCGATTGGGAAATTGCCCCAAGTTATCTTCAACATAACCTTCAGGATTATGGATATCTAAATGCTTTACAAATGGCACTGCCGGGGTAGACCTAGATCCACGCTGCTAAAGTATGCGCACTCCCACCCCGCATCGAAGATAAATTCATTTTGGACGATAGGCTGATCATCGTCTCAGCGGAAGAGGATTACTTGGTCAGTAAACCCACCAATCCCCCCTATATTGAGGCAGCGAGGAAGAGGCTCGAGACCCGACCCAAGCCTTGGAAATTGCCAATGTCACCACTATAAAGGAAGGAGAGGTGGCTGACCATAAGCAGCCCCCTAAGTCTTTAATGATGATGGCCAGTGATGCTAAAGAATGGGTTCAAGTCGCGACAACCGGGAAAAAATAAGGCGGCTTATCTCGGCATTGCTAATGGAAAAGAATAAGGCGGCGATATGGGTTGGGATATCCACCCACCAAAGAGGATAAGAAGCAAGGAAGACCCCGTTATAATAAGGTCCCTTCGTGCCACATATCACAAAGTTTAAGTGCTTTCAAGACTCAACCATGGTTGCGGTCATAGCGAGTGCTGACGCCACTCTCAAGATCTCGGGATGCCGCATCCCCCTGGGACGAGAATTGACCAATTGGGAAATTTTCGATCTACCTCGACTTTTGGTTCAGTTCAAATGTAATTCTGTAATTGTCATGACAAAATTTTATACATAAACATTTTGTACATATTTTTGACAAGTAATAAATACAGTTGCATTATCCAAAAATATCCTCTCTTCTACTCCTCAATATACTTCCCTATGTCAAATATATATATCTTATTTCTTCTTCTCATACCCAACACACAGATCCGATCAGAAACCGCCTCACGACGATAGTGCTAGTATTGTATTAGGTGATTTATTTCGATTTGACACGACTGCCGACGAAGAGCGGGAATTTGAATGCGAACCCACCGACGAGATGTTGAAAGTGGTGGAACGCGAATCTCAAAGCAATTGAACCTCATGATTCATGGATCTAATCAATTTTGGGACCGAAGAAAATAAAGAGAAGTCAAGATAGGCACGCTTATCGTCGGAGACAATCGTGAGCGGTTGATCTCACTCCTACAAAACTATAGTGATATCTTCGCATGGTCTTACCAGGGTAATGCAGACTTAGATACTTTTATAGTGGAACACAAATTGCCTATGAAAGCCGACAGCACCAACAAACGAAGTTGAGGAGGATGAACGGAAATGTCTCGAAGATCGGGAGGAAGTAAGAAGCAGTTTGATGCCGGCTTCTTATTTGTAAATTACCCGAGTGGTCGCTAATATAGTACCCTGGTCCCCAAGAAAGATGGCAAAGGTCCGGATGTGCGTGTAGATTCTGAGGACCTCAATCGAAAGCTGCCCTTAAAGATGACTTCCCACTACCTCATCGACATGTCTTTGGATAATACTTTGCACAGTTTTCCTCACTTTTCATTCATAGATTTCTTGGAGCTCTGATCGACAAGATGGCCGAAGATGATGAGAAAAGACCACCTTTATTACGGCCTTGAATCTTTTGTTACAAAGTTATGCCTTCCTGATGAAAATGTCATGCAACTCCTATCCACAAAGGCCATGGTAACACCGTTCCATGACATGATTCACAAGGAGATAGAAGCCTCACGTGGATGATATGATTTCCAAATCTGACGTAACATCCACCATCTCATATCCAAAAAGTTGTTTGAGAGGCTCGTGAAAATTCAAGCTTACGGTTGAACCCTCTCTAAATGCACCTTTGGGGTCGGAGTCGTGAAAGCTACTAGGTTTTTATTGTCAGAAGAAAGGCATCGAGGTCGAACTCCACAAAAGCCATGCACCATTATAGACATGCCGCTCTAAGAACGAAAAAGAAATCTGAGGGTTCTAGAAGACTCCAACTATCTCCTGGTTCATTTTTTTCTGGTTGACACATCTAGCCGATCTTTAAGCTATCGCAAGAATCAACCCATAAGTTTGGATGAGGATTGCCAAGAAGCTTTTGAAAAGATCAAATCATATTTAAAGAACCCACCGGTCTTGGTACCGCTAGTGGCTGGGAGACCTTTGATCTTATATCTAACAGTAACAGACCAGTCGATGGGTTGTGTGCTCGGTCAACACGACGAATCCAGGAGAAGGAGTGAGCAATATACTACCTGAGCAAGAAGTTCACAAGTTTCGGGAGAAGCCTAGATATTCTCTCTTAGACGAACTTTGCCGCGCTTCAGACGGGCGCACACCGCCTAAGACAATATATGTTAGAATCACACCACATGGTTGGATATCAGGATGGATCGATTAAGTACATATTTGAAAAGCACATTATCGGACGGATTGCCAAATGGAAAATGGTGCTTTCGGAATATGATATCCTATGTGTGACGCAAAAATCTGTCAAAGGCAGTGCACTCGCAGAATATTTAGCCCAACAACTGCTAGAAGACTACCAGGCCATGCAGCCGGAATTCCCTGATGAGGATCTAATGGCAATCTTTGGTGAAGAAGAAAAGATAGAAGAAGAGAAATGGACGATGTTGTTCGACCAGTGCGTCCAACATGATGGGCACTTATGATAGAGTTATACCGATTTCTCCGGAAGACAAGATATATACCTATCACCGCCCGACTAGCCTTCATCCGCACGAATAATATGGAGAGTATGAAGCTTGTATCTTAGGGATTTGCCGCAATCGGCAAAGTGAAACACCTAGAGGTCTTTGGTGACTGCGCCTTGGTCATCCACCAGGTCGGGAGAACGGGAGACCAAAGACTTGGCTAGTGCCGCACCGGGCCGTCTCCAGAACCGCTAGAATACTTTGAGGACATCACCTTCTCGCATATACCGTGGGAAGATAATCAACTAGTGACACCCTAGCCACCTTGTCCTCTATGTTTGAAATTGACTAGAAGAGGATATGCCTCTCATCCACATCCAGATCGCTCCGCACCGGCATTTTGTCAAACAAGTAGAGGTGGAACCGGATGGAAAACATGGTATCATGACATCCGGAGGTTCTGAGGAACAAAGTATATCCTCCACGGATGCAATCAGGCTGAGAAAACGATAAGAGGACCTTTACGAAGATTGGCCGTGTGTTTTCTCCTCAATGGAGAAATCCTATACAAGAGGAATCACGACATGGTTCTCGCTGGATGCACAGATGCAAAATGGAAGCCAAAAATTCTAAAAGAAGTTCATGAAGGGTCTCTTTGGTACTCGTGCCAACGACATGCCATGGCAAAAAAATCCTTAGGGCTGGATATTATTGGTTGACCATGGAAGCCGATCATAAACCGTCAAAACCTGCCACAAGTGTCGTACGCGAACAATATCCATGTGCCGTCGACGTCGTTGAACGTCTTTGTCCTCAGCCGTGGCCGTTAGCCATGTGGGGGAATACATGTCATTGGCCCGATAAATCCGGGCGTCCAATGGACACCGTCATATTAGTCGCCATCGATCATTTCACCAAATGGGTTGAAGCGACTCATATGCTAGTGTGACTACTTAATGTGGTAGTCAAATTGCGGAAAAAGAGAGTCGATCCACTGATAGGATTTCGAAGGCTCATCACGTACAATGGCTCAAAACTCAACAATAAGATGATGCGGAATTATGCGGCCAATTCAAGATCCAACATCACAACTCATCTCCTTATCGACCAAAGATGAATGGAGCTATCAAGCGCCCAACAAGAATATCAAGAAGATAATTAAAATGGTTCTCTCATGGAGAGAATGGCATGAAATGCTCCTTATGCATTGCATGCATACTGACCTCTCGTCCGTACATCTACTTGGGCAACGCCATTCTCACTAGTATATGGAATGGATGGTTTCGATCTCTAATCGAGGTCGAGATTCCTCATTGAGAATCCTGATGGATGCTAAATTGGAAAGAAGTGAACGGGTCCAGGGCTAGGATGGATGGCTAAAACTTAATTGAAGAGAAAAGGTTGTGCAATATGCCATGGCCAATTGTACCAAAGACGAATGAAGAAAGCATTCGATAAGAAGATCCATCCATCAGAGTTTCAAGGAGATCCAGATCAAAAAGGCTATTGCCTATGCAAAAAAGTCACGTGCAAAGTGGAAGTGGTCTCCGAACTACCATGGACCTTATGTAGTTAAGAAGGCTTTCTCTGGAGGCACCTTGATCTTGGCCGACATGGATGGGAAAGACTTGCCTAACCCTGTCAATTCGGATACCGTCAAGAAGTATCACGCTTAGAGCAAAAAGCCCGCTAGGTCAACTATCAAAAAGACCTAGGCAAAAGTTAGGGCAATACAAGAAAGAAAAGCCCGTTAGGTCAACCATAAAAAAGACCTAGGCAAAAGTTAGGGCAATACAAGAAAGAAAAGCCTGCTAGGTCAACCATTATCAAGGACCTAGGCAAAAATTAGGACAATTCAAACGAGAAACATCCTGAACCGAAAACCCGAAAGGGCGGTTTAGACAAAAAGCGGCATCGACAAAACAAGATTCGTTCCCTCTGATTAACGAGGACGAGAAGGGGTAACAGAGAGTCTCCATCTATACTGGGGCAAATCCATCGTAATCTGTGTTTCATGCTGGGGCAAAAATGGGCAAATATCCATGGTGCTAGTGAAAGGTTCAAGACCGGTCTGGGGCAAGCTGAATAAACTGGGGCAAAAATTTTGGCTTTTCGGAAGCTGGGATGGCAATGCAGGAAGAGATCGCCAAAATACAATACTAGCACTAATTGTCTCGAAGACATCACCGCTAACCAAAACTACTTCACCAAACGCCTCGCCGCAAAGACACCCTATGTCCTTTTGACTATCTTGTTAATTCCCCATCATATGCAACTGTATTTTCTTCTGTCAAAATGTTTATACAGAATGTAATTCACTCATTTTTAATGACGATTGCTGATTACTAACACTGTGAGAAAATAAGAGTTATGTCGAAACTTTCTTAATGGCAAGTTCTTTTTGACCCAAAAATCTTACTAAAACAACGCATGCAACAGATATTCCTCTCAAAGTAATCAAAGAAACAAACAGCTTATAGAGCCTAGCTCACTCTGAAGGATATGATCGGTGTTAGAAGAAAGCCAGGGAGTCAGAGTCCACAAACAAAATCATGAGGTATGACATGCTCACTGGCCTATGTTGTCAGGCCATAGCATTGCATCTTTCATTTCTGCTCACTGGCCTATGTTGTTAGGCCACAACATTGCATCTTTCATTTCTGCTCACTAGCCTATGTTGTCAGGCCATAGCATTGTATCTTTCATTTCTGCTCACTAGCCTATGTTGTCAGGCCATAGCATTGTATCTTTCATTTCTACTCACTGGCCTATGTTGTCAGGCCATAGCATTGCATCTTTCATTTCTGCTCACTGGCCTATGTTGTCAGGCCATAGCATTGTATCTTTCATTCTTGCTCACTGGCCTATGTTGTTAGGCCATAGCATCGCATCTTTTCTTTCTTGCTCACTGGCCTATATTGTCAGGTCGTAGCATTGCATTTACTGTTTTCAAGCCTATGTTGTCAGGCCGCCATGTAGTTTAGATTTAGTGCTTTCAGGCCTATGTTGTCAGTAGTCATGTAGCTTAAATTCTTGCTTTGGGCACATGTTGTCGGAGTAAGCCATGTAGTTTCGATTTTGCTTTCGGAGCTATCTTGTCAGACGCCATGGCAAGCAGGTGTTATATATTTTCAGAGCCTCTGTGCCATGCAGTGGCCGCCATATAGTTTAGATTTACTTGTTTTCCCGGGCCATATTTGTCGAAGCGCCATGCTGGAATTCTTGCTTTCGGGCCTTTGTTGTCGAGGCTGCCATGCGGCCGTTCTTGCTCGGGCCTCATGTTGTCGACCGTCGCTCATGGAAGCTCAGATTTCATCGCTTTCGGGCCTATGTTGTCGGGCCGCCATGTGAGTTTAGATTCTACTGCTTTTTAGGCCTCATGTTGTCTCGCCTGCGAGATGGTTTAGATTTACTCCCTCTTGCAACTATGTTGACGCGGCACGCACATGAAGCTTTGGGTTCTATCAGCTTTCGGGTCTTATGTTGTCGAGCGCTACGCCATGTAGCACTTGGAGCTGGCGCGTTCTGAGTGCCTCATGTTGTTAGGCCAGCCATGTAGCACAGATTCTAATGCTTTGTCAGGCCTCATGTTGTCGCGCCGCCATGCTGTGTAGCGATTTCATCGCTTTCGACCTACTATGTTTGTCAGATCTATATGGCAGCGTTGGGTTTCATGCGCTTTCGGGGCTGCATTTGTCAGCCGCCATGTAGGCTTAGATTTACTTTGCTGTCAGGCCTATGTTGTCGAGGCTGCCATGTAGTTTAGATTTACTGTTTTCACGCCCTATGTTGTCGCGCGGACGCCTTGGGCTTCGATTCTGCTACTTTCGGAGCCTATGTTGTCGCGCCGCCATGCGGCTCACTTAGATTTACCTTGCTCGGGCTGACAGGTTGTCGGGCCGCCGCCTGTAGTTTAGATTCTATCGCCTTAGGAGACCTATGCTGTCGGGCCGCCATGTAGTTTAGATTTACCGTTTCACGAGGCCTATGTTGTCGGAGCCGCCATGTAGAAGCTTAGATTGCTACGACTCGGTGCCTAAAAGTTGTCGAGGCCGCCATGTAGCTTAGATCTGGCACAGCTTTAAAGGATAGCTGTTCTCCAGATGCCCGCCTTGCTATATAGCTTCTTATAGCAGACATCCTGACATGCAAAGTCAAAACCTTATATGACTCACACAGGGCCCCGCAACCCTAGGGAGCATGGTGGTTACGCCGAGGGCTATCACGCCGATGTCGCCTCGTACATGTCACAGCTACGTCTTTTACCCATACTCGTACCATGATAATACGAAATATTTCTCATTGTCCGATAAGAAAATAAAAAGTATTAAGAGAAGCCCAGAAACATGCCAAATTATGTCAGAACCCGTTTAAGATGATGAATGGATAAAACCTAAGCTGCAGACACTTAAGAAATTCAAAAGAATTAGAATTAAAATTAAAAATTAAATTTTTTTTTTCTTTTTTTTTTCAAAATTCAAAACTAATACAAAAAAATTAAAATCAAGACATAAAAATAGAAAAAAGACAAATAGAAAACGAAAAACGGACAAATGAAAGCAGACAACAAAATTTTTTTTTTCTAGAAAAATAAAATAAAATCAATTTTTTAAATTAGACCTAAATCAAAAAATTATAATTAATTTAAACAAAAAGAAAAATTCCAAAAAAGAAAGAAGAAAAGGTATATATAATAATAAAAAAAATAAAAAATAAAAATATATATATATAATAAAATCGAAAAATAATTTGGAAATAAGAATTTAAAGAAAATTATAGAAAATTAATAATAATAATCAAAATTAATCAAAAACAAAAAAAAAACTTAAAATATTGAATTAGTAAAAAGAAAAATAAAATTCATATAAAAATCAGGAATAAAAAAAACAGAAATTAATACAAATTAAAACAAACTGAAAATTGTGAAAAAACAATTAAAGGAATCAAAAAATTAAAAAAAAATTAGTTTTGAAACAGGAAAAAAGAATAAAAAAATTTGAAAAAAGTTTATCATGAATTAAAAATATGAAAACCCGGAAAATAAAATAAAAAACAGAAATCAATACAAATTAAATAAATAAAGGCGAAATTCTGAAAATTATATAAAAAAAACTAACTAAAAAATGAATAAATTAAAAAAGAGGAAATTTTGAAAAAAGAATCTAAAGATCTAAATATTAAAATCTAAAAAGCAAGGTTTTTCTTTTAAAAAAAATTAATATAATAATTTTGAAAAGAGAAAAGACAAAAACAGCAAAACAAAGAAAAAGGCCAAAGGGATTGTTATAAAAGGCTGAGAGGAGCCTAGAAAGAGGTTAGAAAATTTTTCTTGGAAAGCGAATTCAGAGAAGAAAGAGAGGAGAGGTTTCCTTCTTCTTCGAGAGATTCTGGACGATTCCCAGAAAGGAGAAAATCGGAAGCAAAGGCTGGAGATCGAAAGCGAAGAAGAACACAACTTCCATCAGAAGCAAAGCTCGATCTCATTGAATCTTCAGCGGGTTGCTTAATCGTTTCTTACATCGAATGTTAACAAACTCATGGCTGAATCAAGAACTACACCATGTATTTCGTTGTAAAGATCGCTTAGGGTGCGCCAGATTTCGTTCTTGATGATGATTATACGATTGTTTGATTTAAATTTTGGTTTAGCAACTCTGCATGTTGGTAGATGTAGTGTTCATAGCAATGTTTAGCTCCATGTACTACATCAACCTGGAATAGTATAGGGGGAAAGGAGTGGATCGGGCATGTTAAACTTAGTCATGAGAAAAAAGACTCGTGAACTAGAGTATCCCTGTTCTGCACGATCGGTGTTACTATCAGTTGGATGAAAGAATCAAGAACCTCTACTTCATATCCTAGGGAAAATTTAATTCTACCAGGAGAGGCCATTAGGAAAAGTGATAGATCAAGAGGCGATCCCTTATGTAAATGCTGAGCTCTTGCATGGAATAGAGTAGTCCAAAATAGAGTAAGACATACACCCTCTGATAATCAGATCAAGGAGCTTTTCTCTTGTAGGAATCCCTGATGTAACCCAGCCCTGTTATGAGCCCTATAAGATATTGCCAAAAGAGTAGGAGATAGTGAACAAATACCACCCCAAGTGTTGCTCAAACCCCTTGCTCAGAGTGAAGAGCAGAGCACGATCTAGGCTAGACTAAACCTCTATCATCAGGGTCATCCATTAGGATGCATGAAGCTCGAAGCATTCCATATAATAATGGAGTAAAAGACAGGTTAGCCAAACCACCTATACCACAAGCATCCAAGGCTCCATTTGTCTCGGTAGTGTATCCCCATAAAGACACCTCTTCGCCACTGTAATCGTTGACAATAATGACCCTAAGCTAGCCTAAGATTCCACCTAATATTCATGCTAGGATTGGAGGTAGAGAACTATGCCATGGACAACTCAACTCCTAGAGTCGGAAGAATGGTCAGGGCCCCAGATAGAGTCGAGGACGAAGCTGGAGATGGTAAGTTTGTGATTTGCGTCCTTCAATCAAAAGCGGTACCACGCGAGAATCCTAAACTTGTCATTTCATTGATACCAAAAGGAGCCCAAAGATAATAAACACATAAAGATGGTCCCACCCTCGGGCGCCTCTCGGAGATAACTTCTTAGCGTAGATTCACATAAATGCAGGCCATGCAACATACACGAGGGTTAATCAAATGTGAACCCCATTAGCCTTGGAAATAGGCGTCGAGCGATTGGTTAATGCAAATGGCTCTAAACCCGTAAACCTCCCATCGAATCTCACTGGAGGTGGTTTTTCTCTCTAACCAAATTCCTCACCAAAACCTTAATCCGCAAATTACCACCTTACCCTCAACTATTGCACTAATTACCCAGTTTGCCCTGAGATCAGTAAAATTACCACATCACCCCCGGTCCATTTCCAAAAGCGTAATAAGCCCTTAAAATTTGAGAAAGGATGCGCCGCCTCGGCGCATCCTTAAATGCCCAATAGGCCTTCCCACAAGAATTACAGGGTGCCTTTGAATCTTTTCCCCATAATTCTATCCTCCCAAAGTCGAAATTACTTCAGCCCTTGGAACGCATCACTTAATGCCTTAATACTTTAAAAAGAATTAATAAAAATTCTTTACAGAAAATTAATAAAATTCCAGATTTCATAAAAATTTCCAGAAAATAAAAATTTAATAAAAAATTCCAGAAAATACAGAAAATTAATAAAATTCCAGATTTCATAAAAATTTCCAGAAAATAAAAAAAATTAATAAAAAATTCCAGAAAATCAAAAATTAATAAAAAATTCATAAAAATCCATAAACATTAATAAAAATTCAGAAAATTCATAAAAATTTATAAAAAAACAGAAAGTTTATAAAAATACAGAAAATTTAGGAAAGTACAGAAAATCCATAAAAATTAATACAAAGTTCCAAAAATTAAAAAATTCTAAAATTCCTAAATAATTATATTAAAACCTCAATTACTCCAAAAGTCAAAAAATGAAGATTCTTCTATTAAATTCGAGTTTTCTTTTATTCAAGGATCAACGTCAATTGCAAATTTTCTATTTTTCAGAAATTTAAAAATCTTTTTCTAAATATTTTGGAATCTTTAAGTATCACGCCTCGGGCCTTATGCATGAGTGGACTTGAGGTCTTCTTCAAGATTTAAAAATCTTTTGTAATATTTTGGGATTCTAGGTCTCACGCAATGGGCTCTAAATGGGGAACTGGCGGTTTACCTGCTGTTCAACAGTTAGTAGTTCGTATAGGTCCCTGTGCTGCCTTAGCCGCCTCGAGTCTTGTGCATGAGTGGACCAAAGATCCCTCCCAAAAATAAAACACTTTCTTAATAACAGAATCTTTAAATATTCTTTTAAAAAAAAACACTCTTCGAAGGTCAAGCTTTCACAAACTAGAACTACGTAAGCCTTAAATTTCCCATTGCACCGGGGAATACGTAGGAGCAGGGTCAAGTCCTGTTAGGCTAACCTCCGTCTATTTATTTCTCACATAAAAGGGATCTAAACAATTTTCAAAATCACACACTCAGTTAAGGGTGCCGTTCATTGGAACGGGCGAGTGGGGTGCCTAACACCTTCCTCACTTGTAACCGACTCCCGAACTTCTCATTTTCTAGTTAAGGTTTTTCCAAACTTTTTCCTTAAATAAAATTTGGTGGCGACTCCACATTGATCAAAACAACTCATTTTCAAAATTTTAGCGAGCCCGTCGTCTCGTCGGAATTACGGTTGCGACATTAGGTACTAGTGAATTCAAGACATTAATGGAGAAGGTGAAGTTCGATTCTTGCTTTAGCTGGTCAAAAGCATTATTCCATTATGCTCATTCCGAAGGAAAAATCTAGCTTCTTAATCTACCAAAACAGGGAACAAAGTTACATAGCATAGTTCATTTAATACTCATTAATGCCCTCCTCAAGATTGTTTTAAGTATCATTACCGTGAATATTAAGACCAAACTAAGAGCCCAACTTAGCAGTTAGCTTGCTGCCCACGACCCCCATGTCTCATGTTCAATCCTCACATGCAGTTAATTATTTTAATTTCCTCGTCTATTGATTTCTGATTGTGGGGGAAGTAATGGGCCATGCAGATCCACACTTAAATGGGCCTTGCTAATAAGCCACACATATTCTTACTTGGGCCATGTTGATGGATGCTCTAGTTAGACTAGTTGCTCCACATAACAGTGGGCCACTTTCAAATAGGCCATGCTAATGAACCATGCTGATTTGGAATTAGGCCATGCTGATGGATACTCTAGTTAGACCAGTTGCCTATTGATTGGGCTTCTTGCATTTGGGCCGTATTAAATCAAATTGGTTGAAGTTCTAATATGAGTCATGCCACATCTCAACTGGGCTAAACTCCTTAGGCAGCCATTATCAGGCCTGATTCTCAATTTGGACAATGCTTCAAAATGGGCCAGCATAATCCCCGTTTCTAATTACAAAGCCAAGCTTATGGGTTGGGCCATGCTAGCTAGTTAATTTTCAACCTAGTGGTCATGCCAAAATCAGACCAGTTCCTCAATGGGGCCACCTTTTCTACTCGGCCTACTGATCCAAAGGCTAGCTGGCCACCTTTGTTATTTGGGCCATCCTGCCTTCTAACGGGACTAAGCCAAATCAAGCATGATATCCTTTTATTGGGCCATGCTAAGTGGGATGCTAAATTATCAAATAATGAATACTAACACCACTTTTTGAACAAGATAAATAATACATACCAATCTATATAGCCAACCTAAATTCCTTTATTTTTTTTAAAAAAAATTATGTAATTAATTTGTGTCAAATCCAATTTATTTTTAATTTGAAATCAAGCCCTCCTCTTAATTTTAAGTCAGGCCCAATTATCTTTTCTAGCTTGATATCAAATTCATTTTTCTTAATTTGGGTCAAGCTCAATTTAATTATTTTTAATTTGAAACCAAATCCTTTTTTATTTTGGGTCAAGCCCAATTCCCTCTTTTTTAATTTGACATCAAACCTATTTTCTTGATTTGGGTTAAGCCAAATTCCCTCCTTTTTAAATCAAAATCCATTTTTCTAATTTGGGGCAAGCCCAGATCTTTTTTTTTTTCTAATTTAAATCAAATCCATTTATTCTTGATTTGGGTCGAGCCCAATTCCCTCTTTTTTTTAATTCAAAATCAAAATCCATTTTTTTATTTGAAATCAAATTCCATTTTAATTTGGGGCAAGCCCAATTCCCTCTTTTTAATTGGAAATCAAACCCATTTTCTAATTTGGGTCAAGCCTAATGGGTTTCATAATTCAAAATTAGTAAGCGATTTACAAATTTTTTAAGAAAGAGGAAACATGTCTTTTTAAAATTTTCTAAGATTCATGCAATGGATTCTAATGCAGGCAATTAGAGTTCTCTACTGTACCATATTTTTATCCAGGAAAATTCAAACACGGCTTATGACAGCTTGAATTTTGCAAGTACGTGATGTTAGAAAATCGTTGTTTTTACTAATTCTGTCCAAAATGTCTATTTTCGATTTTTCTAAGATTCGTGCAACGGATTCTAATGCAGGAAAGTAGCATTCTCTACTGTACCATATTTTAATTCAAGAAAACTCAAACACGGCCTATGACAGTTTGAATTTTGCAAGCACGTAATTTTAGAAAATTGCTGTTTTTACTAATTCTACCTAAAATGTCTGTTTTCGATTTTTCTGATATTCGTTCAACGAATTCTAATGTGGGTAAGTAGTGTTCTTTATTCCACCATATTTTAATTTATGCAGATTCAAACACAGCTTACACAGTTTGAATTTTGCAAGCACGTGATTTTAGAAAATCACTGTTTTTAATAATTCCATCCAAAATGTCTGTTTTTCAATTTTTCTGAAATTCGCACAACGAATTCTAATGCGAGCAAGTAGAATTCTCTACTGTACCATATTTTAATTCATGAAAATTCAAACACGACTTACAATAGCTTAACTAAAATCCTTTTTTTCCAAGAGATCAAGTCTCTTAACTAAAACTATGTAGCCTTGAATTTCCCATTGCACTAGGGAATACTTAGGAGCAGGATCAAGTCCTGTCAGGCTATTTTCATACAAACCTATTTATTTCTATTTTTTTAAGGGGATCAAACATTTTTCAAAAATATCACAATCACACACTCAGTTTAAGGGTACCATTCTTCGAGCAGACCGTATGTGCCTACCTTCTCTGCCTAATGAATCACTCCCGAACCTAAATTTCTTCCTCAAGTTAGGGTTTTCCCAAATATTTCCCCTTAAAATAAAATTTGGTGGTGGCTCTACAATCAATTATATTCTTTCTAGATTTTTTAGCAATTTCGTCATGTCGTTGTAATTACAGTTACGACACTATGTTAGATGTGTCATCCATTGATTTATACGTTTCCATTTAGTGAATGATGGATATGGACTTGATTATGATGAGCCAAATACTGATCTTTATGTTGTAACAAAACTTGCAACCTTAACATGACTAGGGTGATTAGTAGCATAAAGTGTCTTCACAAGATTTTCATCTCCCCCTTAAGCTGTCCTAGGTAAATTATCTATGATAAGTCTCCTAATATTAAAAAGACAATTAAAGGACAAGAAATGCTAATTAACATTAAGTATAGAAAAACCAACACATTTTAAGGTTCAAATAAAAATCCAAATTCAAACTTACAAGATCATTCATCACCCTTTGAACTTATTCATCATTAATAATACCTTTTTTATTGACTCTAGCTTCCTTTCACAACACATGTTGGGTTAGATGTGACATTTGACCCTTATGATATAACTTGTAGGAGTTGTCTAAAATGCAAAAGTTATAAAAATAATCAGTAAATGTGCATATATTTTAAACATATTGACATAGTAACCCAAATTCTAACTTAGTTATGCATATGTTTTTGTTGACTACCTATATCTAAAGGTCATTTTTTTCCTCTTAGCATTTTCTTTTTTTCTCTATGCATATGTTAGTATAACTAATAAGTGACATTATGTACCTTTAATTTTAAAACACTTAGATGAATGTTAGTAACCTTCAATTTATTTGTAAAGATTTTTTCCTAAGAAAGTCCATCCAATGATCAACCATGAATATAGTCATTAATACTTCACTGTTCGGTGAAAAATAAGATTCCTCTTTTCATATATTACCAGTGAAAAAATATTTTTTACATTGATTCTTATTGATCTTTTACATTGATTCTAAAATTGGTATAGATAAAATCGTATAGAATTTGATAACTTTATATATTAATTCTTTAACCATTGTAAAAGATTATGTTTTAATATCAGTTTTTTCATTTAGTCGATATAAAAGTTAAGTTTTTATATTAGTTAAAAGTTTAATTGATGTAATAAGTAAAAATAATAAAAAATTATGGCAGTTTTAATTTTCATTATTTTTTAAAATATATTAATTAATTATAATTTATAATATGTCCAACCTATTTTTAAAAAAAATTATATTATTTTATTTTATTCATTAATTATAATTTATAATAGTTAATTGTGGTAAGTTATAGAAACCATGGTTAATCCATTTGTGGTGAAATGATTGACAACCTCAGTGTAGCATCTAGCTCATATTTGGAAAAATAATCGTCTTTGTGCACTGTTGGTAGGCGAGCTTCTTTTCTGTCGTGCAGCGTGTAGGTCATATTTGGAAAAACAGTCGTTTTTGCATCGTTGGTAGGTAAAATTCTTCGTTGTGCTTGAGGTAAAGCTTGGTTAGCATGAATTTTTTGGTTCATTGGTGAATATTCGTTCTTGTGAGGTACAATTTTCTTGAGGCAAGGTTTTTATCTACATCCAACGATGATTTCTCATAACCACTGGTATAATAATTTTCTTATATTTATATTTTTAGCAAGTTCATCGTCTCGTTGTAATTACGGTTGTGACATATGTATATAAATTTACATTATTTTAAAAAATTTATATTGAGTAATCGAAATACTACTCAGAGATGATGACAAACTATTATCAAGATAGATTCATAGGATACATTGACTATGTCAACAAGGTGAGAAATATTATGTATTAATTTTATTTCTTCTATTAACTCAAATATACTTTACTAATATAAATTATTTATTTAAAATGTTAAAAAGGTATATATACCTAGCAATGAAAAGAATGTTCACTGATACCTGCTTATTGTAGATCTTTAGAACAGTGCATTGATAATGCTTGACTCATTCCCTTCACCTTAAAAGATGGACCAGGAGAAAGAAGTGTTAAGAAAATGGTAAGTTAAGATAATATTTTTTTATAAACATTGAGTATGCTTTTTATGACTGTTGATAAGGAGATTAACAGTTGAATATGAACAAGCCATGTGTTTGGAAGAAATGTTTAACTTGCCTAAGTTCTATTAATATGATTTCACCATGAAACCATTAGTGTGTAATTTTGACATAGTGGTACCATAGGAAATTAACGTTCAAGGTAGAGAATCGGAAGTCATAAATTCATTATATCTATCATGCCATGTCATATGAATTCATTACATACATATAGTGAAATTTACTTACCATAAAAATGACTGGTGTATGGGTGGCTATGTGGATGATGGAAAATAATAATCTAATTTCAATATGCATGTGAGTTGGCCTTGTATTATAGTGAATACATACACATTCATTAATTTGTCTTTTCAAATGCGATTTATGTTATCTAACCTCACCACATTATTGTTTTCTTAATCTATAGATTAATGATGGAACCAGAGTGAAACTCATAATTAACTTGATAATGAGCCCATACAACACTTGAGAGATCAAGTCATGGCAAAGACAAACAAATTTCTAAAGGAATACAGGGTTGCCAATTAATTTCATTTTCATGACAACATTTTGATTATGTATGGCTTGTAAGTCATGCTGGAAAATTTATTATCATCTGTAAACACCCAATTACGTCCAAGACTCCCGGTCGCTAAATTTATTAATTAACCCTAATTTAAATAATAAATGGATAGTAGATTCAGTAGAAGACAAACGAAAATAAATATTTGAAAGAAATAAAAATCTGGAAAAAGAAAATCTGAAAAATAAAACTGGAAATTGAAAGGAATAAAAAATGAAGAAACTTAAAGAAAATCAAAAAAGTAAAACTGAAAAAAGAAAAAGAAAAAATCTAAACAACAATTAAAAATCAACAAAGAAAAATAATAAAAAATCTGAAAAGAAATTTAAAAATAATAAAAATATGGGAAAGAAATTTCAAAATTAAAAATCTGAAAAAAGAAAATAAAAATTGAAAATTTCAAAATTAAAAATCTGAAAAAAGAAAATAAAAATTGACAATTTCAAAATTAAAAATCTAAAAAAAGATAATAAAAATTGACAATTTCAAAATTAAAAATCTGAAAAAAGAAAATTAAAAAGTGAAAATCTAAAAATAAAAAAATCTCAAAAATAAAAAATAAAAATTGAAAAATATGAAAAAGAAATTAAGAAATCAAAAATAAAAAATAGAAATTGAAAAATATGAAAAAGAAATTTAGAAATCAAAAATAAAAAATAAAAAAGAAAAATTGAAAAATCTGAAAAAAGAATTAAAAAAAATAAAAGATATCTGAAAAAGAATTAAATCTGAAAAATAAATATAGAAAAATAAAAATCTGAAAAGAAAGTAAAAATAAATTAATACAAAATAGTAAATAAGGAAAAATTAAAAAAAAATAATAATTAAAAATAAAAACAAATCTGAAAAGAAAATGAAAAGTAAGTATATAAAAAGTAAAAAATAATAATGATAATAAAGAAAATTCGAAAATCTGAAGGAATAGATAAGAGGAAAAGAAAAGCGAACAAGGATAACGAAAAAGAGGAGGGGTATAAATAGGTGAAAGGAATTGGCAAGAGGGGGATTTAGGATTTTTCTTTCAGATACTCCCTTTTGCTTGAAGTGGTGAAGGAGAGGGCGAGACTCGAAAGTGGAGGTTAAGCATCTTCTGGTGACTCACGATCGTTCAGGTTCGGAGAATTATTCTTCAAAAATTTCTTGGATTCTACATTGCTTGCTTCACTCGGTTAGTATTCGATCTACGCTCCAAGCTTCAATTCCGATCGAGGAAACCTCCAGAGTCCTCTCATGAAGGTTAGTGTTCTTACACGATCTCAATCTTGTAGGTCACATGTTCAAGAATCACATAGGTCCAAATCGGCATGAGCACAAAAGCAAATTAGTGTAATCTGAATCTTGATAAATACTTGGTTCAATCAATGAATCGATGTTGCTGGAAATCTATTATTAACTAGAACGAGATTAGCACGAACAAACACGATCCCTGCGTCCAAGCCTGATTTAGTGTTGCTAGAAGAACTGTTTGGGTCACATCACCAACACAATAAGCACGTAGGAATAGATATAAATCTGCGAATAAGGTAGTGATGAAAACCAAGCCATAAGGCTAGGCGAATTTGATCCAAGCGCATAAACTCACGTCCACCTCTAACGAGCTCGAAGTCGCTTCTGGCCGAAGCCATAACATAAGCTTGACGATTGGATATTTGGAATTAGTTGGAGAGTGAAATCCTGGCCCCGGGACTGAGGAGTTTTGGTGAAGGCAGAGAGGGACGAACGTCCAAGCAATCCTCTGTTTCATAGGTCGAAAACAGAGCAAAGTATACCCTCATCGGGTCCATGGTAACTTGTAGCAGAAAGCACCAAGAAGGATAGGAAGTATGGTCATGATTAGTGGAGCTTGAGAAGGAAGGAAGAAGTAAAGCACCTAGTCTACCCTGTGTCCTATGTGAAATGTGAAGAATGGTGTTAAGGAAGAAGGGAGACTTTCTAAGACAAGTTTGCAGGGTCGAGAACGTAGCTTTCCTCCTTTGAAGGACTCCCAAACGAATCCCGGAACCGAAACCATGTGGGCCTGGATGACTACGTCGAAGGACCCTTGTTGGTAGCAAATCAGACCCCTGGGAGATGCGACGAACAGTTCCTGTTGGCTGAAAGGTTGCCTGATGTGATTCGGTGCTGGCTCAGACGCCATGCGATAGACCTGGACCCCTACCTCCGAATAGTTATGTACCTCCGAGAATGCATGAGGGTGTCTCTTCTTCAGTGCACGTCAGGATTATTCGTGAAGCATACAAGACCATTGTCATTACGAATGGCAGAATCGCGCTCGGGACAGGTGCAGCGCATGAGGTAAGGATCTCAACCTGACCAAGAAAGGTGCCCAAGGGAAGGTGCTTGTTCAAGGAAGGGCGGCAAGGAATGCTCAAACTACTCGCTCTACCCACCCGTTTGACATGCTAAGAAGCTTTGGCATGCACAGACTTGGTACCATGTCCAGGCTGCCCCCATTAACTCATGCATGCGGATTTCTACGTGGGGAAGGTCCATGCAGTTATAATGGTCTCAATGAGAGTCGGGGAGGGGAGGTAAGATTCACAATGACCAGCTGGAAATGAGGCAACAGGGTATAGGTAAGAATGGGTGCCCTGATAGAACACTCCACAAGCGTTGCACTTCACAAGTGATCCTCACATTCAACAGAGTTAGCTCAAATATTGATAGGAGCAACATAGAGCCCAAGTGGAGGCATGGCCTGGTGGTGTTATTGGACGCCCATGACTCCTCGCCCCTGGGTTCGAATCACAGCCTAGGCAGTCCCTAACATACACCCATTTTGTGCAAATATGGGGGGGGGGGGGGGAGGGGCGCATGCACGTGAGCACAAACAGGAGTCACCGCCACCGTCCGATCACCTTGCACAGGAGCCATTGTGACCGTGCGATCAACAACATGTGGGGACTTGGATTAAGCATCTAAGTCAAATTTCATTAGGGTCCTCTCACCCCTCTTGTTTGCAAGACTACCCTTAGGATCTCCCAAATTGTAAAACAACCCCTGGAGCCTCCAAAAGTACAAAACTACCCCCTAATCCTCCAAAATGACAAATTTTCCCCTCACTTTCCCAACATAGCACCCCCACGCTTCTCCAATCAAGTTTCTTGTCCAAGTATTTGAAATAAGTTCTCCTTTTCCTCCTTTTCTCTTTTAAAAATAAAACTCTTTTTCAAATAAATTCTTTTTCAAAAAATTAAAAAGATGTTTTAAAATATTTTGGGATTCTTGGTCTCACGCAATGGGCTCTAAACAAGAAACTGGTGGTTCACCTGCTGTTCAACGTTTAACAATCTGTATAGGGCCCCATGCTGTCGTAGCCGCCTCGGATCTTATGCATGAGTGGACTAAAGGTCCTTCCTAAAATATAAAGCTCTTTTTTCAAATGTTTTGGGATCCTTGGTCTCACGCAATGAGCTCTAAACGAGGAACTGGCGGTTCACCTACTGTTCAACGTTTAACAATCTGTATAGGCCCCCGTGCTGCCGTAGCCGCCTCGGATCTTGTGCATGAGTGGACTAAAGGTCCTTCCTAAAATATAAAGCTCTTTTTTCAAATGTTTTGGGATCCTTGGTCTCATGCAATGGGCTCTAAACGAGGAACTGGCGGTTCACCTACTGTTCAACGTTTAACAGTTTGTATAGGCCCCCGTGCTGCCGTAGCCGCCTCGGGTCTTGTGCATGAGTGGACTAAAGGTCCTTCCTAAAATATAAAGCTCTTTTTTTCAAATGTTTTGGGATCCTTGGTCTCACTCTAAACGAGGACTTGACGGTTCACCTACGTTCCAACGTTTAACAGTCTGTATAGGCCCCCGTGCTGCCGTAGCCACCTCGGGTCTTGTGCATGAGTGGATTAAAGCTCCTTTCAAAAAATTGAAAATCTTCTCAAAGTGTCATCTGTCCTTTAAATACCTTTGAAGGTCAAACCTTCACAAACCAGAACTACGTAAGCCTTGAGTTTCCCATCGCACCAGGGAATACGTAGGAGCAGGATCAAGTCCTGTTAGGCTAACCTCCTTCAACCTATTTATTTTCACATTAATTAAGGCATCAAACTATTTTTAAATAATCACTCTCAGTTTATGGGTACTGTTCTTCGGAATAGGCGAGTGGGGTGCCTAACACCTTCCCTACTCATAACCGACTCCCGAACCTAAATCTCATCCTCGAGTCAGGGTTTTTTCCAAATATTTTCCCCTTGAATAAAATTTGGTGGCGACTCCACATAATCAAATAAAATCTCTTTTAAAATTTTAGCGAGTTCATCGTCTTGTCGGAATTACGATTGAGACATCATGTTAGACAATTTTTGTTGGATAATTCATTTATATTTTTGTTTCAGTTGGACAAATTTTAATTTTATGGTATAATAGTTCATTCAGATATATCTACTTGGATGATTCAGCATGCTTTGTATTTTTTTCTTGCATTATAAACTTTGAAACTCTATCACATTTCATTTCCTCCTAAATTGCTCTTGATGGATGGTTCTTGAAAGAAGCTTTGGTGAAGAAACAACAATGTTAATAGACAAGAAAAGATAGATGACTACTCATTTAGACTACAATTTGGATTATCAAATAAAGATTACTATAACTAAATAATAGGAAGCGAAGAAGGTTATTTCAAGGAAGTTTATCGTTGTTTATTGGGTTCTTGCAAAAATATGAATATAGATTTAGGTAGGATACTTAAAAACTGTATGTATTTTCCCTTTTCAACCCATCTAAATTACCATTTCTTTGACTAACGATTTATTTATCAAATGCTTATCAGTTATGAGGCTTTATACCTTACCATTTAACAATGTACAACTTATTTAATCTTCTTTATATCTTTCTATCTTACTATTCTAAATTTATGTTTCATTAAATATAAGAAAGCAAAATAAGATAAAACACCACTAAGAACAAAATCCTTTACAGTCCGAATTTTCATAAAATTATAATGAACACCCCTAAACAAATAACATAACACCGCACAGATGTTAAAATAAATCAAATGTCAATAGTACATTTAAAATTATCAATTTTTTGAATGCCCAATAACAATCCTGCAATGTAGGTGTTTTGTAAATTTTCTAAAACACCTCTCCTGTAATTATCTGCCAATTTAAATTGTTCTTTGAGATTGTTATACCTCAAAAATGGATACAGTATGTTTAAACCAGTTTATACCATAACAACAATATAGATTGGGCCATGGAGGATTTTTAACCATTTTTTAATTTACCATTCCTATTAATCAACCTTCTTTTGGTTAATAACCGGGTTGTCCCTATTACACAAGTTTTTTCATTAAAAATTTTTTCCACATTCATAGAACGAAATTAACTAATTCAGAGTATGCTTGTGCCTTCAGTGCAAAATGAACTCAATGACCATGGATAACTTATGCACTTATGCAAGATGAACAAAACTGATGGACACATGGAAATAGACAACTAAAAACACCATGTTCAATGAATGCTAAATGAATGCTTGAAATAGAATCTCAAATACAAGAACAAACAATTTTTATTGCAAACATTCCTCTAATAAGTTCCCTAGGAACTTCTATAGTAAATAGAGTATACAGAATTGTAATCAATCAAATATTGCAAAGCCCTGGTATGAAACTATATTATCACATAGTATTTATATAAAACATGTTCAAACCTCCTTATAGTTGAGGCTGCTCAAAGGAACCATATAAGTCTACGGCTATTTAACTTAAAAAAATAATCAACAAACTCCAGAGCTTACAATAAGAATAATAAAATAACCCAATACAATTATTGCCAAACTACATACCATAAAAATTAACTTCAGATGCATTCTCTCACATTTATTAGCTTTAGTACTAAGCAATCCACATTTTTTAACGTCCCGTTCCATATCTTTTAAATCACATTGCATTTTAGTCCACTCTTTTCTCATACTTGAGCAACGACATATTGCATTGTAGTCACATTGAACTGTAGTCCATTGTCACAATCAAATGATGGATCCATCCAATCATAATAATTACATTCCTACAAATTAAAAAAAAAACACTTTAACGGAAAAATAATTGAATTTAAAATAAAGTTACTTATTTGATGGTTGCGAACACTTCTCATGGCACATTTATAGTATCTTATACCAGGATTTTTAGTAGATTAAAATGTCTTCATAATAGCGGGTAGTCCACAACAGTAAAACCTTGGTTTCAAAGATATCAAACCACCAATAGGAGACGAATCTAATTGAGAACCCAAATACTTGCATGAAAAATATTTTAAAATACTTGCATGAAAAATATTTTTAAAGTATTTGCATGAAAAATCTATAACCAAATATGAAGTTGGGGGAATAAAAAAAAAGATGGACCGTCACATAGGCAAGATGACCAACAAATCATACAATAAGAAAAATGAATAAAAATACAACAAAAACCCTCAAAGAATGATCTATAAGATACTTTTATTAAAAAATACTGGTACAGTATAGATCTTATCATAAAAACCTCAACCAAGATTTACAACTCAGAAGAAAATCAATGAACATGAAGAATAATTGTTTGAACCTTAAATACGATGTTATTATGATGTTAGCCATATGATGTATTATAAACATGAAGTGGAGAACACAATGCTAATGGTAAAATGCATTCAGGGAAAAGAAAATGAAGGAACACATAATATAGCATCATTATTTCAATTAGAAACCTTTCCTCAAATCAAAATTACTTAATTACACCTGGTATTAGTTTCTTGGACAACATGTAATCTTCCTCCAAGAATTCATTCTTCTATCTTTATTCTTTGAGTTTTATGAGAAACCTCTCACGGGAACTTAGTCCACTCATTCTTCTAAGTTATCTTCCAACCTTTACTTTTCTCCAAGATTAAGATTTCCTTACACTTTTTATTTCAGTGATTTTTGTTACGTTCTCTTTGTATTTCTCACTAGTTTCTGGAATGATATTATTTGTCTAATTTGCATCTGAAATGAAATTTCTATCGCCTGATTACCGAATCATGTTTGTCCTGGTGCACAAATGAACCTAGCTTGTTTGATTTCTTCATAACTTGCTCATTTCTGGTTGGATTTTTGTTAAACATGTTTTGTTTGATTCCTATGATCCATATCTTCCAATTGATTGGTTTTAATTTTTCAGATCTAACAAAAAATATTTTCAAAAAATTATGAGATTTGAATTCAAATTTTGGCGTCAAAATCTCTTGTATTCTTGAGGTTCACCTTCATCTCTGTTTTTCATTTTCATTTTTAATCATTCAAATGATCTCTGATTTTGGTGATTTTTTTGTGTTCTCTCTAGTTTCTGGAATGATATTATTTGTCTAATTTGGATCTGAAATGAAATTTCTATTGCTTGATTACTGAAGCATGTTTGCAATTCTTTTCCTTAATTTCAAATCAAGTCAAGTTTATTTTAAATCAAGTCCAATTCAAGCCTAAATTTCAAATCAAGTTCATTTTATTTTAAATCAAGTCCAATTCAAGCCTAAATTTCAAATCAAGTTCATTTTATGTTAAATCAAGTCCAATTCTTTTCATCAAATTCAAATCAAGTTTATTTTATTTGAAATCAAGTCCATTTATAACTCTAAGTCTCACGCAATGAACTTTAAATACGAACTGGTAGCTTTTCCTGCTGTTCGGTATTTAGAAATTCATATGGGTCCCAGTCTAGTCGTAGTTGTCTTGGACCCTGTGCATACGTGGACGGAGAATCCCCTTTTTAGAAAATACCATTTTAATAATTCTAAGTCTCACGCGATGGGCCCTAAATACGAACTGGTAGTTTTTTCTGCTGTTCGGTATTTAGAGATTCGTATGGGTCCCAGTCCAGCCGTAGTTGTCTTGGACCCTGTGCATATGTGGACTGAGAATCCCTTTTTAGAAAATATTATTTTAATAATTCCAAGTCTCACGTGATGGGCTCTAAATACGAACTGGTAGCTTTTTCTGTTGTTCGATGTTCAGAGATTCATATGGATCCCAGTGCAGCCATAGTTGTCTTGGATCTTGTGCATATGTGGACTATGCAAAAATATCGAAAATACTCTCAAAATCATCTTCCTTTTCACTCTGAAGGTCAAGCCTTCAAACCAGAACTATGTAAGCCTTGAGTTTCCCATTGCACCAGGGAATACGTAGGAGCAGGATCAAGTCCTGTCAAGCTAACCTCCATCAACCTATTTATTTTCACATTAATTAAGGGATCAAACAATTTTCAAAAAATCACACACTCAGTTTAAAGGTGCCGTTCTTCGGAACGGGCGAGTGGGGTGCCTAACACCTTCCCCACTCATAACCAACTCCCAAACCTAAATCTCTTCCTCAAGTCAGGGTTTTTCCAAATCTTTTTCCCTTAAATAAAAATTTGGTGGCGACTCCACATAATCATAATAAAATTCAATTTTAAATATTTTAGCGAGTTCGTCGTCTCGTCGGAATTACGGTTGTGACAGATGGCGACTTCGCTGGGGTCTTTGGAGAGTCAAGCCCGTATGATTGAGTGTGCATTTATTTGATCCCTTTCCCATTTATTTGCACGATTTATTTGTCTGTGTTTTTATTCGTTGTACAACCCTAGGATAGACAAACAATAAATTATTTTATATATATCTATGCGATTTCCCCAATTGCAAATATCCCAAACATTCGAGTGCCCTTCACACATCATGGATACATTCATCTCATGAATGGGGCCCTATTTGTAATGCCCTATAACTGGTAGCTTTTTCTGCTGTTGTGGCAAGCATTACAGACTGGAACTTGGCTCTAGTAACCTCTTATACCTCAGGATTACTGACAACCTTCGAGAGGTTCATGCATTAAAGGTCATAGACCCTTAGGACAGGTAACCCATATAATAGTCAAGGAGGGCACACACACTCCTCTCAAGATATAAGGTTCACTGCTCACAGGCACTTATTTGAACAAAATCATCCAAGATGGCAGAGGAGAAACGAGATCTGAAATTGGGGAAATACAGAAAATCAAAAAAGAAAATCAAGGAAAATTGTATAAAAATTTAAAAACAAAAATCAAATCAAGATAAAAATCAAGAAAAATCAAAATAGAATGAGAAAGATTCCTAGGAAAGATTAGAGAAATAATTTTTGAAAATACTAAAAATATAAGAAGATTCAAAAAGAAAGAGGATGAAATTTTGAAAACCTAAAGAGGGTTTTTTTAGAAAATTTTTTAGTAAAACTAAGAAGATTTTCAAACAAAACCAAAGGTTTTTCTAGAAAAATAAAAAAAATCCAAAATTTGATAAAGAAAAAATAAAGTTGTTAAGAAATCAAGGATGAATAAATAAAGCAACACTTAATTATTTTCAAAACCCTTAAATCTCTAAAAATTATTAGTGCATAGCATTCACTCATTCATTCAAGCGAAGATTCATATGCTGAAATGATAGATTTGGCCTTTTCATTTTATCATAATGAAAGTTTATTTCAGTAATTCATCATCCAATCAAGAGAAGATTCATATGATGAAATGAATGCAAAGAATAATCTAATTCTCGATGATTCACAAGGATGATTCACAACCTCTTAAAAAAGGTTCATGTGTACTCTGGATGCAAGTGAATTTGAATGCAAAGTTGCATATCCTAGTTAACATATCTCCTTTTCAAAGCTTAGGCATTAAACCTAAGACAAAGATGCTTTGAAAGAGACTTTTTGATCGACATACTATTGTCTCTCACACCCTCCACATAGTCGTGTTTCAACACGCAGATTCGTTCACGTGAAGTTGGTCCATGCACGTAGGCTAATAGTGAAGAGATGCCATGTAAAAGGGTCCATAGCTACAGTGGTAGAATTAATAGAAATCAATGCTCTGGTGCGGCTAACTAACTTATTGGAAAGATCACGAGTAGTGCAGGTAACAGATCAAGAAAGGAATTATCATTATCAGTTGTGTGCATCTAAAAGGGATGTGGCGAAGTGTAACTAAGGACAACCTAGCCACTTCCACTCTTTGAATCAAAGTGAAGTATATTGCAAACACCCAATTATGTTCGAGGCCTCCATTTTTAAAATTAATTAGTCAATAAACCATAATTTAAATAATAAGTAAACATTAAGATTAATAAACAGAAGGTGGAAAAGAAAATAATAGTTGAAAAAAAATAGATGAATAAACAGCAAACAGCTAAATAAACAGACGATAAAAAAAAGACAAAAAAAACTAATAATAATGAAAATAAGAAAACAAAAACAAAAACAAAAAGAGGGAAAATAAAATCTGAATAAGAAAAATGGAAAATAATAAAAGAATAATATGAAATGAAAATAAAATGACAAATAATAAAATCATAAAACAAAAAGAATGAAAATGGAAAAGTGAAATAAATAATACTTGAAACAAATGGAAAATTATAAGAAACAAAAAATAAAAATAATAAAAAATAAAATAAAAAACTAAAAAATAGAAAATAAAATAAAAAAACTAAAAAAAACATATATAATAAAAATAAGGAAAAATAGAAATGAAAGAAAAAAAAAATTAAATTAAATTAAGAAAATAAGGAAAAAACAGAAAATAATAAACAAAAGAAAAACAAACAAAATCAAAGCAGAAAGAAAGCAAAAGTAATAGAAAAAATAGAAAAATTTGAAAAACAAGAAACAGAATGAATAAAAAAGTCGAAAATTCCGAAGGCGGAATGCAACATGGATTCTGCTTGGCATTACGTCTTTCAATACCATGGCCATCTAAAATTTTGGGGGGTTGGCATTTTTCAGATTTTGGGAGAGTGGTGGAAAAGAACTGGGAGCTTTCTCTTGGCAGGTGTTTTTTCTAGTGTTCTTTCTAAATGTTCATGATAGCAGCATCTTAGAGGAGTTCGATTTGCAGAGTTTGATAGCATCAGCATCCTCAAGAGACATTTTAGCTGGAACACATTATTCAGAGGCATCGACATTCAGGTGAACACTATCACTTCTTCATACACTTACAATTGAATTCGCAAAAGAGAACAATGTGATGCTTAAAATTTTGAGATGAAAACAATTGTGAATTGGATATGAGTTTCTATCTTGTTTTAATAGCATTGGTAAATCAAATTCCGAAACTTGACAACACGCTGAAAGCCATGTTTCAAGATTCTTTGCAATGGCAATACGTGAGAACCGTATAATGATTTAGATATAGCGAAAAATTGTATGCATTTGTTCACATTATGGCATTAATAACGAAGTCAAGTAGAATATAATCACGGTGGTTGCTGCAATTGTGCTTTTGTATCGACACCTAAATTATGATGCTCGGATTCAACTTTGTCATTGGCTTGAGATTGTTCAATATCTTTGTCGCAACCATAATTACGACAAGACAACGAACTCGCTAAATTTTAAAATAGATTTTATTTTTGGTAATGTGGATCCGCCACAAAATTTTTATTTAAGGGAGAAGATTTGGAAAAAACCTGACTCGAGGAAGAGATTTAGGTTCGGTAGTCGGTTTCGAGTGGGGAAGGTGTTAGGCACCCCACTCGCCTGTTCCAAAGGATGGTACCCTTAAACTGAGTGTGTGATTTTTGAAAATTGTTTGATCCCTTAATTAATATGAAAATAAATAGATTGATGGATGTTAGCCTAACGGGACTTGATCCTGCTCCTACGTATTCCCCGGTGCAATGGGAAACTTAAGGCTTACGTAGTTCTGGTTTGAAGGCTTGACCTTCGAAGGTGCTTGGATAGGAGTATTTGAAAATGAATAGTGCTCGAAGGCTTGACCTTCGGAGTTGCTTCAAACGGAATATTTAGCAATAGATAGAGTGTTTTGAAAATATTTTAAGGAGAATCCTTAGTCCACATATGCACAGTATCGAAGATAACTACGGCTGCACTGAGATCCATACGAATTCCTAAACACCGAACAACAGAAAAAACTATCAGTTTGTGCTTAGGGTTCGTTGCGTGAGACTTTAGGAATTCTAAAATTGAATTTTTATCTAAATTTATTTAAAAGGGGATTCTTAGTCCATGTATGCACAGGGCCCAAGACAACTACAGCTGCACTTGAGACCCATATGAATTCCTAAGCATCGAACAGCAGAAAAAGCTACCAGTTCGTGCTTAAGGTCCATTGCGTGAGACCTAGAACCAAAGAATTTAATTTGAAAATAGATTTTGAATTTGAGAAGTTAAGCTTGACTTTAAAATAAACTTAATTCAAAACTTGAAGAAAAGAAATGAACTCGATTTTAGAAAAACCTGATTTTTAAAGAAAAGAATTTACAATTTAAATTTCTTGAAGAAAAAAGTTGAACTGGATTTAAAATGGATTTTTGATAAAACTTGATTTAAACTCAAATGAATTGGATTTGAAATTCGAGGGAAAAAAATTAAACTTTTATTTGAAATTGGTTTTTGAGTTTAAAAAAAGAATTAAAAAAATGATTTTTTATAAAATGGGTTTTAGGTTTGATTTAATTGGATTGGGTTAATTTTTGAGGAAGCGAATTGAATTTGGTTTAATTGGTTTTTTAGTTTTGAGTTTGAAAATGAAGTCAAAGGGAGGAAAGGAGAAAAAAATTAAAATAAAATGAAAATAAAAAAGGTTTGATGTCTTGGGGCTTGGAGGCTCGCGGTGGCTTGCGCCAAACGGCTTGTCGGCTCGTCGTGCGACTTAGTAATTATAAAAAGGAAATTGGTTCCCCAGGGTTCAAACTTGCGGGTTGTGGACCACCAACGACACCACCAAGCTATGCTCATGACTGAGTCTTATTGTATCTTTAAACCATGTCCGAGTTGTATTGAAATAAATCAACAAAAATTGGAAGCGGGGACTCGAACCTGGGGACGTGGTAATTGGCGCACGGCGAGGGAACCATTGGGCTAAGCTTTGGAATTGATATTAGAATGCATAAATATATATTTTAACATAGTTGAACACTAGTGATTCAAATTAAACAAACAAAATGTGCCTAGTGGGTGTCGAACTCGAGACACGGAGGCTATGGACGAGCTAGTGAACCATTTGGCTGAGCCTTTTGTTGGGATATTCCCAGCATTAATCTAACTTAAGCACTCTTCAATGAACACACATTGGGAAATTTCATGAGACCACTTCAATTCACGTGGGGGGCGCCTGATTTCTTGGGCCTTGTGACGTCTGAACGTGTATTCAAGAACCCTTTATCATGAATCGAGCTGCATTCACTGGGACTTGAAAGAACGTGTGCATGCTAAACGTTTTCCTTCTTAATAACATGCTCCTACAAAGTTTGGCGCCCATATTAACAGATTCCATATATTCTATATCATTAGCCCAAGAAACTGAGACGAGGCTACCTCACAGTTGTTTATTCATTCATCCTTGTTCATGAAACCTTCAAACATAGTGCTCGTATCTTCGTAGGACGTTGGCCCATCTTCATATGATAGATCACGGTTTCACGTCACTTAGTTTCCTCTGCACCATTGACATCGTCCCCCTCAACTAGTGCTCTGGAAGGCGAGATTCTCACCACATTTAAATATGATCGAAGTAGCCAACAACCCGTCATTTATTTATACTTTCCAACATGATTCGTTTATAAGCCCAGTTTTAAGGGATAGCGGTAGAACATGAGGCGATCATGCCATCCTCTCACTTCGAATTCAGAACCCCTCTTATTTGGAGAAAGAAAACTTATAATGATCCAATCAAACCAAGATCAATGACCCAATCAGTGCTCAATTACAGTGTTAGAGTTGCAAAGAATTGAATCGCATGTCAAACGGAAATGATCTCAAGCTCTAATTTCCAATCTAAGCTACATGGATTAATGCCAATAAAAATGCATGCAGAGAGACTCAAGATTTCAAGCGAGAACCTTACTATTATGTATAACTGAGGTATTCAAGATCATACCTGGAAATCTCTTCGAGCTCCGAATCTCTTGAGAGCTTCCCAAACTTTCTTTTGTCGATCCTCCCGGAGAGAGTGTGGGACTCCCCCCGTCCTTAGCCTTCAAGAGGCCCTCCCTTTTTCAGCTACTTTGTCCTTTTGCCAAGAGTTGGCGTGCTTCCCTTGTTCTTCCGCTCGAGACCAGGCCACCGAGAATCCTACTCTGAAATTCTTAACCTCTCTCCTCTAGAGCCACCCGGTCCGGGAGAAAGCCTCTTTTAGAGTTAGCAATGAAAATCAAGAGAAGAGAGGGTAACCCCCCTCCAGTGAGTGGGGATGGTTCCCTTGTCCTTTGTGGGAACCATTATATCCTGAGACCATCCCCACCAATTCTTTTTCTTTCCGTTTTTTAAATCTATTTTCTGTTTATTAGTTAGTTCGTTATATTTTCTTTTTCCGTTATTTCCTTTTTTTGTTTTAAAAAGAAAAATTTTATTTTCATTAATTCTCCTTTTTTTATTTTTTATTTTTTAATTCCTTTTTTTCTATTTCATATTTTTTCAAAAATTTTATTTATTATTTTTTGTTTTTAATCTTATTTTCTTAATTTCTTATTTTTTATTTTTATTTGTTGTTTAATGTTTATTGATCTTGATGTTTACTTTTCTACTTTCTGTTTCTCTTGTTTAATATTTTATTTAGTTTAAGTTATTAATGGTTTCTTGGTTGATTTACTATTTACTTACTTAATTTTAAAAATGAGGGGCCTCGGACATAATTGAGTGTTTATAATCTTCACCTGTGAAATTTAGTCGCTGAAATATACAAGAAGCCCCCTGTTGCCCCCTGTTCTTTATTTTGAGAATTGTAGAATAACTATGCTGCATAACCTCTGATAAATAGGGAAAGAAGCTTCAATCAAATTGATAAGAAACAACATTATTATATGAATCTGAGTCTGGTCTTCATTTCATCTCTCGGCCTTAATCCTTCTATTGCTGTAGGAAAATCATTTGACGAGAACCATCATGGGCATGGGAAAGGGAAGATGCTCATTTCTGTTGCCATTACCGAATCAACAGGGCCCATGCAAGCGTTAAAAGATCCAGAAATTAAGACAAAGTTCTTAAGCACTTGAAAAGGCCATACTTACTTTCCAATATTAATAAGTTTATGATTCAGATAGTTGAGGGGAATTTCTTCGTTTTATCGTTATACAACAATTGCTGGTAGTCTGTTGTTGATTGTTCTAGTAGATAGGGAAGCTTCCCTTAAGTCCGATGGCATGCCCCCTACAGATATTGCCTCATGTGTTCTTCAAATTCTCAAGTGTATCTATGAACCCCAAAAGGAATCAACATTTCTGAACTTATCCCTACGGATATAGGGCAGCTGTTTTAATGGTTGATCATGATGAAGTCGAAGCAACAACAGAGCCTTCAAAGGTCTCGAGTTTAAGCCAAATCTGGGATTTGTCACGTCTTCGAGTGGCATCTATGACTCAACGGATGACTTAGTTTCTACAGTTTGGGACTGTAATACTGTCCTTTATCTTAATCCTAGCCAAGCTGAGATTCTAGAAATTTGTAATAAAGCATGGGAGCAAATCAGAGAACCAACGTGAGGAAAGAAAGAAAACCCCATGCAGTTCACATGCAAGGTCCAAATTCATGCTCATGAAGATAGCCTTTTAATTTAATTTGAAGTGTTAAAGGAATAACCACGAGCTTGGCCTAGTGGCAAGAGATGCTGCCCATAATTCCCATGACATGGGTTTGAACCCCCCTTAACCTTTTTCTTATAAAGGGTAAGCAAACTTGGACTCCCCATATAAACGTAATGGTGCAAAACTATAACCAGTACTTGGGCATGGCTGAGTGGTTAGGAATTTTGTCTGCATATCCCAAATCATGGGTTCAATCCTTGCTTGATGCTTTTTTCCCTAAAAGCTAATTTTTTTCTAAGAGCCATCTCATGGGCAGCAGCTATTGGGCCTTGCCACACACTCCTAGCGGCTCATTCAATTAAGTCACATGGAATTAAATTAGACCTCAAGTTGGGCCTACGGATAACACTTGGAAATAAAATGAAGGGCCAATCTTAAAAATAAAAATAAATCCTTTTCTCAAAATTCAAAATTAATTTTAATTCAATTTCAAATAAAATTAAGTTTAATTGTTTTTTTCTAAATAAAATCAGGTTTAATTCTTTTCTTCAAATAAAATCAAGTTTAATTCTTTGCTTCAAATAAAATTAAGTTTAATTCAATTTAAAATAAAATCAAGTTTAATTCCTTTTTTTAAATAAAAATCAAGCTTAATTCTTTCCTTCAAAAAAAATCAAGTTTAATTCTTTTTTTCAAATAAAATCAAGTTTAATTCTTTTCTTCCCATGAAATCAAGTTTAATTCTTTCCTTCCAATTTAAAATCAAGTCTAATTCTTTTCTTCAAATTTAAAATCAAGTTCAATTCTTTTCTTCAAATTTCAAATCAAGTTCATTTAATTCCAATTCTTTTCCTTGACTTCAAATCAAATCAAGTTTAATTCTTTTTATCAAATTCCAATTCAAATTTAATTCTTTTCTTCAAATTTCAAATCAAGTTCATTTTATCCTAGTTTAATTCTTTTCTCCAAATTTTAAATCAAGTTCAATTTCTCAAAATTCAAAATCAAGTTTAATTCTTTCCTTTAAATTTTAAATCAAGTTCATTCAAAATCAAGTTCATTTCAAATCAAATTCATTTTAAATCAAGTTCATTTCAAATCAAGTTCATTTCAAATCAAGTTCATTTTAAAATCAAGTTCATTTTAAGTTTATTTCAAAATCAAGTTCATTTTAAATCAAGTTCAATTTCTCAAATAAAATTAAGTTCAATTTCTCAAATCAAATTTAGTTCGTTTTAAATCAAGTTCATTCAAAATCAAGTTCATTTTAAATCAAGTTCATTTTATATTAAGTTCCTTTTTTTTTCAAAAATCAAGACCAATTTTTTTTTCAACCTGAGCTCAATCGCTTTTTTTTATCATTATTATTTTCAGATTAAATTCATTAATTCTAGGTCTCATACAATGAACTCTAAACACGAACTGGTAGTTTTTTTTTGTTGTTCGATGTTTAGGGATTCATATGGGTCCCAATGCAGTCGTAATTGTCTTAGACCCTGTGCATATGTTGACTAAGAATCCTTTTCAAATAATTTCAAGAGAAACTTCATTTTGGAATCCCTAGTCTCACGCGATGGACTCTAAATGAGAACTGGCGGTTTCACTGCTGTTTGATATTTAAAGATTTATATGGATCCCAGTGCAGCCCTCGTTTGCCTCGGATCCTGTGCATATGTGGACTAAGGATTCTGTTTAAAATATTTTCAAAATACTCTGTTCCTTTTCAATATCTCCCGAAGGTCAAGCCTTTAAAACCAGAACTACGTAAACCTTGAGTTTCCCATTGTACCAGGGAATACGTAGGAGTAGGATTAAGTCCTGTCAGGATATCTTTCCACCAACTTATTTATTTTCTATTCTAATTAAAGGGATCAAACAATTTTCAAATAAATGACACACTCGGTTTAAGGGTACCGTTCTACGGAACCAGCGAGTAGGGTGCCTAACACCTTCGTTACTCGTAACCGACTCCCAAATCTAAATCTCTTCCTCGAGTTAGGGCTTTTCCAAATATTTTTTCCTTAAATAAAAATTTAGTGGTGGCTCCACATAATCAAATGAAATTCTTTTTTTAATGAGTTCATCATCTCATTGTAATTACGGTTGGGACTGATGGCGACTCCACTGGGGACTTTTAGAGAGTCAAGCCTATTTGATTGAGTGTACATTATATTGATCCCTTTCCTGTTTATTTGCACGATTTATTTGTCTGTTTGTCTATCTGTTTATTTTTCTGTTTATTCTATGTATAACCTTAGGGTAGACGAACAATAAATTGCTATATATCTGTTGCGATTTCCCCAATTGCAACTATCCCAATTATTTGTGTGCCCTCCACACATTACATTAATGCATTTCATCTTATGAGTGTGGCCCTATATCCGAGTCTGAGTGTAGCCTAGGATAAATGGATCTAGTGGTGTCACTCTAGGGCTTACGTCCTGTTTGGCTATCACGAAAATCCCGGCTAGAGTGCGTCCTATTCATGTGCCCTGCAACTGGTAGCTTCTTCTACTTTGTTGCGCAAACATTATGAACTGGAACTTGGCTCTAGTAACCTTTTATACCTCAGGATTACTGACCACCTTCGAGAGGTTCACGCATTAAAGGCCATAGACCCTTAGGACAGATGACCCATATAGGAGGCAAGGATGGCACACCCCTTTTATGATACAAGGTTCATATGCTGCTCACAAACATTTATTTGAATTGAATCACCCAAGATGACAGAGAAGAATAGGAAATATGAGATTGGGGAGATACAAGATCAAGAAGAAAATCAAGCAAAAAGAAAGAAAATATAAACAAGAAAAATCAAAATGAAGGAGAAAGATAAAAAAATCCTAGGAAAAATTAGAATTTTTTTTTTGAAAATTTCGAAAATATGAAAAGGTGCAAAAAAAGAGAAAATGAATTTCGAAAGAAAATCTAAAGAATTTTTTTTTTCAAACTAAAAAGATCTTCAACAAAACCAAAGGTTTTTAGCAAATAAAAACACCAAAAATTTGATAAGTAAAAAAATAAAATTGCTAAAAATCAACCAACACTCAATTATTTTCAAAATTCATTGTGCATATATTCCTTCATTCATAAATTTATCACTAAAAGAAGGAGATTTTGAAAATCATCCCATGCATTCTTATTGAAACACAAACATCTTTATCATGCATGGCTTTTGCATTCAAACGGTTTCTCAAAAATTAATTTTTATTTAACAGAAAAATTGGAGAAAGACAACTTCCTCGACATCCTTATAGGACCCGATCATAGTCAGGAGTCATGGATGAGCTGGAAAGACAAAGTGAGGAACTGAGAAATAAGGTCCAAACATTGAAAGATCAAGTGGCCAAGCTAATGGAGGCCATCCAACAATCCAAACAAAAGGATATTCCAAAAGAACCCATGGGCCCATTATACCCTCCGGGCTTCAGTCCACAAAATCCTTCACCATCAACCATGCCTCCACAAACCGAAGGGGTTCATTATGGGTTTCCTCATAGGCATGCACCCTTATTTGGCCAAACACAAACCCACACACAAACCCAAACACATAACCTACCTTCAAACCCCATAGAAATCCCTTATACCATTCCAAATACCACCTCACAAGCTTACCAAACAGCTGTTGGGGGGACAACCCAAGGGTCTCACCCTATATACATACCATCCTCTCATCCTCACAACATGATGGGAGAATACCCAAACCACCCTTTTAAGGAGGATATTGAAAAATGGAAAACCCTGAAGGAAAGAATCAGGGCAATTAAGGGAAGTGCTTATGATGACAGGGATGCATCTGATTTGTGCTTGGTCCCAAATATAGTTATCCCTCCCAAATTCAAGTTCCAAAATTTAAAAAGTATCAAGGAACTAACTATCCAAGGAATCACTTGACCATATACTGTAGAAGGATGTCTGCCTGTACTCACGATGATAAGCTGCTTGTCCATTTCTTTCAAGACAACTTAACTAAGGCAGTTGCCAATTGGTATACTCAGCAGACACATATCCGTTCATGGAGGGATCTGGCTGAGGCCTTCTTAAAACAGTACCAGTACAATACGGAGATGGCTCCTGATCGAACTCAGCTTCAGAACATGGCCAAGAAAGGGGATGAAACCTTCAAGCAATACGCTCAGTGATGAAGGGAATTAGCTGCTCAAGTTCATTGACACACTCCAAGATCCTTTCTATGACAAGATGATTGGCAGTGTGACCGTTAGCTTCTCTGATATATCATCATTGGAGAAAGGATCGAAGGTGGCATACACCATGGAAGGATCATGCATAAGTTTGCAGGGACAGTTGATGCCTTTAAAGGAAAGAAGAAGGCAAGTGAAGCTTATAATGTGGCTTCTGGCCAAGGACAGTACATACATCAGATGGCACCTTGTGGACCAACCAATTTCCAACCACCACCTTATCCACCTTATGCACCATATCCTTGCATCGCCACCACCTACCAAACACCCTACCCTCCAACATACAACCATCCAATGCAAATCTGATCACCAACACCATACACAGTCCAAACACAAGCCATAAGCCAAAACCCTAGCCAAAGCCAAAAGAAGGAGAAGAACCCTGTCCAGTTTGATCCCATTCTAATGACCTACACTGAGTTGTTGCCTCAACTAATCCAGAATTCTCTAGTGGTTCCTTACCCTTTGAAACCTCAAGAACCACCATATTCTAAATGGTATGATGCAAATGCCAAATGCGACTACCATGCAGGATACAATGGTCATTCGATAGAAAACTACCTGGTTCTAAAGCGTAAGGTACAAAGCTTGATTAATGTAAAATGGCTAGATTTGGGGAAGCTTGCTCCTAATACAGAAAATAATCCATTGCCGAGTCATGAGAGTTCAGTAGCTAGCTGAAGGAAATCAAAGCAGCACAATGAGATGCCTTATACAAATTGGAATATTGAGCAAGATTATCTAGGATTTTTCATACTTTTCAAAATTAATCTTTTGTAAATAAATCTCAATGAATAATACAAAAATTACATTTTTCATGTTTCTTGGGCATGTGCTTCACATTATTGGCTTTACTTCTTGAACTTTCCATTCCTATCATCACTTATTCCTACACCCAAAAAATAAATACTTATTGGTGACAATGCTAACGTTGTAATAAATAATTTTGAACAGGTTACCCGCATAGGACACAAGGAGGGCACACATCCCTTTCATGATACCTGCTTTATATGCTATTCACAGGCACTTATTTGAACAAAATCATCCAAAATGGCAAAGAGAAGATGAAATTTGAAGGTTGGGGAGAAAAATAAAATCGACAAGGCAAAAGAAAGAAAAACAAAAATATATAAATCAAAAACAAAGAAAAAATAATACAAAAAGGAAATATTAGAAAATTTGGAAAAATTAGAAAAATAGAAAATAATTTTGGAAATATAGAAAAGAGAGAAAATAAAAATATATATTTTTATGGTTGAAAGAAAACCTAGAAAATTTTAGCAAGACTAAAGGATTATAGATCATTCAATCATGTAAATTTTCAAAATGGTCAACTTTCAAATCTTTAATTAGTTGTGCATACATTCATTCATTCATTAAATAAATCTATAATTGAAAATCATCCCATACATTTTTCATTTGGATACTCATTGGAGCATTGACATTTTTATCACTCATGATTTTGGCATTCACATTTTTTCTCAAGATTAATTTTAAATTTAACAGAAAAATTGAAGAAAGACAACTTTCTCGGCATCCTTATAGAACTCGGTTACAATCAAGAATCATGAATGAGTTGGAAAGACAAAATAAGGAGTTGAGAAATGAGGTGAAAACTTTGAAGGATCAAATGGCCAAATTAATGGAGGCCATATAGTTATAGAAAAAGAGAGACATGAGAGGGTCCCTTATAGAAGAACCAATTGGCTCATCATATCTTCCTAACCCCAATCCACAAAGCTCTATGACATTGCCCATGCCTCCACAAGTTGAATGGGTCCATTATGGGTTCCCTCATGGATAAGCACCCTCCTTAATGAGATAGACACAAATCTAAACATAAAACCTACCTTCAAACCCCACAAAAAAACCTCATATTATCCCAAACATCACCAGACAAGTACCTGCTCAAGCTTACCAAACAACCGCTAGGGGGACGAATCCTATGTTCACCCAAAGATCTCATCCTATACACATATCACCTTCTCATCCTCATCACATGATAGGAGAACACCAAAACCATCGTTTTAATGAAAGTGCTAAGAAATGGAAAACCTTGGAAGGAAGGATCCGGGCAATTGAAGGAAGTGCATATGATATAAGAGATGCGTCCAACTTGTGTCTAGTGCTAGACATGGTCATTCCTCCAAAATTCAAAGTTCCTGAATTCGAGAAATACCAAGGAACTGGTTGTCTGAGGAACAATTTAATCATGTATTGCAGAAGGATGGTTGCATGTGCTCATGACCATAAGTTGCTCATCTACTTCTTTCAAGACAGTTTAACTAGGGCAATGACAAATTGGTATACTCAATTGGAATGGGGACATATCCGTTCATGGAGGGACCTGGCTGATGCATTTCTGAAGAAGTACAAGTATAATCTAGAGATGGCTACTGAAAAAACATAGCTTCAGAATATGGGTAAGAAAGGGGATGAGTCCTTCAAAGAATATGCATAGCGATGGCAGGAACTAGCAGCTCAAGAACAACCCCCTTTATCTGAGAAAGAATTGGTCAGGATGTTCATTGATACACTCCAAGACCCCTTCTATGATAAGATGATCGGCAGTATGACCGCCAGCTTCTCTGATGTTGTCATCATAGGAGAAAGGATCGAAGGTGGCATTCGCAGCGGAAGGATTGTACACAAGTCTGTAAGGACGATAAATGCTTCTACTAGTTTGGGAAAGAAGAAGACAGGAGAAGCTTATAATGTGGCTTATGCTCAAGGTCAATACACACCTTAGATGGCACCATATGAACCAGCTGGTTTCCAACCACCAACCTATCCACCTTAAACACCATATCCCTAGATTGCCACAACCTACCAAAAACCTTACCCTCTAGCCCATAACTATCCTATGCAAATCCAACCACCAACATCATTCACAACCCAAACACAAGCCATAAGGCAAAATCCTAACCAAGGTCAGAAAAAAGAGAAAAAGCCTATCAAATTTGATCCTATCCCAATGACTTACACCGAGTTGTTGCCTCACTTAATCCAGAACCCTCTAATTGCTCCTTACCCCTTAAAACCTCAATAACCTCCATATCCTAAATGGTATGATCCAAATGCTAAATACGACTACCATGCAAGGTTCATTGGTCACTCCACAAAAAATTCCCAAGCTCAAAAACATAAGGTGCAAAACCTAATTGATGCAAAATAGTTGGACTTTGAGAAGTTTTCTTCTAATATAGGAAATAATCCATTGCCAAATCACGAGAGTCAACCAACTAGCTAAAAAGAATTAGGGTAAGAATTATGTGATGATGGTGTATTGGGAGATCCCGATTAACATGATAAGAAACAATCATCCAAAGATTTTCATACTTTTAAAAATCAATCTTTTGTAATAAATCTGAATTAGAAATACAAAAATTACATTTGTCATGTTTCTTGGGCATGTACTTTACAATATTGACTTTACTTCTATAAATTGTTAGCCTTTTCATCATTCAACTCCTCGTCCCCCCAAAAAAAAATACTTATTGGTGACAATGTCAGCGTTGTAATAAATAATTTTGAACATCTTATTAATCAAATTTAAAGCAAAAAATTAAATGAGGAAGCCAAATAAGCGACGTTTAGGTCCAACCAAGGATTCCAAATCACCCTCCATTGTAATTTCTCACACAATGAACTCTGAATGCAAACTGGTAGCATACCCTACTGTTCGACATTCAGATAGTCATACGAGTCTCAGTGCGACCTTCGCTCGCCTTAGGCTCCATGCATATGTGGACCTGGGAACACATCCAGAAAAAATAAAATTTTCAAAATATGTTGTTTTCTAATTCTCATGCAATGAGCCCTACATACGAATTGGTAGCATACCCTACTGTAAACATCCAATTACGTCTGAGGCTCCCAGTCGCTAAATTTATTAATTAACCCTAATTTAAATAATGAATAGATAGTAGATTCAGCGGAAGACAAACAAAAATCAAAAGGAAAAAAATCAGAAAAAAATAAAAAAATAAAGAAATTTAAAGAAAATCTGAAAAAGAAAAAGAAAAAACCTGAAAAAAAAGAATAAGAATAAAATCTGAAAATAAAAACGAAATAAAAAACTGAAAAATAAAATCTAGGAAAAAGAAATAAAAAATAAAAATCTGAAGGATAATAAAATTCTAGAAAAAATAAAAATCTAAAAATAAAAACGAAAAAACACCTGAAAAAAAAAAGTAATAGTCATAATAATAATAATAGAAAATTCCAAAAAAAGGCAGAAAGATCAGCAAAAGGTACAGGGTCACGAGGCAGGGTCTGTTTCTACATGTATATAAGAGTGAAAGTGGGAGTCCCAGGGTTTGTTTTGGTGATTGATTAGTTCGGAGAAGAGGGCTCGCGCGAAAGGGATCAGAGAGCAGAGAGAGCTTTTGGTGGAAATTTCCTCATTATCTCCACAAGTCTTGGAAATTCCGGCGAAAGGGGGAAGTTTTGAACGTTCTTCAACTTCCAAGCAAGGATCTGGATCAAAAGGAGAAGAAGGCCGCTGCAAGATACAAGTCCAGGATCGGCACACGCAAGTTAGCCATACTCTTTCTCTCTAAATCCTTGCATGACAGGAACGATCATGTAGGTTAGTATGGTTTGAGCCAAAAACTGTATAACCGAACAATGCCTATGAACAATCGTAGTTGAGATCTAGAATTGCATGATACTCGTATTAGAAGAAACTATGAAACAACGTGATGATAAGGAGTGTTGAGAATCAAACGCATCGAGCGAATTCCTAGTCAGATAGAGAGTGATGTGGTCGAACGACAAGTGTTCGAACCATGCACGAAGAGAACTCAGTTGTAGGCTTAGAGGCGAGCTCCCTGATTCGTTCAAATATAAGGCCATAATTGATCATAGTAGTATCGCTCACAAACTCCTCTGTTTCCAAGTCTTTATGTCGGCCACGTTTACATGCATGAATCTTGGGATCTGTTCGCAAATCAGTAACGCAGTTGCGTTCATGGAAGGAAAGGTGACATAGGGGTGCTGTGTTCACCTATAGAACAGGGCCATTAGTAGCCAACGAGAATAGGAGGATGACCCCGATTAGTTCCCTCAAGGATATTGGAGAGGGCAGAGACATCGAATCCCAGGTTAGGTGTTTATCCTAGGGTAGGTGCTTATCTGCATAGTCGTGACGTGAGGTAAGGCGAGGCTGCATGTCAAGCAGGCCTTGTCACTTTGGGCACGTGTAAAGTGAAGCTCGCAAGTCACGACGCTAGACTCGTCTATGTCCATACGCAAATAGAAGGCAAATAGAAGCTCTTCGCTGTGGTAGATAAGGCATGGCTGCCCCGTTCGATGTTGATAACCCAGTGTGGTCAAGCGGGAAGGAACTAGAAAAAGGAGTGAGGTAAGCTATAGGAGCAGTAGCTGTTTCAGTCTTAATGAGCATGATAGCTTCCCTCACGACACCCACGCTACTGGTATAACTGCTGCATTCCACCCAGAGGAACCTGTATCGAACGGAGTTGCACCTTGAGCACGACTAATATCTGGTGAAGGTGGGACTCTCGCTTAGGGCCAAATGGAAACTAGGACTAGTTTGACTCGGGCAAGGATAGCTGTTGTGGAGCATAAATGTCATCTATCAGCATGAGTCATGGTGAGCCAATATCGATGTCGGACTATGGACGATTCGTCGACCTTGTGAATGAAACAGAGAGCAAGCATCGTCCGATATTTGCGAGGAGTGCTGGTAATAATTGGCCCGCATGGAACACTGGTGGCGCACCTGTAGGTACACCTTCAAATATCATAGGTGTTGGCACTTATGTCTCTCCTACTGCGGCTGCTGCCCCTCACTGTGTTTGAATACGCTTGGTCTAGCCAAGAGTCAACAGCTGATGGAGACCTAGGTGTCTGTATGGGCGCTCATGGCAGTGCTGCTACTCCAGTTTCCATACGAACTCTTCAGCAATGTACGCTCATGAATGGGGCGTCAATGACATCACCATCCAGTTTCTGGAGGGACTGCTTGGCTCAGCTAGCGCTCGCCGACAACCTACTGGGTCGGTAGTGCAAGCCAATCCAAAACTTCGTGAAGATGCCAACAACGTTGAAGATTGGATTCCATTTTTAGCTTTGCATTGAATTACACTCTAGTGAAGAGAAGGCAGTAAAGGCCCCCTAGCCATCTATTACTCACCCATAACGGTCCCACTTTAAGTAATGGATCCTACTGGTTTACGTAAGGGGCTGCATTATTATGGGGTGCATGGCATGGCAATGATAGTAAAATGCCATGGCATGGTCCTCTGTTTTTCGATCGCTATGACCAAGCCCATGGGGGTAACTAGCATATTTCCTCAGGTTTCACTCTCAAAGATGTTATTCCGGCCAGGTCGTATAGAGAAGACATATATAAAGGAGCCACGTGGTGCATCTTGAGTCGAAGCAACCATGCATGCATCAAAGATTATTCATGGATGCAATTCAGATATGCCTATTGTAAAGATCTTTCATATAGAGGCATGTGTAAGGAATGGAATTCCAACGTATGTGGGACCCACTGGCAATTGTAATAAAAAGGAGGATGGTCCCACCCTGCCACATACAGCCTTGACCCTGATTCTGAGAAATTAAAAACTACAAAACCCAAAAGCCAATACTTCCTTACATTTCAATTTAGCACCCACACCTTCCACATTTGCCAACCAGCCCACACTCTTTCCTTTATTACATACAAACCCCCAAACTTCCCATAATTAGGATTTAACCCCAAAACTTCCATAATTGCAAAATAATCCCAAAACCGCCCCTAATTACAAAATAACCCCTGAGTTATCCATAATTGCAACAAGGCCCTCGCTCCCCCTCTGATTGCACATTAGCCCCAAATCTTCCCTATTTGCAAAATCATCCCATAGCTTTTCATAATTATAAAATTGCCCCATAACTCTTCATAATTATAATTCTACCCCATAACTCCCCATAAATAAGATTTTTTTTCAAAAATGGCATATTTGCCCCTCATTTTCCCGAAATGGCAGATTTGTCCCTCACTTTCCCAAAATGGCAGATTTGCCCCTCACTTTCCCAAAATGGCAGATTTTCCCCTCACTTTTCCCATAATCACAAAACTGCCCCTCAAATCTCCATAATTACAATTTTAACCTCTAATTTTCCATCATCACAAAACCAACCCCCCGAATTCTCCATAATTGCAATTTAACCCCCAAATTTTCCACAACTCCAATTGTACCCCCATACTCCCCCGAAATTCAAACAATTCTTTCCTTTTCAAGAATCAAGCTCTTTGTCTAAGAGTCAAAATAAATTTCCCTTTCCGACCCTTTGTCTTTAAAATAAAGTTTTTCAAATATTTTGGGATACTTGGGTTCACGTAATGGGCTCTGAATGAGGAACTGGTGGTTCACCTGTTGTTCTACGTTTAACAGTCTGTATAGGCCCCCGTACTGCCGTAGCCGCCTCAGGTCTTGTGCATGAGTGGACTAAAGGTCCTTTCAAAAATAAAAAGCTCTTTTTCAAATATTTTGGGATCCATGGTCTCACGCAATGGGCTCTAAACGAGGAACTGGCGGTTCACCGGCTGTTCAACGTTTAACAGTCTGTATAGGCTCCCGTTCTGTCGTAGCCGCCTCGAGTCTTATGCATGAGTGGACTACAGGTCCTTTCAAGAAAAAAAATTTCTTTTCCAAGTGTTTTGGGATTCTTGGTCTCACGTAACAGGCTCTAAACGAGGTACTGGCGGTTCACCTACTGTTCAACGTTTAACAGTCTGTATAGGCCCCCGTGCTACCGTAGCCGCCTCGGGTCTTGTGCATGAGTGGACTAAAGGTCCTTTCAAGAATAAAAAGTTCTTTTCAAGTTTTTTGGGATTCTTGGTCTCACGCAACAGGCTCTGAACGAGGAACTGACAGTTCACCTGTTGTTCAACGTTTAACAGTCTGTATAGGCCCTCGTGTTGCCGTAGCCGCCTCGGGTCTTGTGCATAAGTGGGCTAAAGGTCCCTTCAAAGAATGACAACCTCCTCAAAATTTCCTTTGTCCTTTAAATGTCTTCGAAGGTCAAGCCTTCACAAACTAGAACTGCGTAAGCCTTGAGTTTCCCAATTCACTAGGGAATACGTAGGAGCAGGATCAAGTCTGTCCAGGCTAACCTCCATCAATCTATTTATTTTCACATTAATTAAGGGATCAAACAATTTTCAAAAATCACACAGTCAGTTTAAGGGTACCGTTCTTCGGAACGGGCGAGTAGGGTGCCTAACACCTTCCCCACTCGTAACCGACTCCCGAAGCTAAATCTCTTCCTCAAGTCAGGGTTTTTTCCAAATCTTTTCCCTTAAATAAAAATTTGGTGGCGACTCCACATAACCATAATATTCCTTTTTAAAATTTTAACGAGTTCGTCGTCTCGCCGGAATTACGGTTGCGACACCTACTATTCGGTGTTTAGGAATCATATAGGTTCTAGTACAACCCTTATTTGTCTCGAACTTTGTGCAATGTGGACTAAGAATATTTCAAAAAATCTAAAAAAACACTTTCAACTTATCTATCAATTCAATACAAACCTTACTTTTTTCGATTACCTCCAAAGATCAAGTCTTCAAACCAGAACTACGTAGCTTTGAATTTCCCATTGCACTAGGGAATACATAGGAGCAGGATTAAGTCCTGTCAGGCTATTTTCCAAACCTATTTATTTCTATTCTATTTAAAGGGATCAAACAATTTTTAAAAATATCAAGATCACACATTTAGTTTAAGGGTATCATTCTTCTGGACCGGGCAGTAGGGTACCTAATACCTTCCCTACTCATAACCGACTTTCGAACCTAGATTTTTTCCTCAAGTTAGATTTTTCCAAATATTTTCCCTTAAAAATAAAATTTGGTGGCGGCTCCACAATAAATAAAATTCCTTTCTAAAATTTTTAGCAAGTTCATCATTTCGTTGTAATTACGATTACAACATACCTTAAGCACATTCAGAAATAACTGTAGAATACAGTTTCATGTGACAACCACACTTCAAAAACTCCCATAGCAAGGAAGAGTTGTTTATGTGGTAATTGCACTCTAAAGATAATTCTAAATATGGTTCCACATGTCCAAACTCACTAACATGCATCATTTATAGATAATTATGCTTTTAGTTGCACTCCAAAAAAATTTAGCATAATTTTTTAAAAAATTAAAAAGCAATTAAACCTTAAAGACTCCAGTATATCATTACAAAATTACTAAACACGATGTAATATTGTGCCATCATGACACTAATTTGGTTTACCATAAAAAAACTCCATCAAATCAAAGCTCGTAAATAGAAGTGTCAATTAAGCTTCCAACCCAAGGATAACCCATTCCATAATCCTCCATAATGGTTCTTTCAAATTTAAAAAACCTAATATACAGGGCCTTTACGAGTCCTTCTCCATATAACCCTTTAATGAGTGGGTTAGGGTGGGATTAGCCCACATAGTAAAACCATCCAGCTTAACATCCTAGAATTTCCAAATTAAAAAAAAAAACACCTAATTTCTAAAATTGGAAAGTTAAAGCATTAGTGTTTCACAACCTCGGCAACATTGTACTTCTTGAATTTTTCAGCCAAGATTCAACATTAGAATTTTTTCCCCTGTAAGTTTCTCATTGAAATTCAGCATTTCAAGCATCATTTTTTTTTCCTTTCAATTTCTTTTCTCTTAAATTTTCTCTATAATACCATAAAAATAAATACCGATTTTATGTTTAAGTTGTTCATTCGATTTTATTTTTAGTTCGTTATTTCATAATGTGAAAATATTTTTAGAAAATACTTGTATGAAAATACGGTAATTTTTTTTTAAATTGTTTGATATAAATTATGAGCCTCGTCATTAAAGCATATATAGTGGTAAGTCAAATAATTAAATTATTTTGCACACATACATAGCATGAAGGATTCTAATTGTTTAAGTTATTAGTTATGACTCTTAACTCGTATTAAAACAAATAAACATAGTTCGTTCACACCACATAAATCATAACATAATTATACATTACATAGACATATCCCATAAATTCTAGGCACGTAGGCCTTACCATATAATTTATTACAAACCATAGTTAACCTTCCTTATTTACATACATATTTTCTGTATTCTATCATACATATTATATATGTAAATACATAGCATATTCTCAATCACTAATATCTAGGATGTTTGCATCATTCTATTTCAATTATTAGTGCAATATAAATCTTTTTCAAGAGGGAATGTCTCGTATCCGCTTCAAGTATAGAAATTTCCACCATCACAACAGCGTTTGGGGTGTTTAGGAAGAAAGTGAGAAGAAGTAGGGGTGAGAAACTAAGTTTCTCAGTAGGTTTTATACTCTAATCTAATATCATTACTATAATCCTAGCTATTTCAGTTTATTTCAGAAATCATTTCTTGTATAAAAGGTTACTTTTAATTCTTTGAAAACATTTCTCTAAACTGGATAAATTTTATTCAAAAACATACATCTGAGTGCTTAAACATACATTTCTCTTAACATTCATAAACTTTGGAATCACAAATAAGATATCATTTGACATACAATTATTCTATGTCTTAAGCTTTATTCTTTACTACTTTTCTTTGTCTTTATCATTTCTTTTTTCCAACCTTTGGATCATTTTATGAATCTAGTTTCACCACCTTTGGGAGAAAATAATTAGACATAGACATATATCAAATTTGTTAAACAATATCTTCTCACTAACTCTACTTCCATCCTCTACTACTGATTAAGGATAAGAGCTCATTCCTAGGCGATTGTCACCATCACATAAAGTGTGAAGGATTCAATGCCTTCGGTGCAGAAAGATTTTTGGAACAACCTTTGGCTTCAAGAAGCAACCATTGACTTCTCTTCAATAGGGCTTTAAGGGCCCTCTAAATTCCTAGTCTGCACAAGGCATAAAGAAAGTAGTATTACGTTTTCACATAATGTTTACTTTAGTGATCTCTTAATCTTTTTTAAGTTCATTTTAATGGATTCCGAATAATTATGCATGCTTAAACAAATTTCCAGCCAATATGGAATGAACAAATAGGTCCCAAATTCCTCCTCAACATCAACATAACAGTACTCATACATAACATCATCCTTTCTTACTTATGATCATTTATCAATCATTCTTACACACATAGTGTGCATTCACAATTAATAATACAAGTTGACTGATAAATCACATAACATTATATCACAATTACATAACAAACCCAATGTATCAATTCGGTTTTTGATGTTGAATCATTCAAAGGACTTAATTCACTCAACCTTCTAAGTTGATATTCATCCTTTCCTTTTCTCAAAGTCCATTTGTTTTCTTGAGATTTTTTACATCTTGATATTTTACTTTAGGTAGCTGAATGGCACCTTTTTAATTTTTATTCTTTGTGTTCTCATTTGTTCAAGTCTTATGCAAGTCCTCATTACACTATGTTCAAATATTTAAGTATTTACAAACTTTTAACTTGTTTAAGACATTTTAGTTAAATTTGGTCGAATGGTAACTTGTATCTTTGTCTACTTTCTTTTGAACTTTTAATTCTTCCTTTAACATTATAATACTTCTTAAGTTATGTAAACTAAGATTTTAAACTCTTTTTCTCACAATTATCCTAGGGTAGCCGAATGTGAACCCTAGTTTCCTAAGTTCTTATAGGTCATTTTCTCTTATATTATAAGTTGATTTAGGTCATTTGAAGTCCAATTCATCAATTGTTATCTAACTTAAACACTTTTAGAACTTCTTTATCATTTTAATATGTCATGGAAATGACTTAGTTTATTTCTAACTTCATATTTTAAATCCTAATCATCTTTCTTGAACATGCTTAAAATTGGTCTTTGAAGTATGTTAACTTGTGACTTTCCCTTTTGCAATTTCTTCTTGCTTTAAACCAAAGAATGTCCAGTTAAGTAATTAGGGATTGATGCTTCTTCTAGGTCAATTTACTTCTAAGTGGCCAAATGACCTACTTCCTTAAATCCTACCTTTCTTACACTTTAATCATTTCATGCTTACAAGTTTAGGATCATTAATTAGACCTAGTTAAGAATTGAAACTCATCCTTTGTTAATTAAACATGTGGTGGCCGAATGTCACACCTTATACTTAGGGTTTCACCATTTTCTTTTTAACCCTAGATTCATTTACCTAAAAATGATCAATTGGTCCTTTTTTTCTATTTTAAAACTATATTATCATACTTTTAATTCATTCTAGTGACATGTGAAAGGTCCTTAATTAAACTTAGTTAGAAATTAAAATTTTCCCTAAGTTAATTAAACACTAAGTGGTTGAATGCCACTCTTCTAGGTTTAGGTTTTACTTTTCTTAGCCCTAGTTGACTTGATCATTTATTAACCCAAGTTGACCTAAGTTGACCATTACTTGGGAACCAAGTTTAGACTTCAAAATTGACTTAGTCTAAGGTAATTCTAAGTCTTTTGACCTAAATTTGATGGAATGGCTGAATTTTACATTTACCCTTACTTAAGTTATGGTAAATTTTTAAGTTATCCATTTTAAGCTTTGGGATTTTTACCACTTAGTAATTTTTGAATTTTACCTTAAGCTCACCTAGGCTATATATTTTGAAACTTAATCTTTTAAATGTTGATTAAACCTCCAAATAAGTTATTTACTTGTTGAAAATGGTTGATTTATCCTTAAATCACGTTTTAAACCCATTTTTGTCAAAATCTCTCTAAGGTGGATGAATTCACTCCAACAAGTTTTTAACCTATTTTTTCTTTGATTAACTTTGTTCAAAGGTTGTTTTAGTCCATTTAAGACCTGGTCGCAGAGCTTAAGTTACTTAGAAAAGTTTTAACCAAATTAAACTTTAGTTTTGGAGTTGTGGCCGAAAGCCTTCTTTGGTTAGCCAAGGTCATTTCTTCCAAATTTCACCTCACATAATCATGGTTCAGTGGGTTACGTTCTTGCTGCACCTTCATGCTTTTGTTCTATGTTATTTCTTCCAAGTCCAGTCTTGGAGGTTCGACCATGATGAATCTTGAGTGCTACACAAAGTTTTTGCCACTTTTATGCTTATAATTACAACATTTTCTCGGTAGCTTTTTACCCTTTGTCTAAAGGGAGCCTTTGGAACTTATCACATAAATTTATTTCACCTCTTAACATACATACTCAAAGGTGAAAATTCAATACAAAGATCATACCAAACTCATCACAAGAGAAAAATCACAATATTATAGCATTTGTTTTCAAACCACCAAGAGTAGATTCTCATGATCAAATCTAAAATCCACACATCTCCTTTCAAGTTTACTTCAATAACTTGTTCATGAGCACTTAAAATTGATCAAAGCTTAAAAAATAATTTTTAAACAATTTCCACCAATTAAATTTCTTCTAAGTGTCTTAGGAGAACTTTTAACCGAACAAACTTTGTTTTACTTCTCAAGAATCACTAAAAATTGGTAGGGCTAATTTTTAACAGTTAAAATACAATTTTAAGTTCTCACAAGTGAAAACAAAAGAGAGATGTATAGATTTTAGAGAAAAGATGCATGAAAGAAAACAAACACACCATAAAAGACAAGTTAGAAGCATAAAAAGACAAGTAGAAAGATCTTACTTGTTGAAGACTTCCTGAGTGTTTTGTGGGCCTTTGGTGGCTGCCTTGGGTCCCCTCTTGTCTGGTCCACATGTTGACAAGTGAAGGTGGTGAGGCTTTGGTGTTTATGACTTTAATTTGACTTAAGTCTCAAAGATGGAGACTTAGGCTTAAGTGTGGGATTTTGGGTGTTTTAGGTTAAGATGAACTTAGAGAGAATGAAGAGGATGTGGTTAAGTGTTTAAGCTAAAAATATGATGCAAATTGGGTTCCAAGGGGTGCCAAATGTGTTTGGCCACTTATGGGAAAGTGGAATTAATTTTGTACTTATGGGTATTTTGGTAATTTTATTTAAATTTTTCTATTTTTTAAAATAAATTAAAATTTAAGAAATTATCCCTTTTATATTTAGATTAGTTCTAATTAAATTGAGTTTACCCCTAATTATAATTAACTTAGCCTAAGCATACTTTACTTTTAATTAATCAAGGTTAATTAGTCTTAAACATAGTTAAAAGAATTTTTTTACTATTCAGTTTCGTCCTTTTGTGGAAGACTTGATTGACTTGAGCTTGGTGACTCATAACCAGCTTTTTCACATGCTAAATTTCGTGCATATGAGTGTTAGGCCCACTCTTAGCTTGCTTATCACATTATTTTGCCCTCCTGACCTTCCAGGGATGTTTTCGTAATTTTTATTAGGATTGTCGAAAAAATTTTCAAATTATTCCTCTAACATTTCTAAGACTTTTTGGTTCATTTCCATGTTAATCTAAGGTCATTTACTATTTTTATGGAAACTGACTAGCTTTGTGCAAAAAATGTAGCTCTTAGGGATATTTTGGTTATTTTTGGGTTCTCTCAAGAAGTTTTCATCCCTTCTTAGGTTTTTAAATTTTTCTCATTAATTTTAACCATCTGTGATGTTTTATAATTTTTTTAGGATGTCTTTTACTTGTGTTTTCATTTCTTTATCTCATTATTTGAGTTGTTCAGGTGTAGAAACATTTTCATCATTTACATCATACTTTCTAATTTCTCTACTTTTAATCTCTAATTTTACCTAATTTTATTCTAAAAATTATTTATAATTTCAAATATTTACCATAAAAAAATTGAAATGTTACATTCTCAGCATCAATATACTCGTCCTTCCCTTTCTGATATACCTTCATATGCTAAAGTTATATTTTTATATTTATGGTCTTTGATGCTCATTTTGTGGTTTTTGTATTTATGGCCTATGGCCTTTGGTGCTCATTTTGTGGTTGCTTTGGAAGTTTTTCTATTAATTTATGGTTTTCCAAAAAATTTTCATTGTTACGCAAAATTGTATATATTTACATCTATGTCAGCATCTTTTTATAGTGCAAATGGAAAAAAATAAATTAGGATAACTAAGAACATATGTTTTTATTTTCCTCTGCATAAAGAAGACAAAAGAAACGCCTCCATATGTGATAAATAGCATTTTTTTTTCAATCCACAGTAAGTTTATTTACTACGACTAGATGTTAAGTTTTACAAAGCTATTTAATTCACTTTCTCCGAGGCTTTGGTTTTTGTGTGAATGGGATTTAGAACAATTTTAAAGCTCTACTTTTGAACTCCAAGAGAGGAGGGACATTCCTTTAATCACATAAAAATATATATAAGGTTGTTGTGTATTGTATTATTTTGATGTATTAATGGATTAAAGAAGCAATAGCATAATTGTTCTGAGACTAACTTAAGCAAGTCAAGAAAATTAATTGAGCTATACCACATGCCCACGTAGGCTAACAAAAAAAAATCATATTATTCTGAAATATAGATGGTCAAGAAATATATATATGAGTCATAGTATTCTTCAATCTTTATGTTGTAGGTGACTTTTTAGCTTTTAATTCAACTCTAAATACGTTAAAATAATGCTATGTGAATCGGGAAAAAAATTCATAATACTCAGATGTGTAGTTTTATTTCAAATTAATACCTATATTTTTATTTATTTTTTATTCATCTATTTTCATAAAAGTTTTAAATAATAATTTTTTTACTATTAATATTGTTTTCGTATAAAAAATTAAATAAAAAAAGAAAAATGATGAGAGATTGTGTAATAAAATAAATAAAGAGCATGTTAAAATATTTATTTGATAATTTTAATAAAATGATTAGATTAAAATGAGATTGTATGGATCACGTGGGAGAGACCACGCGTCACACAGAAAAACACCGATGATAATGGGTAGCAGAGACACATCATGCATGTGATTGAGGAAATAAACCTTCTCATTCTTCTAAGATTTGTAGTCCGTTGTATATGAAAAATATTATTCTTCTATTTAAACGGGTTTTTAATATACACTAAGCTATATTATTAAAAATGTATATATAATAATTTTTATAAAAATTACATAATTTAATATATTATTTACAATTTTTAATAAAAATTATTATTTATTAATTTTTTATTATAAATTCTTAAAATATATTAGAAAAATCATTGTTTTAGAAATATGAAAATTGTCAATTTAATTTATTTTAATATTAATTTAGTTTCTTAAAAAATTGAAACCTCCGTTATATATTAAAAAACAAATTAAAACTTTTTCATGCATCAATGATATATTTTCTTTTTATAAGAACCAAATAATTAATTTACAAGAATTAAAAAATTACTTAAAATTTAATTAGAAACATTAAATTTGTTATTAATTTAAATAAATTTTTAAAATATTATTCTTCCTATTAATAATATATTTTTAATATCTTTATCTGTTTAATTATTATCTCTTCCTTTACTTTTTTTCAATTAACTAAAAATAGTTTTATAAAAAAAATTAATAAAACAAATAATATAGATTGAATCTTATAAAAGAAATAAGATAAAGTTTTATTTTTATTTTTATAAAAAAGTGAGGGGATTAAAAATGTAATTTTATTATTAAAAAATAACATGATTGATCGAAAGATTTCAAATATCAAAATGTTATTTTACTCCATGTAATTTTCTGCGTTAGCTGGGGTCGAAGAATATTACACCTAAACAGACCTATAAGCTACTTCCCGACAAATTTTATGAATAGTATTAGGCAACATTGGCAGTATATCGGTCTCGAATCTGTCTAGGATTTTAATAAAATGACAGTAGAAGTAATAGGTAGTGGTGTGCGTCGGGTGGGCTCGAATTCAAAAGCCTTTGTCCGTCCGAAATTGTTATTTATAAAAAAAAAATTATTTTTGTTGATTTATAATGTTAAGTTAGACGGATTTAAATAGAATGAATGGTCAGTTTAATGGGATGGTTCATTATGGATGTAAAGTTTTTTAGATTTCGGCGAACAACAACATAAAATTCAAAGCTTAAAATAACTGTGGTTACAATAAAAATAAAAATACAAACTCAAATCTTAAAAGGATAAAATAATTTTATAAATTTAAAAAAAATGAAACAATAAAATATAACAAAGAAATTATGAATTCCGACGAACAAACCATGGATTCCAGAAAAAATCATGAATTCCGGCGACGTCAGTTGCTTTTGGTTTCCGATGGGTAAACTTTATAAAATCCATCCCAATCGATTTAATCGCCTCTAACTATTCTTCCTTAACCGAAGTAACCCATTCTCTTTTTTAACCGGTCAGTTTTTCGGCTCAAGGCTATTTTCTCATTCATCCCTAATAATAAAATTTTTTTATATTAATAATGCTGAATTTTAAAAGTAATTATAGTAATTAACATTATCTAAAGTTTTTATTCATTCCATTTAAAATTATGGTTATTTTTTTAAAGTTTAGAGCAACTTTAACAGAGCATTTTTTTTTAATAATTGTTTACAAAAAATTTATATATATACATAATTTTTTATTTTTTATAATTTAAACAATTTTTCATTCCTACAAAATAACTTAGTAAAAATTTAAATTTCACATATTATCACATATTTTATATTATTAATTTAATTGAAAACATTAAAAATTATATATTTTTAAATAATAAATTTGAAAAATAAATAATTTTTAAAAAATAAAAGAATAATAATTTTTTAAAAACTACATTAAATAAAAAATTATTTAAAATTTATAAAAATTTAAAAATAAAATAACATTCAATTTTTATTATTTTGATGTCAGAATATTTTTTATGTTCAACCAAATCCGATTAAAGTTGATGATCGTTTGTGTATGCCAAAGATCCATTCTCCTTTGTAAATAAGCTTAAAAGTTGAGATGAATACCATTAAATATTTTATTTATTATAATATTATTTTTAAATGATCGTAACATAAATCTATATTAGTAGCCTATATATTTCTCGTTCGTCTTTGCTGATCATATTATGTAATATAACATATATATATATATATATATATATATATATATATATATATATATATTATGCACTTTAATGTATCCATGTGCTAATAATGTGTTGGACCACGTATTATTTTAGTCCAATCGGGATTTAAGCACATTAGTGTATGCTCATTCCACATCCTTTCTTACTACCTCTTGATGTTGGAAAAAAAAATTCTCTTTTTTTCTCATGGCATTGGGATTGTTTTGACAAATGTAACTCATTCTGTATAAATTTCATCTACCAAACGTAACCCATTGGGATCATGGCATGCGTCACTTTGTAGTGAGTTATATTCACCATAAATTGTATTTCTAGAATCATTCCTTGCAAAACATCATTAAAGACATCATATGTCGTTGTTTGAACCAGTTATCCCAAAAGAATGTATGTCAAATCGACAAGTCTTGTGATATTAGTGCTTGAGTGGTGGATTTATCATAATTTCCTTGACAAAATTATCCCTTCCATGCAACTGGAAAATTTTTCCATTCCCAAGGCATATAATCAATACTTCCTAACATATCTGGAAAGCAATGTGTCTCCCTCATTTGTAGTAGTTGTTGAATGTCATTACTGTTAAGTCTCCTTAAGTACTCTGATGTTATATGTATCTTTGAAAATGATCTTTATCTCCTAAAGCACTCCATTAAATACTTATATGGAAAACTTAATAGAGAGAAGCTTTGGAGTAAGTACAATTTATGGGTGGATCTAATTATATAAGATGAACCAAATGCTAAACTTCATGACACCAAGGTCATGTGACAAGAAATTTGGAAAAGGGCCTTTGTTTAAGTCACTTGCATATTCGACCACTTCCTAGTAAATTAGGAGATCTTAAGTTTAAAATTTTGATTAGGGTATAAAGAAGAGCCTAATCAAGTTATAACTATGGAATAATAAATTCAAAAGAGACTTGAAACTATTAAAGAGTTCATTTGGCCACTTTGGTTAAAATGGGTAAAAATATGCTAAAATCTCCGAGACCATGGAAGGAAAAATTAAGGAAAAGGAACCTTGTTTTAGCCAACTAGGGCATTCGACCACTCTCCCATTAATTAGGGAAACTTGAGTTAAAATTTTAATTAAGGAGTAAAGTAGAGCCTAAACAAGTTTAAGGAATGAATTTTAAAGTTAAGAGAGATTTGGTAGTGGTTGGATACCATTTGGTCATATGCACAAAATTAGTAAGAACTAGAGAAACAACCTTGCTAGAATTTAAAAGTGGTTCAAAGTGAGCTTAAGAAGGTGATTAGACGATGTTATATATGGAGTAGAGAAAGGAGCAAGGGCATTTAGCCTTGCTCACTAAACAAGAAAGAAAATCCCAAAAAATTCCTATGGTTGGTGTAATTAATGTCCTAAATATTATTTAGTGAAGGTCACCTTTCTAAGAGAAGAAGAATTGAGCTATAAGATCTTAAGACTAGGGAATATGCATTCGACCACTTAAGAAGAAATAGGAAAATAGACTAAGTTGGATGTTTAAGGAAAATTAAATAAGACATGAGTAGAGAACTTAAAGTTTATAAACAAGGAGGCAAGTAAGTAGGTTTATTAATGGAACAAACCTAAATAGCTAAGTTACTAATCAAGAAGCATAAAGCATATAAAACTTAAACTTGAATTAAGTAAATTGTACATAAGAATTTCAATCAAGGACACAAAAAGTAAATAATTAAAAAGGTCATTCAACCAACTAGAGAAGAAGATGTTATACACCATAATCTTTCACTAAAAGTATTAAGAAGAACTTATCCTTTGAGAAAATGAAATGTTGAGAGGTAACTTAGAAGGATGAGTGGACTAAGATCCCATGAGAGATTCATCATAAATTTTAAGAATTGAGAAATTTGAGCAAGTTGAACAAGTTATAGGAGTAAGTGTATATGCTGCCTAAGAAACAACATCAAGTTAAAATAAGGAAGTATTGGATTTGAGATGAATCTTTACCTAAGAATTTAATGCTAATTTGTTATACTACTTTATGAGTACATAAATAAACGGCAGTGAAGTGTATAAATATCACTCATGATTAATTAGAGAATGATGTTTTACATGATGAGCATGTATGGATAATGATGTGATAGTAATATGAAAGTAGAGAATAAATAAGCATGACATATTGGTTTGATTATTTGAGCATGCATATTATCTGGAAGCCTCTAAACAAGAACCTAAGTAACTAAAAGATCATTAAAGAAATAACTTATTTGAAAAGTTAATACTACTCTTAATGTGCCTTGGGCATATTCAGAAGGCGTTAGGTCCTTTTAAAGAGGAGATCAAAGGATTCTCCAAAAATTCTTCTATTATGAAGTGCTAGGTCTTAAATATTTATGATAGTAACAACCATTAAAGAATGAACTCATGTCATAAGAATAGAAGGAAGAGTAGTAAAGCCAGTAAGAAAATATTGTTTGACTAATATTAATGTATGCCTATGTCTTAATTATCACTAAGAGAGTGATAGAGAATAGATAAGAGTTATATAAGACATAGAGAAAATGATAGTCAAATGAAATCTATGATCTAATCCCAAAGATTTATGATACTCAAGTAAGTTGTATGATTAATTAAACATAGTTTATCTTGTGTAAAAGAAATCCACTTTAGCTAAGGTTTTTAAAAGATTAATATTAAACTTGTATGCATGATATATTTTCTAATAAACTAAAGTAGTTAGGATGAAAGTGATAAAATTAACCCTAGCATAGGATCCTACTAAGAAACTTAGCTTGTCACCCCCTTCTTCCACCATTTTCTTCCCAAACGCCCTTAATGTCTTTTACAAATGTGGTAGTCTTCGTGGAAATTAGTAATGTGAACTGGACTACGAACTCTCATGGACTGATGATTATAACTCAGGCCAATGTACGAATTTATTTCTCTCTAGGTCATATATTTGTTTCTACAATGATGATTCTAGACTTCTCCACCACTGAGTTTACTATCCCTTTTGAAGCTTTCCATCCTAACGGGTGTTTCCACCTCCTCCCAGCTACCAGGCACCCCCAACAACACTTACTGAAGACTCTTCTTCATAAGGGGAAATCGACCCACAAACATCATCCCACTACTGTAGCACCACGCATGTCTGGTCGTCTCAGGGCAGTTCCTCGTACCCAAGCCCTATCTATTCCAAGAATTCTAGGAGATGGTTGATAGGACCTTCGTCACCTTAGATAAGAGTTTATGGTTGGAGCGTTATCACCACCAGTCCAGAAATAATGGCAGAGTTCTATTTATAAGGAAAGAGAAATGAAGTCATACCCATAATATAAAATTTGTAAATAGATGGATGAATGCATCCTAATTACTAGTAGATAGATTGTAGAATAGTTAATGTGAATATGGTAGAAATAATTATGTATATAATTAAGTGTGTAAAGGCTCTAGTACCTTAACCTAACTAAGTATGTACAAATATGGATTGTATAATTATTAAGGATTATATAATTATAACTTCTATGAATGCCAATATGTATGAATTGTGATGAACTGATTTACTACTTATTAGAGAAAATTAAAATGAAAGAAATAATTTGTAGTATTAATGAATTATATGTGCATGAGAACGCTTTTTCGTTTACATTCTGCTATAAGAACTATTTTGATGAGGCTCACATTTTATACAAAGAGGTTTTTTTTTAAAAAAAATATTTACTATATTTTCACCAATAATTATTTTCTAAATGTTCTGCATCATGAGATAACAATTTAATAATGGAACCATGTATATGACTTAAGCATAAAAGCGGACTTCATTTTTAGGATGTTATAATGTCTTTCGTGAATGTTATGGTCTTCGTGGAGCTGAGTAATGTTAATTGGGATGCAAATCTCATGGATTGATGATCACCGCTCAAGCTAATATGCAGGCTTATTTTTATTTGGGTCACTTATTTGTTTCTGCTATTATGAGCTTAGATTTCTCCACCACTGAGTCCGCTATCCCTCTGGAAGCCTTCCACCCTAATGAGGTGTTTCTATCCCCACTCAGCTACTAGGCACCTTCAGCAGCACCCACTGAAGACTCATCCTCATCCGAAAGGGATGCTGGCCCGCAGACTCCATCCTTTTACTACAACACCTTGCATGTTTAGTCATTGTAGGGTAGTTCCCCCTTTCCCAGGCCTTGTCCATTCCAAGCGTTCCAGGAGATGGCAAATGGGACCTTAGTCACCCTAGATGAGAGATTATGGTTGGAGAATTATCATCACTAGTCTTGAAGTGTTTTCTTGGTTCTATGATTGAGGAAGAAGATGTCAAGCCATACCCATAATGTACAATTTGTAAATAGTTGGATGACTATATTTTAATTACTTAGTATGCAACTTTATCATAATCTAAGAGTTGTTTGTATATTGTAATAGTAACTGTATATATGTAGCTAGGTGTATAAAGACATAAATACCTTAATTTAAATAAGTATGTGTAATTATAGACTGTAAAATCGTAAAGTTTGTGTAATTTACAACGTAGTTGTAACTGTAATAACTTATAATTTTTCCAAACAAAGAGAGGTAGAAAATTGGTAAAATCAATATAAACAGTTTATTAATTACACGTGAGCGAGAATGTCTGCTTATTAATTTTTCGATACAATAGTATTTTTGACGATGCTTGCATGACTTAAGTGTAAAAATAGACTTCATTTTTAGGATGTTACAAGTCTAGCTAGTCATGAAGCATTACTTATCGAAGTTGCATCATACTTTTATTATTATTGAGTCAAAGCCCACACTACTATATATTAAGTGAACAAATAAATGATTTGTAACAAAATGGGATGGTGATGAGCATAAAATTTGAGTGTAAAAATCATATACCAAGTTTTATCCATGGACAAATATACCCGTTAATATAGAAGGGGGTATTTTAGACCTCTGGTATCAATTCCGTAAAGATGATGGCAACAATCTATAGAAGATGTTTAAATCCTGAATTTTGGGCTCACAAAAAAGAGATTTTTGATTGATAGTGTATAGAATTGGGAATATGAAAGTAAGTTTAAAGAAAATGAAAAGAAAAAACATACAAGTGCATATGAAAGATTATGGATAGGTATGAGATCTTGAATTCCCTTATGACTTTACCTATTTTACCTCTAAATTTTCTTATGAATAATTTAAACATCAATTACTAATAAGAATTATTGCTAATTATTGATTACTTACATTAAAAGTTCCTATGTCCTAATTAAGTCCAATTAGTTTCTATCACAAAAATTAAGAATTTTCTAAATCTAATGTCAATCAACAATTTAGAAAACATAGGGCTAGTGAAAGGTACAAGCATTCATAGAAAATTAAGGAGGGGTATCCTTCCTCAAACTTAATCATATACCACCTTCTTGATTGGAAAAATTATTTATTAAGGTGGTAAGAAGTAAAATAAGGAGGAGGGATAAATGATTTTTGAAAAAGATAGTTTAGGAGGAAGAGGTTATCCCTCCTCAAACTTAAGAATTTAGATACATGAAAACATATACAAGTAGAGGATAAATAGAAAAATGGACTTCCCTGAAAAGGAGGGAGAGGATATTCTTCCTCAAACTTAGATGCCAATGGTGACCTCAATGTGTTCCTCTATCTACAGGCAAGATATATTTGTATGGGCTTACAAAAGGAATTCTTGGAGTAATCAGTAGGGTAGGTGCTATCGAACACCTTTTCTTTGTCATCTCTATTTCTGTGCGAGTATGCCTTGTTGTACCTTCAAGAAATTGTGTGCAAGATTCCCCCACCACCAGTTTAACGAGCCACTATTGATTCAATACTTCTATGAAGGCTTGAACCCTATGGATAGGAGTATGATCGACGCTGCCAGTGGAGGAGCAGTTGTGAACAAGACTCCAATGGTTGCTAGAAACCTTATTGAGAACATGGCAACTATCGTAACCGTAATTACAAGGAAATGACGAACTCCTTAGAAATAAAAAAAAATGAAGAATTCGATTGATTTGTATTCAAATTTGTTGAGTCGCCACCAAATTTTTATTTAAGGGAAAAACATCTAAAAACACCCTAATTTGAGGAACAGATTCTAAGTTCGGGAGTCGGTTACGAGCAGGAAAGGTGTTAGGCACCCCGCTCGCCCGTTCCGAAGAACAACGCCCTTAAATTAAGTGTGTGATTTTGAAACATTGAAAATTGTTTCATCCCTAAAAATGAATAAGTTGGTATAGGAAAATGGCCTGACATGACTTGATCCTGCTCCTACGTATTTCCGGTGCAATAGGGAACTCAAGGCTACGTAGTTCTGGTTTTCTCAAAGACTTGATTTTCGGGGTTTTCTAAGATAATTTTAAAACAGCATTGATTTTTGCACAGTTTTTAATCTCTCAGACGCACAGGATCCTAGACAACCAAGGCTGCATAGGGACCCTTACAAGTCTGTGAACACCGAACAGTAGAAACAGTTACCAGTTGGTGTTTAGGACTCATCACGTGAAACTGAGAATTTTGTAGAGAGAAATTTTATTATTCGAAGATCTTTTTCAAGGTCCAGATGTACACAGGTTCCCAGACAACTAAGGTTGTACAGGGATCCATACGAGTTTCCAAACACCGAACAATAGGAAGAGCTACCAGTTGGTAGTTAGGACTCGTCGCGTGAAACCAAGAATTTCATAGAAAACAATTTTATCATTTGAAAAGCTTTTTCAAGGCTCACATGTGCATAGGATCCCAGACAACTAAGGTTGTACGGGGATCCATACGAGTTTCCAAACACCGAACAGTAGGAAGAGCTACCAGTTGGTATTTAGGATTCGTAGTGCGAAACCAAGAATTTTGTAGAAAGAAATTTTATTATTTGAAAAGCTTTCTCTGAGTTTGCATATGCATAGCATCCAGACAACTAAGGCTGTACAGGGATCTATACGGGTTTCTAAACATCGAATAGTAGAAAGAGCTACCAGTTCGCATTTAGAGCCCATTGTGAGAGACTTGGAGTTATTAAACGATGTTTTTGAAATATTTTATCCTTTATTTCGAAGATAATGATGTTGGTTTGAATAAGTTGAAACAAGGTACTCAGCCCGCATCAACTAAATTTTTGGATCGTAAAAAGAAAGCTAGGCTTGGCCCAATTCGATCGTTGAAAATAGTAATAAAAGCTACGTCTAAAAAACAATAACCCGAAGCGAGTTTGAAGAAAGGGTGTAGAACGGATTGGACTCTGAACTCGACGATCTTTGGGCTTCAACCTTGACCTTTACTCTGGACTCCATTCTAACCTTAATACCCCTAATATTAAGTTAGCTAAGTGGTGACGAGAATTATACAAGCTATGTTATGTGTGGTTGTAGCACCAGAAGTGTCAGACGCATCGTACGGATATATAAATTTGGCTTCTGCTCAACCAACCCTTCAAAACTTACGACAAATTTAATCGTCACGTCAATACGCACGTATACGTCACGTCTACTATCGAGGCCCGTTAAGTCCCATGAGCGTTGGAAGGGCATGCAATTAAAAATCAGTCCATGCTATTGTTGCACCAAGTAACTCTATGTGGGCTGCCAATGACGTCATCCTTTTGGGGTTAATAAATTATATAACCAACACATGGTCCCTTGATCCTGCTATTTATAATGTGTGCTTGCGGGCATTTAACGAACTTTGTAGAATGTGGGGCCTCAGTTCAAAATGTGGTCAAATCGTTGCAAAATCTCCATAGTATATCGACGTTTTTATCATCATTTAACTTTGCTTCGCTAGTTCTTTTAAAAACCATTTAATTGTTAACAATCTAGTCGAGCCCTACCAAACCTTGGGCGTGGATCTGTCATACTTGTTCCATCCTCCATGTCAAGCTAAGTCACGCCTTAATCCGAAGACCTTATGCTTGTATTATGAAAAACCAGTAACCCTGTCTGCATCAGCTACATCAAGATATTTCGTAAGGATGGAATTAGCATGAGTATTTCCATATATATTTGATGATCAATGGCCACCTGTACCTCGTTCACGGTTTCCATAGTGCCAATCAAGGAGCAGCATATTTTCTTCTATAATTGTTTATTTCTTTATTGCATACTTACATTGTAGAAATGTTTGGCCAAGATCCATCAATCCTACATCATGTTGGACTCAGTTTATTTTAATTGAATTTGGTGGAATATAAAAGGACAAGGTGTATTATTTTTGTTGATCTTTTTCAATTGTCTAAATATAAAAGGACAAGGCATATTATTTTTGTTGATGATTTTTTGAATTGTCTAAGGTTTCTTCACAGAAGACAGTGTATATTATTCCTAAAGCTATTGAGAATTTGTCTAGTTGTAAGTGTCCTGCCATTTGAAGACCATTTTATGATTTTTTTACATTGCTATTGATAAAAGCCATATGTGGAATCGAAGATGAAGAAAGAATCCACTTACAAGCAAGATGCAAGTACTGATAGATGCAATGAAACAAATGATATTGAATACCAAAAACTTGAGATAATCTTTTGAATGTAAGACAGCTAAGATATATAGCTTCCCCTTACCATATATATTAATTGTTTCATATCCTCATTTGCATCCATCAAATTTTTTTTTATGCATTTTGTTATACCATGATGATTTTTATTCATTTAAATCCAAACCATATTAATTAAACAATTTTGTATGCTCATATCACTATTAATATAATATTATTTAAATTTGTTTAGAAACGAGTGACGTATGATAAGAACTTACCACTCATGATGTATAATATGTTTTGCTTTTGAATAATATAATTCAAGAAGCATTTTATATCCTATAAATATGTGACTAGTTATATTGATGACTTAGTACTCTTGAGTAGATCTTACTTCCATTATTTTTAATTAAGAGCATAATTTTCATATTAATGTTATATTTTTTAAAAATATATTTGATTAGAACTTTGAAAAATAGTGGTACAGAATTATTTTGATGTAGATCAATGATCTTCTATATAAAGAAGTTTTAAAGTTAAATTTAGATTAAATTATATATATATATATATAGTAATGGCGATTAAAATTGTTAATTTTTTATATATTTTATTTATTAAATTGATTATTTTTAATCAATGTAAAATAATTTCACTTTTTACATTGATTAAAATTACAACTAATGTAAAAAAATGATTTTTTACACTTGTTCAACATCCGGTTTAGAAAGTTACTAGAATCTATATCGTCCACTTCTATATTGATTGAATAACCAATGTAAAAAATTAATTTTAACCAATCTAAAAAGTTTTTTTTTTGCACCAGTGACTAAATAGATTTATGTTATAATATCCTAAAAAAAATACCGATTTAATATGCGTGATAGTAAATAAACTATTAGACGTTCTTACGCACATATAAAATGTTAAGAGTACGTTGTGCTTATATTGCTTTATTTGTTTATTAATTCACATTAAACAATTAAAGCATAACTTGCTCATACAATACATAATATCACATAATTTATAGTCCATTTACATATTTAAAAGTCTTAAGCACTAAGACCTGATTATACAATTTATTACAGACCATAATATACATTCCTCATTTATATACATACTTCCTAAATTCTATCATACATATTTTATATATACATAGTGTGAACATCGAATTTTGTCTGAGGATAAATCTAAAATCAAAAATAATTTTTTTTGCCTAAACTTAATAAAAAACAAAAAAAAAGAAAAAAAATGAAATTTATCATTAAAACTCAAAATAAAAAAGGGAAGAAGAAGAAAAACAAGAAGAGAAAAACATAGAAAAAGAAAAAATAAATAGCTTAAGATAACAAAAAATAATAAAAAAAAAAGATAATTTTTAAAAAGATGTTAGGAATTAGTTAAGTTAGTTACAAGTTAATTGAAATCAAATAAATAAGCAAAAAACAAGAAAAATTCAGAAAATGAAAAAAAGTAAACAAACAAAATATATAATAAAATAAATCAAGAAATAAAAACAAAAAAAAATGAAAATGCATTGAAGAAAAAATAAAATAAAAAATATATAATAATCATAAAGAATAAAATCAAAAGTAAAAAAAATAATAAAAAAGAAAACAAAATGAAAAGTAAAAATAAAAACAGAAAAAAAATAAAAAATAAAAACTCCAAAAATAAAAAATAAAAAATAAAAAAGAGAAGCTAAAAAAAAAAAAAAAGAAAGGAGAAAAAAACCGTTTCAAAATAGTAGGGGACGAATTGCAGAGGATTTCTTCAGAATTCTAATTGAGCACTAAGAGCAGGCTTCTCAGAGAAAGCTCAACTTCCAGCGGGATTTCTTCTTCTTCGTTCAATTCCTCTAGGTGAAAATGTGCTTAAGCTTTCATTGATTTAGCTCCTGAATTTTTCTATTTTTTGTGTGCTTTTGCTGTTTTGAAGTAGATTGTGGTTGAAAGATAGGTAAAATCCTGTGAGAGGTTAAATCTTAGAATGCTTGATTTCATTTGACCATATTGCTCTTCATAGTTGCTGTTCATTATAAACTGTTTAGCTCCGTGTGGTTAAATTGGACAAAGCTTAAGAATGATCGGCATGGAAGAAGCAGAATTCCAATAACTTTGGTTGGTAGTTATTGGTTCCTGTCACGAATTTTTAGATAGTTTTTGGAGTGAAATTAGACTATGCAACTCTTGAGGAACTAAGAAATGTTGATTGTGAAAGAGGAAGATAGGGAAACAGAGGAGTCAGTGCTTGTTACTCATGAGATCGAATTGGATCTTGAATTCGGTGCAAATCCATCTCCTTCTTTTTTCTGGACAAGTATCGCTGAACTTGAGGCGGTATATATGTCTGATTCCAATACTAATGTTCGTATCAATTAAATGACGGTGTGGTAGAAAGAGGATATGCAGTTGTTAGTGTGATTATAGAGATAAATGTTGAAAGAACTCCTGCTAACATTAGAATGCCTGAGATGCTGAATAACCATCATGCATGGATCATTGTTGTGAATTAGAGGTCTAGTCAGTGAAGAAATGTGTCTTTGGAGCAAGCTCTACACATATTTTGATGACTGTCACAACGTTTGAGTTGATGATCTATTACAACTGTGGTTGACCTGACATCGCTACTGTTGTCATTGGAAGTGGCTGTAGGTGATAATTGGTGCTAGCATAAGTACTAAATGGGGAGCTTCTCGTGGATCGTATTTTTGAATATACTGCAGAGGCTTGCTGACATTTCTTAATGAACTAGGGTCATATCTTGAAGCCTCGGATCTGGTTGAATGAAAAGGTTACAACTTGGTTCAAAAGGGGGTCAAAGATTCTGATCTGAGTTCAGTCCTTGGTCCATTGCTCTAAGCTAGGACCAACTGGAATTCCTATTTTCTACAAAGGCTTATGCTGCACTTATTCGGATACTTTTTCAAATTAATGAAGCATTTATTCTGTTAGCTCAAGATAACTTGACTTGATCAGTGTAATGGTCAGGGTATATACTGTGCTTGAAGCACATGGTGGTGCGGATCTCACAGCAAGGATTCCAGACTTATTGACAACTGCTGATATGCCCAATTAGGTTGAAATCAGCAATATGCCAACACTGCAAAATTCATTAAAGGTAAGGTAAAATCCTTTGAAGACAAGACTCTTGGCTTAACTGACAATAATTGGAGATGAAAGATAAAGCAAGGGAGATTATAGAAGCTGTCAAAGTCTCCATAGGGCAGAATTGGTCCCCAATGGACTTGATCAATGTCCAACAATTTTCACAGAGAGTAATGGACTTTATCTGAATACGGGAGGAACTCATACGTCTACCTGGTAGTAAAATGAGATATTTGCTCCATAATGTCCTAAACTACCTCATGGTTCTCAGTTTTGAATTCTCTACTCCAATTTCAAGTGAACTCGATCAGCATAGCGGTATGAATTGTCAAAAAACTTCTGCTTCTAATTCTACTGAAACATGTGCTAATTATCAAGACTGTTCAAGGCCTGCACACCAACCAGTTTTTGCTAATTCTCATGAAAAATGTTGCTGTTCCCTATAATAGCCATTTTAAATTTAATCCAGAACCTCAGTAACCCAACCATCAGCTTGGCCTGGTGGTAAGCGCATTGCCCAGGAAACCCCAGGCCACTATCTATTTTAATATTCACAATTTTCAAAAGGGAGCCGCGAAAATCCTAATTGGGCCTGCTGACTTCTCACAGTTGGGCCACACCAACTTTCATTTGACCACAAAAATAAATAAGTTGCCTTTCATAAAAAGCGGATCGGGCTTTGTCATGCCATGCCATATTGGGCCACAGTGGACCACATACTGCAGCGGGCCAAAGCCGAAGTAATTGCCCTTTAGCCAGGTCAACCATTCCTCCATTGGGCTATGCAAGCAGCTCCAACTTGGACCCTTTAGGCCAGCTGCAGGCTACCTCAAAAATCGGCCATAATGCTGCGATTACCTCTAATTGGACTACATGTCGTTGAGGCCATGACAATGCTTTGTTGGGCCTACATTAGGACATTTTTAATCAAATTAATTAAAAATAGCTTAAGCCTCATTCCACTTTCTATGAAGTCCAATTCTTTATCTAATCCTTCTTCTACTTGAAACCAAATTTTGCTAAAATTTAAAATCAAGCTTATTTTTATAATTGGGTTAATTCCAATTTCCTTTTAATATTGAAATCAAATCAAACCTCCTTTAATTAGGGTCGAACTTAATTTAATTCCTCTATTTCCTTTTTTCTCTTTTTTCTTCTCTTATTTTGGGTCAAACGCAATTGTTTTAATTTTAAAATTAAAAATCTAATTTTCCTTAATTTGGGTCAAGCTCAATTCTCTTCTTTAATTTTAAAGCATTTTTTCTTTTATTTGGGTCAAGACCAATTCCGTTTAAAATTTTAATCAAATCCAATCTTAATTAGATTCATTTTTCTTAAAAAAAATAATAAAATAAATAAAAAATAAATAAAATAAGATAAAACAAATAAATAGTATGTATTTCCTTAATCAAATTCATTTTCTTAATTTGGGTCAAGCCCAATTCCTTTCTTAATTCGTAATCAATTTCCTTTTCTTTATCGAGATCATTGTTTATACTAATTTCGTCAAGAATGTCTATTTCCAAAATGTTTGTTTTAATTTTCTAAAATTTGTGCAAACGGATTTTAATACGAACAGGCAACCTTCTCTGCTGTTCCATATTTTAATTCGTGCGGATTCATATGCGGCTTACGACAATTTGGATTTCGCAAGCATACAATTTTAGAAAATCACTTTTTACTAATTCTCTCAAAACATCTGTTTTAATGTTCTAAAATTTGTGCAAACGGATTTTAATATGAGCGATCACTTTCTCTCTTGTTAATATTTTAATTCCTGATTCATTTATAATTTACATTTACAAATGATTTGAATTTATAAACACCTGATTTTAGAAAATCACTGTTTACTAACTCTGTACAAACGTCTGTGTCCAAAATGTCTATTTTAATTTTCTAAAATTTGTGCAAACAGATTTTAATATGAACAGGCAGCCTTCTCTGCTGTTCCATATTTTAATTCGTGCGGATTTAGATGCGGCTTACGACAGTTTGAAACGTAATTTTAGAAAATCACTATTTACACTTAACTTCTTCCAAAAGTCAAATTTGACCTAAAATCATCCTTTCATCGCCTAAGAGAGCAAGTCTCTTTAAAGCAGAACTACGTAGCCTTGAGTTTCCTATTGCACCAGGGAATACGTAGGAGCAGGATCAAGTTCTGTCAGGCTATTTTTCCCCAACTTATTTATTTTTATTCTAATTAAAGGGATCAGATAGTTTCCAAATAAATCACACACTCAGTTTAAGGGTATCGTTCTTTGGAACGGCAAGTAGGGTGCCTAAAATCTTCCTATTCGTAACCGACTCCCGAATCTAGAATTTCTTCCTCAAGTTAGGGTTTTTCCAAATATTTTCTCTTAAAAATAAAATTTGGTGGCGACTCCACAATCCTATTAAAAATTCTTTTTAAATTTTTAGCGAATTCGTCGTCTCGTTGTAATTATGGTTGTGACAGATGGCAACTCCATTGGGGACTTTAGAGAGTCAAGCCCTGTTTGAAATTGAGTGTGTAACATGTTGATCTCTTTTTATTTATTCGCTGTTTTCCTTTATTTATTTCATGTTGTCATTTAATTCAAAATTGTATGTTTCTCACCCTAGGTAGAAGACACACACACACATATATATATATATATATATATATATATATATATATATATATATATATATATATATATATATATATATATTGTATTGCAATTGTAGGTTATTCCACACATTGTAGTCTTACATGCATAACATGAGTGAGGCCCTACATCCGGGTCTAAGCGAAACTTGGGACTAGAGGGGTCTAGTGGTGTCACTAGGGATGCACGTCTCGTTTGGCTATCACGAAAACCCCAACTAGAGTGCGTCTTTTTCTTGATGCCCTGCAATTGGTAGCCTTCTCTACGGTTGTAGCAAGCACCAAGAATTAGAACTTGGTTCTAGTGACCTTCATAACCTCCAGGATTATAAACCACCTTGTGTGAGAAGCATATATTAGAAAGACCTTAGATCCGTGTCACATCACCTCACTCAAGACACCAAAAAAGCATATTTATTTTGGAAAAAACACAAAATATTAAAATTTGAAATTGATTTAGATTTGAAAAAGTCAAAGAAAATTTGAAACTAAAAACGGAAGAAAATAAACAAATTTGACAAATGAAATCAGAAAAATAAGGAAAAATAAAAATCATTTCTTATACTGGGGCAGATTTTTGGCTAAACCAATTCAAATTAAGATTTTGGAAAATAGACATATACAACTCCAAAAGCATAGGAGAGTTAGAAAATTTCAAAAAGAAATAGAAAAATTAAATTTCTAAAAGAAACAAATTTTGGAAAATCCAAAAAAGAGAAAAAGGAAATTTGAAAGGAAATCTAAAGAATGCTTTTATGTTTGAAAGAAAACTTAGGAAAATTTTAGTAAAACCAAAAGATTTTTTCTTTTTAGGAAAACTAAAATTACTAAAAATCAAGGCCAAATTAGTACAGCAGCAGATCATCCAATTATTTTCAAAATGGTTAACTTGCAAACCTCTAATTATTTGTGCATCCAACATTGCATTCATCCATTCATTTAATAAATTTATCATTGATTTTGAAAATCATCGTATACCTCCCTTATTTTAATACTAACTGAAGCATTAGCATTTTTATCATTCATTGATTTTGGCATTCACAGTGTTTCTCAAAAATTAATTTTGAATTTAATAGAAAAATAAAAATTGAAGACAGACAACTTTCTCGGCACCCTTATACAACCCGATCACAATCAAAGATCATGGATGAGTTGGAAAGGCAAAACGAAGAGCTAAGAAATGAGGTCAAAAGTTTGAAAGATCAAATGGACAAACTAATGGAGGCCATCCAACTGTCAAAACAGAATGACATAAGGGGGTCCCTTCCAAAGGAACCAGTTGGTCCATCATATCCTCCTGGCTATAATCTACCACACCCTATACCATTAACCATGCCTTCACAAAACCTACTTTCAAACACCATGGGAATCCCTCATATTTTCCCAAACAATACCTCACAAGAACCTATCCAAACCCACCAAACGGCTCCTGGGGGGACGAATCCTATGTGCACCCTAGGACCTCAACCTATATACATACCATCTTCTCATCCACACAACATGCCAGGAGGACACCTAAGCCATCTTTTCAATGAAGGTGCTGAAAAATGGAAAATCCTGGAGGGAAGGATTTGGGAAATTGAAAGAAGTACATATGAGGCCAGAAGACGCATCGACTTATGTCTAGTCCCTGACGTGGTCATCCCTCCTAAATTCAAGGTTCTTGAATTTGAGAAATATCAAGGAACTGTTTATCCAAGGAACCACCTGACCATGTACTGCAGGAGGATGGCTGCCTGTGCTCATGATGACAAGCTGCTCATACACTTCTTTCAAGATAGCTTAGCTGGAGCAACTGCCAACTGGTATACCCAACTGGAACGGACACATATCCGTTCATGGAGGGATCTGGCTGATGCCTTCTTGAAACAATACAAATATAACCTAGAGATGGCTCCAGACAGGACTCAACTCCAGAAATATGGCTAAAAAGTGGATAAGACCTTCAAAAAATATGCACAAAGATGGCGGGAGTTAGCATCTCAAGTGCAACCCCCATTATCTGAAAAGGAGATAGTCAGCATGTTCATTGACACACTCCAGGATCCTTTCTATGACAAGATGATTGGCAGTATGACTGCTAGCTTCTCTGACAAGGAGATAGTCAGCATGTTCATTGACTGCTATCTGAAAAGATCGAAGGTGGCATGCGTCGTGGAAGGATCGTGCACAAGTCTATAGGGACAATCAACGCTTCCATTGAATCAGGGAAGAAGAAGACAGGAGTGACCTACTATGTGGCTTTTGGTCAAGGCCAATACGCACCCCAGATGGCACCTTATAGGCCAACTAGTTTCCAACCACCACCATATACTCCTTATATGCCATATCCCTACATTGCCACAGCCTATCAAACACCTTACCCTCCAACCTATAACCAGCCAATACAAATCCAACCATCAACACCCTACATGGCCCAAACACGAGCCACGGTCTAAACACAAACCATAAGCCAAAACCCTAACCAAAGCCAAAGAAAGGAGAAAAAACCTGTCCAATTCGATCCTATCCCAATGACCTATACTAAGCTACTGCCTCGCTTAATCCAAAACTCTTTAGTTGTTCCTTACCCCTTAAAGCCTCAAGAATCGCCATTTCCTAAATGGTATGATCCAAATGCCAGGTGCGACTACCACTTAGGGTTCATTGGTCATTCAACTGAAGATTGCCAAGCCTTGAAGCGTAAGGTGAAAAGCCTGACTGATGCTAAATGGCTGGATTTTGGAAAGTTTGCTCTTAATGTGGGAAATAATTCATTGCCAAATCATGAGAGCCCATCAAGTAGCTGAAAGAAATTGCGACAAGAATTACCTGATGGTGGTGCGTTGGGAGAGCTAGATCCACATGATAAATCATCTAAAGATTTTCATACTTTTCAAAATCAATCTTTTGTAAATAAATCTCAATTAGTAATACAAAATTACATTTTTCATATTTCTTGGGCATGTGTTTTACATCGTTGACTTTCCCTCTTAAAGTTATCATTCTTCCTATCATTCAACCCATCACTCACCCTATACCTAAACAATAAATACCTGTTGGTGCAATGCCATTGCTGTAATAAATAATTTTGAGCGTCTCATTAATCAAATTCAAAGAGAAAAATCAAATGAGAAAGCAGAGTAAACAAGATCGAAATCCAACCAGGAATTTCAAATCATAATGGGCACCCCATTATAATTCCTTTCAAAAAATATCTTGTCTAATAGAAGAAATAACAAAGATCCCGCTGGATCACAAGTTCAAGTCTAGGCAAAATTTTAGGGATGCAAAATAGATCTGCTAAATTGAGAATAAAAAATGATCTAGGCAAGACTAATATCTGACTAGGTAAAAGAAAAAGAAAAAGAAAAAGAAAGGAAATCCGCTGGATTAAAATAAAAAAATAATCTAGGCAAAATCAGGGTCAAAATTCAAGAAAAACAAAAAAAAAAGAACAAAAAAAACCCGGCTGGATTAAAATCAAAATAATCCAGGAAAAAACAAGGTCAAAAAGTAAAGTAATTGACAAAGTCATGATCAGAAAAGGTCTTACTGGATTAAAATTCTAAAAATAATTCAGGAAAAAATTAGGTTCAAGACAAAAGCCCGCTAAGTTGAAAACCCTCAGAGGGCGGCCTAGGCAAAAGTTAGGGCAGTCACAAATAAAAAGCCCACTAGGTCGAAAACCCTCAAAGGGCGGCCTAGGAAAAAGTTAGGGCGAACATAAATCCTGCTTGGTTGAAAAACTCAAAATGACAATCCAGGCAAAAGTTAAGGTTAACCAAAGATCCGAGTACAATTCAACGCTTCTACACTTCATGTCTTCTAAAACTAGGACAAACTTTTGCCATTTCTCAAATTTGATTAATTCGACAATCAAAATTATGAAAAGCAGCATTGGCCTTTTTCACCAAAAGATGCCATTTGGGCAATCGAACCCACATCTTTCATCTTTTCCTCCAAATATACTACCTTAAAACCTCACATGCAAAACTCTCCATCTCCTTCCACTAACTATCCAAGATCAGTTTGCAAACCTCAAAGGTACACATGCCAAGAAGAAAGGTGAAAAATGTAAAAAGAAAAAGATTAATTTTGAAAATTCATGACAAATTGGATGAATCCTCAAACATCACAAGCACGACATGATTATTTCTAGAGAGTCATCCTCCTGCCAGCCATAACATTGCCAAAACAAAGGAGTGTGTCTTACTCAACGATGCTAACCACAGTTGGGTCTCAAAGATATTGAAGAAGGAAAATCTCAAAGCTGACCAAGAAGCCAAGAAATAGAGTCAGTCCAGCTCATCCTGAATCTTGGTTCCCCTTATATCAACTATAAGGTTGTCGAGAAAGGAAAATGTCAAAGAAAAAAGAAAAATCAAAATGGAACCATCTCATGGCATGAATTCATCCCAGAGCATTGATTTCATGGTATTTGACCAAATAATCATTTCAAGCATCAAAAAGCAATAAATAAGTTGAAACATCTTGTCATCATGCGCTCATTCAAGCAAAAATGTCAAAACTGGGTGTCAATGGCCCAAACCAGTATTTAAAAATTACTGAAAAAGCATGATCAAAACTGGGGCAAACATTTGCCCAGGAAAAATTCAAATTGGGGCAATCCCCAATCTTTGAAAAATCCAGATCAAAACTTGGGCAAACGTTTGCCCAGAAAATTCAAATTAGGTTAATCCCCGAATCAAGAGTCAATTTGGGTCAAAAACCTATCCAGAAAAATGCAAATTGGGGCAATCCCCAATTTCTGAAAACTCCTCTACAAACAAACTAGAGCAAACATGCCCAGAAAAATTCAAATTGAGGCAGTCCTCAATTTCAAATCAAGATTCAAACTGGGGCAAACGTTTGCCCAAGAAAATTCAAAATTGAGGCAATCCTTAATTTCACAAAGAAAATTCAAACTGGGGCAAAACACTTGCCCCGAAAAATTCAAATTGAGGCAGTCCTCAATTTCAAATAAAGATTCAAATTGGGGCAAACACCTGCCCAGAGAAATCCAAATTGAGGCAATCCTCAATTTCAAATTAAGATTCAAATTGGGGAAAACATTTGCCCAAAAAATTCAAATTGGGGCATTCCCCAATTTCTAAAAAAATCAAGAGTAAAATTGGGGCAAATATTTGCTCAGAGAATTCAAATCGAGGCAATCCTGAATTTCTCAAAAAGATCATCTCAAAACTGAGGCAAACATTTTCCTAGAGAATCCAAATCGAGGCAATTCCCGATTTCTCAAAAATCATCTCAAAATTGGGGCAAACATTTGCCCATAAAAAATTCAAATTGAGGCAATCCTCAATCTAAAAAAAAAAAGAAGAGGGAAATTCAAACTGGGGAAAACACTTGCCAGAAAAATACAAATCGAGGAAATCCTCAATCTCAAAAAGAAAATTCAAACTGGGGTAAAACATTTGCCCCAAAAAAGTCAAATTGAGGCAGTCCTCAATTTCAAAATTCAAACTGGGGAAAACGTTTGTCCAGAAAAAGTCAAATTAGGGTAAGTCCAATCTCTGAAAAATCTTCTACAATCAAGCTGGAGTAAATGTTTGCCTGGAAAAATTCAAATTAGGGCAATCCCCAGTTCCTGAAAAAAATTTTGCAGTCAAACTGGGACAAACGTTTGCCTAGAAAACTTCAAATCAAGGCATTACTCAATTGCCAAAATCTTCTAAACTGGGGAAAAATGTTTGCCCAAATTTCTTCAAGAGAAAGAAATTATCAATTTCTTATAAAAACCTTCAAGGTCAAGGCAAAATCTACAATTTATTTAAATTAATTTAAACAATTTTCAAAATAAATTGGCCAAAATATATGAGAAAGAAATCCATACTCCTTCCTCTCCCGCATTCCCAGGGTACATCATATCATCTTCCATGCCTGTCCTAACAGGTCGTTCTTCCCCATGCCTGTCTTAACAAGTCATTCCTTTCCGCACCTGTCGTAACAGGTTATTCTTTGTTTTTGCCCGTCTTAACAGGCCACTTCTACATTACCTATCTTAACAGGTTTCTATTCATTTTTGCATCGCCTGTCTTAACAGATCATTTCTGCTTTTGCCTGTCTTAACAGGCCATTTTTCCTTTACCTATAAACAGGTCGCCTTCATTTTCCTTTATCTTGTCTTAACAGGTCATTTCCGCCTTTCCTGTCTTAATGGGTCATCCCTTCCAGTTCGTGTAGGTCCTTTTCATTCTACCATGCCTGTCTTAATAGGCTAATTCTGCATTACATGTCCTGACAGGTCTCTCTTCATTTCATTTTTACATCACCTATCTTAAAAGGTCATTTTCGTTCATCTTTGTCTGTCTTAACATGTATCTTATCATTTCATTTTTGCCTTACTTGCCTTAACAGGTATTTTTTTGATTTTACCATGCCTGTCTTAAAAGGCCACCTCTGTTTCACTTGTCTCAACGGGTTTCTTTCTCATTCTCAACAGGTATCTTTCTTTCCTGTCAACAACAAGACCTTACCTGCATTTTACCCTTCTTAACAGGTCATTTTCATTTCACTTCGCTTGTCTTAACAGGCCATTTCTACTTTGCCTATCTTAACAGGTTCTCTTCATTCTACTTTGTTTGTCTTAACAAGCTTGCATCTTTCTTGTCAACAACAGGACCTTATTAGCATTCATCCCGGCAATAGCGAGACCTCATTTGCATCTTCCCAGCAACAGCGGGACATCAAGCACATTTAATTTCTTGCACCTATCCTGGCAACAGCAAGATTTCATCATTTGCATTTTTCCCGGCAATAGCGGGACCTCATTTGCATCCTTCCCAGCAACAGCGGGACATCAAGCACGTTTAATTTCTTGCATTTTTCCCGGGAACAGCGGGACCTCATTTGCATCCTTCCCTGCAACAACGAGACATCAAGCATTTTTAATTTCTTGCATCTTCTCGGCAACAGCGGGACCTTATTTGCATCTTTCCCAGCAACAATGAGACCTCATTTGCATCTTCCCGGCAACAACGGGATATCGAGCATGTTTAATTTCTTGCACCTTCCCGACAACGGCGGGACATCAAGCACGTTTAATTTCTTGCACCTTCCTGGCAACAGCACGACATCAAGCACGTTTACTTTCTTGCATTCTTCCCAGCAACAGCGGGACCCTCATTGCATTCTTCCGACAACCAGCGGGACATCAAGCATGTTTAATTTCTTGCATCTTTCCTGGCAACAGCAATACATCATTTGCATTCTTCCTCTCAACAACAGGACATCAAGCATGTTTAAATTCTGTTCGCCTGTCTTAACAGACTTGCATTTTTCCTGGCAATAGCGGGACGTCAAGCACATTTAATTTCTTGCATCTTTCCTAACAACAGCAGGACCTCATTTGCATTTTCCCGGCAACAGCGGGACCTCTTGCATCTTTGCCGACCATAGCAGGACCTCATTTGCATTTTTCTTGTCAACAACAGGATCTCAACATGTTCATTTTTCTGCATCCTGGCCTATACAGGCCCCTGCACGTTTATTTTCTGCACCTTGGCCTATACAAGCCCCAACACTTTTTATTTTTCTGCACCTTGGCCTATACAGGCCCCTACACGTTTATTTTTCTGCACCCTAGCCTATTCAGGCCTCACACATTTAAATTTTTGCATCCTCCCTGGTCTTAACGGATAGTTTCCATCTTGCTTTTCCTGTCTTAACGGGCCATTCTCCTCCATCCCTATCTTAATAACTCTTTTCCTAGTTCACCTTGCCTGCCTAGACAGGCCCTTCTTTTCCGTTCCATTAGCCTAATTAGGCTCTACATTTCAGCTCCTACATTCTGGCCTACCATGGCAGGCCTGACATATTTAAGCCTCGCCAACTCATCACTCAATGTTCGCTACGCTCATCCAAAATTTCTATATTTGAACTACCATCTTTCAACATCTCAGGGCAAGCACTCCTAACTTTTCAATCAAGCCACAAACTTTCCCCATGCCCAGAAGCATCATTCAATTCTATGACATCTTCAAAACTCGCCATTAAGGCTCGCACTCATGCTAAGTTTTTCTTTTACCATGGACATAACCTGTTCATGTCTTTACCCATCTCCTACCAGGATAATCTAGAAACTTATTTATTATATTATCTAGTAAGAGAATGAGTAAAGAGGGGAAAATTGTGAACATCAAATTATGTTTGAGGATAAATCTAAAACCCAAAATAAACCCTTTTTGCCTAAACTTGATCAAAAAAAAAAGAAGAAAAAGGAAAAAAATGAAATTTATCATTAAAACTCAAAATAAAGAAAGGAAAGAAGAAGAAGAAAAAGAAGGAGAGAAAAACATAGAAAAAGAAAAAAAAATAGCTTAAGATAAAAAAAATAATAAAAAGAAAAAGATAATTTTTAGGAAGTTGTTAGGAATTAGTTAAGAAGTTAGTTAGGTTAGTTACAAGTTAATTGAAATTAAATAAATAAGCAAGAAAAAAGAAAAATTCAGAAAATGGAAAAAAGTAAACAAACAAAATATATAATAAAATAAATCAAGAAATAAAAACCAAGAAAAAAATGAAAATGCATTGAAGAACAAAAAACAAAAAATATATATAATAATCATAAAGAATAAAATAAAAGATAAAAAAATAATAAAAAGAGAAAACAAAATGAAAAGTAAAAATAAAAACAGAAAAAATGAAAAAATGAAAAAATGAAAAAAGAAGCTAAAACAAAAAAAAAAGGGAAAAGAAAGGGGAAAAAAACCGTTTCAAAATAGTTGGGAGCAAGTTATTTGCCAAGGAATTAATAAATAAGTGAAAGAAAATTGGTGAAGGGGCTTTTGTCACTTCTTTTGCAAAGGCAAATTCTAGAGAAGTTCTCAGGAGGGGGGAGCCAACTCTGCACAAAATCGGCTCCTACTTGGATTGAAGAAGGGAACGAATTGCAGAGGATTTCTTCAGAATTCTAATCGAGCACCAAGAGCAGGTTTCTCAGAGAAAGCTCAACTTCCAATGGGATTTCCTCTTCTTTGTTCACTTCCTCCAGGTGAAAATGTGCACAAGCTTTCACTGATTTAGCTCCTGAATTTTTCTATTTTTTGTGTGTGCTTTTGCTGTTTTGAAGTAGAGCGTGGTTGAAAGATAGGTAAAATCCTGTGAGAGGTTAAATCTTAGAATGCTTGATTTCATTTGACCATATTGCTCTTCATAGTTGTTGTTCATTATAAACTATTTAGCTCTGTGTGGTTAAATTGGACAATGATTCATTAAGCTCAAGAATGATCGACATGGAAGAAGCAGAATTCTAATAACTTTGGTTGGTATTTGTTGGTTCCTGTCATGAATTTTTAGATAGTTTTTGGAATGAAATTAGACTATGCAACTCTTGAGGAACTGAGAAATGTTGATTCTGAAAGAGGAAGATAGGGAAATGGAGGAGTCAGTGCTTGTTACTCATGAGATCGAATTGGATCTTGAATTCGGTGCAAATCCGTCTTTTTTTTTTTCTGGACAAGTATCACTGAACTTGAGGTGGTATATATGTCTGATTCTAATACTAATGTTCATATCAATTTAATGACGGTGTGGTAGAAAGAGGATATGCAGTTGTTAGTGTGATTATAGAGATAAATGTTGATAGAACTCTTGCTAAAATGAGAATGCCTGAGATGCTGAGTAACCATCATGCATGGATCATTCTTGTGAATAAAAGGTCTACTCAGTGAAGAAATATGTCTTTGGAGCAGGCTCTACACAGATTTTGATGATTGCTACAACGTTTGAGTTGATGATCTATTACAACTGTGGTTGACCTGACATCGCTACTGTTGTCATTGGAAGTGGCTGTAGGTGATAATTGGTGCTAGCATAAGTACTATATGGGGAGCTTCTCGTGGATTGTATTTTTGAATATATTGCCGAGGCTTGCTGACATTTCTTAATGAACTAGGGTCATATCTTGAAGCCTCGGATCTGGTTGAATGAAAAGGTTACAGCTTAGTTTAAAAGGGGGTCTAAGATTCTAATCTGAGTTCAGTCCTTGGTCCATTGCTCTGAGCTAGGACCAACTGGAATTCCTATTATCTACAAAGGCTTATGCTGCACTTATTTGGATACTCCTTCAAATTAATGAAGCATTTATTCTGTTAGCTCAAGATAACTTGACTTGATTTGTGTGGTCAAGGTATATACTGTGCTTGAAGCACATGGTGGTGCGGATCTCACAACAAGGATTCCAGACTCATTGACAATTGCTGATATGCCCAATTAGGTTGAAATCAGCAATATGCCAACACTGCAAAATTCATTAAAGGTAAGGTAAAATCCTTTGAAGACAAGACTCTTGGCTTAACTGACATAATGGGAGATAAAAGATAAAGCAAAGGGAAATTATAGAAGCTGTGAAAGTCTCCATGGGGCAGAATTGGTCCCCAATGGACTTGATCAATGTCCAACAATTTTCACAGAGAGTAATGGACTTTATCTGAATGTGGGGGGAACTCATACGTCTACCTGGTTGTAAAATGAGATATTTGCTCCATAATGTCCTACACTACCTCAAGGTTCTCAATTTTGAACTCTCTGCTCCAATTTCAAGTGAACTCGATCAACATAGTGGTATGAATTTTTAAAAAACATGCTGCTTCTAATTGTGATGAAACATGTGCAAATTATCAAGACTATTCAAGGCCGGCACACCAACCAGTTTGGGCTAATTCTCATGGAAAATGTTGTTGTTCCCCAGAAGAGCCACTTTAAATTTAATCTAGAACCATACTAACACAACCATAAGCTTGGCCTGGTGGTCAGTGCATTGCCCAGAAAACCCCAGTCCACAAGTTCGATCCTGGCGCGCGCGACCATCCATTTTAATATTCAAAATTTTCAAAAGGGAGCCGCAAAAATCCTAAATCGCAAAAATCCTAAATTTGCCCTGCTAACTTCCCACAGATGGGCCACGCGATGCCATATTGGGCCATATTGGGCCATAGTGGACCACATACTGCAGCGAGTCGAAACCGAAGCCGAAGGAATTTCCCTTTAGCCAGGCAACCCATTCCACCATTGGGTTATGCATCCATTTTAATATTCAAAATTTTCAAAAGGGAGCCGCAAAAATCCTAAATCGCAAAAATCCTAAATTTGCCCTGCTAACTTCCCACAGATGGGCCACGCGATGCCATATTGGGCCATAGTGGACCACATACTGCAGCGAGTCGAAACCGAAGCCGAAGGAATTTCCCTTTAGCCAGGCAACCCATTCCACCATTGGGTTATGCATCCATTTTAATATTCACAATTTTCAAAAGGGAGCCGCAAAAATCCTAAATCGCAAAAATCCTAAATTTGCCCTGCTAACTTCCCACAGATGGGCCACGCGATGCCATATTGGGCCATAGTGGACCACATACTGCAGCGAGTCGAAGCCGAAGCCGAAGGAATTTCCCTTTAGCCAGGCAACCCATTCCACCATTGGGTTATGCAAGCAGCTCCAACTTGGGCCCTGCAGATGCCTCTCCGCATGCCAATTAGGCCAGTTGCAAGCTACCTTAAAAATTGGCCATAATGCTGCGATTACTTCTAATTGGACTACGTACAGTTGGGGCCATGACAATTGGATGTCATGCTTTGTTGGGCCTACATTAGGATATTTTTAATCAAATTAATTAAAAATAGCTTAAGCCCTATTCCACTTTCTATCAAGTCCAATTCTTTGTCTAATCCTTCTTCTACTTGAAACCCAATTTCTTTCGGGTCAAAACTTTGTTAAAATTTAAAATCAAATTTATTTTTATAATTGGATTAATTTCAATTTCTTTTTAATTTTGAAATCAAATCAAACCTCCTTCAATCAGGTGGAACTTAATTTAATTCCTCTATTTCCTCTTTTCGTCTTTTTTTCTCTTACTTTGGGTCAAGCTCAATTGTTTTAATCTTGAAATCAAAAATCTAATTTTTCTTAATTTGGATCAAACCCAATTCTCTTCTTTAATTTTAAAACACTTTTTCTTTTATTCGGGTCAATGCCAATTCTGTTTAAAATTGTAATCAAATCCATTCTTAATTAGATTCATTTATCTTAAAACAGTAATAAAATAAAATAAAATAAAATAAATAAATAGTATGTATTTCCTTAATCAAATTCATTTTCCTAATTTTGGTCAAGCCCAATTTCTTTCTTAATTTGTAATCAAGTTCCTTTTCTTTATCGAGATCATTATTTGTACTAATTTCGTCAAGAATGTCTGTTTCCAAAATGTCTGTTTTAATTTTCTAAAATTTGTGCTAATGGATTTTAATACGAACAGGCAGCTTTCTCTGGTGTTCCGTATTTTAATTCGTGCGGATTCATACGCGGCTTACGACGGTTTGGATTTCACAAGCACATAATTTTAGAAAATCACTGTTTACTAACTTTGTCAAAATGTCTATTTCCAAAACTTCTGTTTTAATTTTCTAAAATCTATGCAAACGGATTTTAATAAGAACATGCTGCCTTCTCTACTAATCGTATTTTAATTCATGCGGATTCATACGTGGCTTACGACGGTTTAGATTTTACAAGCATACAATTTTAGAAAATCACTATTTACTAACTCTGTAAAAACGTCTGTGTCCAAAATATCTGTTTTAATTTTCTAAAATTTGTGCAAACGGATTTTAATACAAACAGGCAGCCTTCTCTGCTGTTCCGTGTTTTAATTTGTGCGGATTCACATGCGGCTTACGACAGTTTGGATTTTGCAAGCACGTAATTTTAGAAAATCACTATTTACACTTAACTTCTTCCAAAAGTCAAATTTTACCTAAAATCATCCTTTCATCACCTAAGGGATCAAGTCTCTTAAAACCAGAACTACGTAACCTTAAGTTTCTCATTGCACCACGGAATACGTAGGAGCAGGATCACGTCCTTTCAGACTATTTTCCCCCAACTTATTTATTTTTACTCTAATTAAAGGGATCAAACATTTTTCAAATAAATCACACACTCAGTTTAAGGGTATTGTTCTTTGGAACGAACGAGTAGGGTGCCTAACACTTTCCCTATTCATAACTGAATCCCGAACCTAGAATTTCTTCCTCAAGTTAGGGTTTTTCCAAATATTTTCCCTTAAAAATAAAATTTGGTGGCGACTCCACAATCCTATTAAAAATTCTTTTTAAATTTTTAGCGAGTTTGTCGTCTCATTGTAATTACGGTTGCGACACATAGCATACTGCTTGTTACTATTATCTAGGATGCTTGCATCCACCTATTCACAAAAATATACATTATCGCTATGACTTCTCATCTTCTGGTTCCTTGAAAAAGGGGTAGGACCCACAATCCTTCTTAGGCCTAGTGGTGAAAATGTTCTTGCCATATGCTCTTGCCTAGAGACATGAGCGTCCCATCAGGAATCACTTGGTAAGCATAGAAGGGGTATGACATTAGATATGGCAAGATCCCTTGCGAGGATCACATGTGTGATGAACAGTGGTAGTGGTACGAAGTCTGGAGATCTGTCTCCCCCTTTGAGAAAGAAGATTCCTCAGCAATCGTAGTTTGCTGCTTTCGATACCCAGGAGGTGGCGAAAACACTCTGTTTGGACGAAAAACCTCTAAGGGAATCGCGAAACTCGTGGTGCTAAAATTTGGGCTCAAGACTTCTGTAATAAAGAGATGTCCTAGAGAAAAGTATATCCTAACACTTGCTTGGGCAGTAATCAGAAGGTCATGGGGGTTAGCAGTCCAGTCAATGTTGCTGATGTACCATTGTCATTGTCTAGGAAGAAAGTGGGGAGAGAAGGAGTGAGAAACTAGGTGTCTCAGTAGGTTTTCTACTCTATTCTCAGTGTCGTCACTTTTATTCCAACCACTTCAATTTATTCGAAAAATCATGACATGCATACAAGATTGCTTTTAATCTTTTTAAAAACATCCTACTAAAGTGAGTTATTATTTTTATATACAAATAACTTATTGTTTATGCATATATTTTTCTGAAACTTCATAAGTCTAAGATTACATTAAAGATATTATTTGACTCAGATTCTTCTATGTCTTAAACTTTATCTCTATCATTTCTCTATTCAACAACTTTAGGAAATTATAGATTCTTTCCCATAACTTTGGGGAAACATTTAGACATAAACATGCATTAAAATTTTCAAACAATATCTTCTCACTATCTCTACTCTCACCTTCTACTACTAAGGATATGAGTTCATTCCTAAGTGGTCGTCATCATCATATAAGGTGTGAAGAACCTTTTGTCTTCATTATAGAAGGACTTTTGGAGAATCCTTTTGTCTCCTAGGAGAACCCTTTTTCCTCTTCTTTAGTAGAGCTCTAGGTGCCCTCTAGAATATGATATGCACAAGACACATTGAGAGTAGCTTAATTTATCACATAAGTTTGCTTTAGTGATCCCTTAACCTCTTTAGGTTCATTTTAATAGCTTCTAGATAATTATGCATGCTCAAACAATTTCCATCCAATATAATATGCATAAGTAGATCCCAATTTCTAATACATCATTAATCATAAATATTCCACACATATAACATCATCTTTCAAATATTTAGAAGCATTCCACATTTCAACTCATATTAAATAGTGTGCATTCATGAAAGCATTACAAGTTGACTGGTAAATCACATCACATCATTGCATGTTTCAAGTACATGTTCAACTTATTTGTCTCTTTAACTTTTAATTTTGAATCATTCAAGGGACTTAATTCTCTCAACCTTCTAAGTTTCTCCTCAACCTTTCCCTTTCTCAACGTTACATTAGTTCCATGATATTTTTACAACTTAGAAGTTTCCCCTAGGTGGCTGAATGGAACCTTTTAAGTTTTTATTCTTTGTGCTCATCAATTGTTCAAATCTTATGCATGTTCTGCTTATACTAAGTTCGAATGTTAAGTGTTAACAAGTTTTTAACTTATTTAAGACATTTTATTTAAACATGGTCAAATGGTTGTCTATGATTTTGCCAAGCTTCTTTTAAACTTTTAATTCTTCATTTAACATTATAAGGCTTCTTAAGTTACCTAAACCAAGATTTCAAACTTTTTCCTTCTTATTTAACCTAGAGTGGCCGAATGTGAACCCTAGGCCTCTAAGGCCTTCTAGCCTATTTTCTCTTATCTTGTGAGTTGATTTTTATCAATTGAAGGCTAATTTTATTATTGATATTTAACTTAGGAATTTTTAAGACTTCCTAACCATCTTTACATGTCATGGCCGAATAGCTAAACCTAGCTTCCAACTCCATATTCTATTCCTAAACACCTAGTTTTTACATGCTTAGGTTTAGGCTTGAAATTATGGTAATTTCTTAACTTCCTTTTTACTACCTTATTGATTATGTCCAAATGATTCTTTAACCTTTGTAAGACTTACTATCGCAACCGTAATTGCAACGCAATGACGAACTCCTTAAAATTTAAAAAGAATTAGTTTCAAATTTGTAGAGTCGCCACCAGATTTTTATTTAAGGGAAAAACATATGGAAAAACCTTAACTTGAGGATAAGATTCGAAGTTTGAGAGTCGATTACGAGTGGGGAAGGTGTTAGGCACCCCACTCGCCCGTTCCGAGGAACGGTACCCTCAAATTGAGTGTGCGATTTTTGGAAGTAGTTTGATCCCTAAAAGTAAATAAGTTTGTACAAAAAGGGCCTGACAGTACTTGATCCTGCTCCTACGTATTCCCAGCTGCAATGAGAAACTCAAGGCTACGTAGTTCTGGTGTTCTTGAAGACGTGATCTTCGGGGTTCTCTAAGAAAATTTTGAAAGGTAGTTTCGAAACAGCATTGATTATTGCTCAGTTTTTAAGCTCTCGGACACACTGGATTTCAGACAATTAAGGTTGTACGGAGATCCATGCGGGTTTCTAAACACCGAACAGTAGAAGCAGCTACCAGTTAGTATTTAGAACTTGTTATGTGAAACCAGGAATTTTGCAGAAAACAATTTTATTATTTGGAAGGCTTTTTCAAGGCCCACACGTGCACAGGATTCCAGACAGCTAAGGCTGTATAGGAATCCTTACGAGTCTCAACACCGAATAGTAGAAGTAGCTACCAGTTGGTATTTAGGTCTCGTCACGTGAAACCAAGAATTTTGCAGAAAATAATTTAATTATTTGGAAGACTTTCTCAAGGCCCACAGGTGCACAAGATTCCAGACAACTAAGGCCATACAGGATCCTTACAAGTCTCTAAACACCGAAAAGTAGAAGTAGCTACCAGTTGGTATTTAGGTCTCGTCACGTGAAACCAGGAATTTTGCAGAAAACAATTTTATTATTTGGAAGGCTTTCTCAAGGCTCACACGTGCACAGGATTCCAGACAACTAAGGTTGTATAGGGATCCTTACAAGTCTCTAAACCCCGAACAATAGAAGTAGCTACCAGTTGGTATTTAGGACTCGTCATGTGAAACTAGGAATTTTGCAGAAAATAGTTTTATCATTTTAAAAAAAACTTTTCCGAGGGCCACCTATGCATAGGGTCCCAGACAACTAAGGTTGTACAGGGACCCATACGAGTTTTTAGACGCCGAACAATAGAAAGAGCTACCAGTTGGTGTCTAGAACGGAAATTGGGCTTGGTCCGAAATTAAAGGAACTTGATTCCAATTTGATTGCGAAAAATGAATTTGTTTTCAAATAAGGGGAGACATTGGGCTTGACCCCAAATTATTAGATTGAAGAAAATTGGGGAAGCTTACATTAATTGATTAGGGTGGGAGGATTTTATGCTAATATTCATTGTTGAATGGATCTTGGCCAACCAAGTGTGCGACGTGGCCCAATACGACCTATCACTTGGCCCATTAGGTGTGCAGCAGGGTATTCGAATAATTATGGCAGCGGTCTGCGTAGGGGGTGTTATTTGAACGCCGAAAATAGAGACCCAATTTATAAGAATAATCAGCATTGCTCCTGCCTTACCCTTGTGATGTGGGGGCCCAAAGCGAAGGAAGTGCAATCAGAAATCAGCTTAGATAGCTTAGAATCACTAACTCAACATGGTTCTGGCCCAAGTTGACTATTCATATATCATTACTTATCGTTTATTATATCTTATCACTATTATTATTACATTTTTTTTTCAAAATGGGAGATTTTATGCTAACCTAGCAAACGTCATTTGCTAGTTGCCCTTTTAACATCAACTTTAAGCCTAATTGCTCACTAGTCCTAGTTAAAATCAATCTTTCTATTAGATTATTTCAATGATTAACACAACCCCAGCCTAATAAGGGTCACGACTCCATTTTGGGGTCCCAAATTCCTTGTGTGTAGAAGACTTTGATGTGATTTCTGGCGGGCCCCATGGGCTGATATTCGCATGGTTGTTGCATGGCTCTTGAGCGACTTTCGCCTAGCTCTTGCCAACCCATCCGCACGTAGCCAACATGCCCCCACCCGATTGCGTTTTCCCAGCGACTTGACCAACCTCCCAGCTAGGAACTACATGAGCTGGTACAACTGGAACGCACACGGCCTCTCGCATGGTTGGCTTCATGGTGAGGCTTCCAGTGCTAAACGAGCATGACGCTACCTGGGTGAATTGCCACAAGCCCATTCTATCTGTGAGGAATGCGCGTTCCTACCCGTCTTAAAGTTCCCCTGATTACGCTCTCCCTTCTCTTCCCCTAGTCACTCACTTCATCATTCGTTGATTAATAGGAGAGGGTTTAGGGATGAACGTCGGATGCATCCCGAGTGTGCGTCTTGGAGACCCCTACGCGCCATGACTAGTTTTAAGAGGACAGTAAGGTGCTCGGATTGGGCTTTGGTACTCCGATTCTTCTACCTATCCATTCTTCCAGGGAAACCTGCATGGACAGGGGAGAATCGTGTCCTTTGTTGCACCATGGTCACTCTAGCAAGCGTCATCCAGCACGCGTATGCACAACTGATGGCATAAAATTCAGGGGATGTTGGGTCGCGACCTTCTAAAGTGGGGAGTTTACATCTTCTCCAAGGGGGGAAACACCCCTACATGTGCCACCAACTCTCTAAACTAGACCCTAGTGATGCTATACGCACACCATGCCACCGAACACGAGTGCATGCATGATATCCACGTACAGAATTTGAGATCCTGCATGGAACCTTGTGTGCATACGTTGCTACCTTTCTCATATACGAAGGAAAAAATTCGTGTGGTGTTATCCACTATGATCCCAGGTCGTTAGAGAAAGAAACTTGAAACCTTGATTGGTCAAAGACGAGTGCAACCTCTTCTAATCTGAATACGGGGTTACCCCAACAAAGCCTAGTTGAAGAAGCGGTGCCTATAGGCACCCCCTAATAGCCTCCACATACTCATTACATCTACAGGCTGACTCTAGATTATCACATGCCTCATCCCTGGTCTTATATTTTGTTAGATTTGTTGTGTTTATTTCTGGAGAGATCATAGAGGTGGGTGTCCTGCGTCACGAGTCTCCCCCTGTACCGCCCTTATAACCCGCGTCTAAGTCTTGTAGAGGCAACTGTCGCAACCGTAATTACGATGAGACGAAGAACTCATTAAAAATTGAAGATGGATTTTATTGTTATGTGGATTCGCCACCAAATTTTCATTTAAGGGAAAAAGATTTGGAAAAAACCCTGACTCGAGGATGAGATTCGAAGCTCAGGAGTCAGTTACGAATGGGGAAGGTGTTAGGCACCCCACTCGCCCATTCTGAAGAATGGTACCCTTAAACTGAGTGTGTGATTATTTGAAACTTGTTTGATCTCTTTAATTAGCGTGAAAATAAATACTTGATGGAGGTTAGCCTGACAGGACTTGATCCTGCTCCTAAGTATTCCCCGGTGCAATGGAAAATTCAAGGCTTACGTAGTTCTGGTTTGATTTGAAGGCTTGACCTTCGAAAAGGTGTTTGAATAGAAAGAGAATGCATTGTTGTCTTTTGAAAATATTTTAAGGGTGCAATCCCAATCCACATATGGACAGGGCCCAAGACAACTACGGCTGCACTTGGACCCATACGATTTTCTAAACATCGAACAGCAAAAAAAGCTACCAGTTCGTTTTTAGAGCTCGTTGCATGAGATTAAGGAATGCAAAAAAACATTTTTATTTGTTTCAAAAGGGGAAAGGAGGTGCAATCCCAATCCACAAATGCTCCGGGCCCAAGACAACTACGGCAGCACTTGGACCCATATGGACCTCTAAATAACGAACAACAGAAAAAAGCTCCAGTTCGTCTTTAGGGCCCGTTGTGTGAGATTAAGGAATGCAAAAATATTTTTATTTGTTTGAAAATGGAAAGGCAGTCCCAATCCACATATGCACAGGTCCCAAGACAACTACTGCTGCACTTGGGCCTATACGGACCTCTAAACAACGAACAGCAGAAAAAGCTATCAGTTCGTTTTTAGGGCCCGTTGCGCGAGATTAAGGAATGCAAAATAAAATTTTTTGTTTGATTGAAAAAGGGAAGGGCAATCCCAATCCACATGTGCACAGGGCCCAAGACAACTACGACTACACTTGGACCCATACGGACCTTTGAACAACGAACAACAGAAAAAGTTACCAGTTCGTTTTTAGGGCCCATTGCGTGAGATTAAGGAATGCAAAGTGAGTCCTTTAGGAAGAGTTTTCTTGATTGTAGCCATTGGAGGCGCAGGGGGGCTTGCGCGGGCTTTCAGGAAGTTTAAGGGTCAAATTGTAAATACGGGAAATATGGGGTCAAAATATAAATATTAAATGTTTAGGGGGTCAAAACATAAATATGGGAAGTCAAGGGGCCTAATTGCAAATTATGGATGTTGAGGGACCTACTTGCAATTTAGGGAATTGCAGGGACCTATTAGCAATTTCGGTGAGTGCGGAGCATTAATTAAAAATTGCAAAAAGAGGTTCTTCCCCTACTTCCTCTGTTACTGGTTCGATGTGCCTGGATTATTTGTCATTTCCTGCCCTGGGTCGGTTGTCCGTGGGAACGAAGGTGTAGCTCGCCATGGCTGAGTTGTTGCTTCTCCTACTCCAGGCTTCGAAGCTTCCCGCTTGTCCAGCGCCGCGACTCCCTGCGCATAGAATCAAAACGATCCATGAGCGGTGTTCCACGAGCTAGCTGCCTATTCTCGTCCGCGTTGTTTCAGTTGTGCCCAGGCTGGGCCAAGCGCGCTTCCGTACGTATCATCGGCCTCCATGTCACGGTCACAGGTTCGCGACCCGGGAGCATACTCTGCTCCGTTCGGGGGGGTGGTCTTGAGCTGGAAGCCGAGACAATTCCATCTAACAGGCCCGTTGGTTAGCATGCTACGTGATTCGTTCAAGTGGCAAGGACCCTGTCCTTTGGTAGTTACCGCTATGAGCTCGTGCGCGGTCCTACCTCAACCCACTAACAGGGAATCAGAACCAAGCTATAGCAACGATCGCTTCCATGCTTTGGTGCTTTTTGTCTCCTCGTCGCGACCAAAACGGAGCCAAGCGACGACGCGTACACGGTTCATTTCTAAATCGCTAACCTAAGGTTTGATCTAATTAAATTATTCGATTGACCGCTGCTTTTACGACCCCATTTTATAGGTATTTTATTTACGGATTTATGCAGAATGTATCCTCGTCCCAGCGCATATTCCAGTTATTGCATCAGACATGGGACTCCACTCAATCATGTTTACGTCTCAATTGATAACAAGATGCGGTAGAAAACTAATCATGATGCAGTTTATCGATTCAAGATTCAAGCTCATTTATAAATCCTATCAACCGTGCATAAGGAGGCCAAGGTTCCAGTAAATGAGATGGAAAAATTGGAGGAGTTCGGATGCTAACCTTTATAAGCCGATTTGTCGAACACCTAGTTGACCACGTCGAAGATGCTGAGCTGCGAGCAAATCGGGTAATGGACGAATCTACAAGGCTGTGATCCACGTCAGGGGAGAGGGATCACGGCGTGGGCGAGACGAAGAGCAGATCTCCAAATGCTAGCAACCAGCGGAATCGGCGGCGTGGCTTGGAAGCTCCGAGATGTCTCATGAAGAGGCTAGCTCTTAGTGAAGGGGTTTTTGATTTTTCTCTACTCTGAATGCTAACCACCAACCAAGAAAAGGGAAAAAGCCCCTTTCTCATTACCGCTTGCCCCTTTTTATAGGCCCCTCTCGTTCTTTTTTCTATTTTATTTTGCATTATCTTTATTAGCTCCCCCTTTCAATTTCTGTAGTTTCATTTCGTTTTTCTTCCTATCTCTAATTATTTTTTGTATCGCTTTTCTTATTTTTTTCATCATTTTTGTTTATTTTATTCTAACTCATTTATTTATTTTTACTTTGTTTTATTATATTTTTCCCATATTTTTCTTTTTCCTATTCATTTCCAAATTTTGTTTTTATTATTATTTTTCTAATTATTTATTTCTTTTCTTCCCTTTTTATTTCTTTTATCTCTCTTTTTGTTATTATTTTTGATCTTCCTTTTTTATTTTTGGATTTTCTAATTATATAGCTTTTTAATTTCTATTCTTAAAAATTTTTTGTTTTTGTTTTTATTTTATTTATTTATTATTATTTTATTTATTTCCTTTTTCTTTATTTATATATTTTTAATTTATTTCCTTTATTATTTTTATTTTTTGTTTTGATTTTTTATCTCTTATTATTTTTTATTTCATATTTTTTCTTTTCGATTTTACACTTTTTCTGTTTCTTTTAAATTCTTTTTCAATTTCATATTTTATTCCAATTTCTCTCTTCATTTATTTTCTTTATTGTTTTTAATTTTTATTTACTCCTGATTTTATTTATTTTTTGGGTTTTTATTATTTTTGTTGTTTTTTATTTATTTTTATTATTTTTTCCATATATTTTGTTTCTTATTTAATTTAATACGAGTTTCTCGGTTAATTTTAATAGTTGGGAGCCTCAGACATAAATGGGTGTTTACAGTTTGTCCCTCTTTACTCGTTTTCCTACCAGATGATGCGAGAAATGATTCTCTGAATTATCGTGGTAGTAAATGAGTAAAGACGTGAACACATTGTGTCCGAGGCGGGCTTTTTAAAGAAAGTCCAAGAGCGACACTAGAAGCCTTGAGCTTAAAGCAAACCCATGGATGTTTGGGGAGTGGTGATTGGATGATCTTACCGGCTTCGTGTGCCGATAGGGTTTAAAGATGTGAGGCTTGGTTGTACAGCCTAACTAGGCTAAGTGAGGATGAATGAATGCCCATTAGGGCAGGCGTGAAATGCAATAGGATGACTTGTTAGGACAAGCAAAAATGTAACGATGATGGCCCGTTAGAACATGCAAAGCGGAAGAGAATGGTCCGTTACGACGGGCTCAGTGGAGTGATAATGACCTATTTTAAGCATGAAGGCATGCAAAAACTAAAATGTAAGGTATGCACAAGGAGGCCTGACAACATAGGCCGAAAATGCATAAATGCAAACTTGATGGTGGCCTGACATTATAGGCCAAAAGGTAGAAAAGAAAGCTTGAAGGATGCCTGACATCATAGGCCAAAAATGCAGAAATGTAAATTTGATGGTGGCATGACACTATAGGCTGAAATGCAAAAATGTAAATTTGATGGTGGCCTGACACTATAGGCCAACATGCGGAAAAGAAAATTTGGACATGCCTGTAAACACTCAATTACGTCCGAAGCTTCCGGTCGCTAATTTTATTAATTAACCCTAATTTAAATAACAAACAACTATTAAATTAAACATAAAACTGAATAAATTTGGAAAAAGAATTAAAAAATAAAAAATCTGAAAAAGAATTAAAAAATTAAAAATCTGGAAAAGAATTAAGAATAAAAATCTGAAAAATAAAAAATCTGAAAAGAATTAAAAAATAAAAAATCTGAAAAATAATTAAAAAATTAAAACTTTGGAAAAGAATAATAAAAATCCGAAAAGAATTAAAAAATAAAAAAATCTGAAAAATAATTAAAAAATAAAAAATCTCAAAAAGAATAATAAAAATCTAAAAATAATTAAAAATTAAAAAAATCTGGAAAAGAATTAAAAAATAAAAATCTGGAAAAATTAAAAATAAAAATATGAAAATAATTAAAAATTAAAAAATATGGAAAATAATTAAAAAATAAAAATCTGGAAAAATTAAAAATAAAAATATGAAAATAATTAAAAATTAAAAAATATGTAAAGGAATTAAAAAATAAAAATCTGAAAAATAATTTAAAAATTAAAAATCTGAAAAAGAAATTTAAAAAAAAATTAAAAGCAAAAAAAATAGAAATCTAAAAATAAAATCGAGAAGGGAAAATAGAAAAATACCGGAAATAATAATGATATAAGGAAAAGGGAAGATAAGGAATAAATAATTAGAAAATAAAAAATGTATATAATAATAAATAATAATAGTAATAAAGATAATAATAAAGGAAATAATCAATAGGAGAGGATAGGGAAGCAGAGGCGACTAAGAGGAAATGAGGGTTTGAGCCTACGAGGCTATAAATAGAAAGACCCCACGAATAGGGAAGGGGATTTTGCTTGCTTTCCTCTGGCTCGGGTTTTGGCTGCGACGCAAAAAGACTAGAAGGAGAATGGAAGGCGCGATTTCTTCGGGGAAGACTCCAGAGACCTCAATCCCGGTGTTCTAGAATCCGGAGTCTCGATTCCGCCATCGCTACTCACGTTGAGCTTGGTACCAGCGGAACGGTTCAATCGAGAAATCGTATCCTTTCATCGACCACGCAGAGGTTAGTTTCATTTCTCCATGAATATCAGATGACGAATTGTGCACATTCGTGTTAGGAAATTATGCTCCTTTCAAGATTCCCGCATTGAAGTATGTTTAATTTTGTTGAAGTGTATTGTGGTATTATTGTGTGGATCAAGTCCTTCGAAGGATTAATGCTTGATGAATAACCTCATTAATGACCATTAACTTGAGCGACACTGACTATAGATCCGGTGAAGAGGTAATAACTGTAAATTAAGATTAGATTTAGTAGAAATCCCTCTGCATCCCATAGGTAGATCCAACAATAGGACAATAGGTGGTGCAGCAAACGAGTTGGGGTAAGGAGGAGTTGTAAACGGGCGATGGAGTAAGCTATTGTGAGTGGTATCTAGTCTTAAGTGATCGGCTTCATCATTTCTGGGGTTTGCCTCGAGCTATTAGGAAGATAGTTTCATTCCCTGCACTTTTGTTCAAGCCTTCCATGATGCCAACGTCGACCCGCCTATGGGCCTGAGGTTTCGATAACAACCTTCCTCTCTGGTTTTAGCATTCCTTCAAGCTTGCAGGCCCCCGTTCATGTCTTCTCAGGTCCCCGGGGTTGATTACGAGCCTTGGACTTCTGGCTTTGCCTTCCATTGAGGCACCGACGGGCAGCACGTGCATGAGGATTGGACGACACACTCTGCTCCGTAGGCGTTCAGGCCACCATGAAGAACCCCATCATGCAGTGTCGTCCCACCCTTACCTACAGACAGCGTCCAAGACGTGAAGACGAACAGGACTTCTCCGGCCAAGCGGTACACGTCGCACCCAAGTAAAACAGGGTACCTACGCTCGGCGGCTTGGGTCGGTTGTTCGCGACCATGAAAGGGAGAGCTAGGCGCGACCATACGGAGTTGCACGAGCCATCGCGGAAATCCAGCCCTCCCCTGGTGCCCGGCGACCTCGAGTGCAGAGTGCAGCCAACAAGCTTCACTCCGAGACGAAGACGTCCAACCGGAACAAGTCCGATGCGCTGCCTCATCAATCTGGACTGCTCTCGATCATCTGAGGAGCGTGTCAAGTTGAAGTTCGTAAAGCGGTGGCTAGGCCCAGATTTGCCCAACATGAGTCAGTAGAGAGCCGTGGCAGCCGTGCAAAACAGAGGGCCCAAAGCATTTCAAGGAAGAAGAACCCTTTCTTGCAAATTTTGATAAATTACATAAAACTTTCTAAAATTGCAGGTAGGTCCCCCAACTTTCTAAAATTACATGCAGGTCCTCGAAATCCCCATAATTGCTAATAGATCCTCAAAACTCCCATATTTCCACTTTGGCTCCTCAACTTTTCATATTTGCAAATCAGCCCCAACCAATTTTTTTTTCTCTTTTCAAATAACATCAAACCCTTTTCCCAAATGAAGTCCAATTTCTTTTATATTCTCTTTCTCTAACTAAGCCAAGTTTAATTTTCCATAAAATTTCAAGTCAACTATTTCCTTTCAACTAATTCCTTTTCTCTAAAAATGTCTGATTAAGCCCACGCGCTTCCGATATTTATAAATCAAGAAAATAATTAAATAAAAATATTTTTTGCTTTCCTTAATCTCATTCAATGGGCCCTAAAAACGAACTAGTAGCTTTTTATGCTGTTCGTTGTTTAGAGGTTTGTATGGGTCCAAGTGCAGCCGTAGTTGTCTTGGGCCCTGTGCATATGTGGATTAGGATTGCTCCTCCTTCTCCTTGTTTTCAAACAAATAAAAACCCATTTTGCATTCCTTAATCTCACGCAATGGACCCTAAAAACGAACTGGTAGCTTTTTCTGCTGTTCGTGTTTAGAGGTCTGTATGGGTCCAAGTGCAGCCGTAGTTGTCTTGGGCCCTATGCATATGTGGATTGGGATTGCCCCTCCTTTACTTTGTTTTCAGTTAAATAAAAATCCCGTTTTTGTTTTCTTAATCTCACGCAATGGGCCCTAAAAACGAACTGGTAGCTTTTTTTGCTGTTCGTCGTTTAGAGGTCTGTATGGGTCCAAGTGCAGCCGTAGTTGTCTTGGACCCTGTGCATATGTGGATTGGGATATCCCCTCCTTTCCTTCATTTTCGGTAAAATAAAAATCTCGTTTTTGCTTTCCTTAATCTCACGCAATGGGCCCTAAAAACGAATTGGTAGCTTTTCCTGCTGTTCGTTGTTTAGAGACCCGTATGCGTCCAAGTGCAGCCGTTGTTGTCTTTGACCCTGTGCATATGTGGATTGGGATTGCACCCTTAAAATGTTTTCCAAAAAACAACAAAACATTTGCTTGTCAATTTAAACTCCATTCGAAGGTCAAGCCTTCGAATCAACCAGAACTACGTAAGCCTTGAATTTCCCATTGCACCGGGGAATACGTAGGAGCAGGATCAAGTCCTGTCAGGCTAACCTCCATCAAGTATTTATTTTTTTCACGCTAATTAAAGGGATCAAATAAGTTTCAAATAATCACACACTCGGTTTAAGTGTACCGTTCTTCGGAACAGGCGAGTGGGGTGCCTAACACCTTCCCCATTCGTAACTGACTCCCGAACTTCCAATCTCATCCTCGAGTCAGGGTATTTTCCAAATATTTTTCCCTTAAATAAAAATTTGGTGGCGGCTCCATGTAAACAATAAATTCTTTTTTTAAATTTTAGTGAGTTCGTCATCTCGTCGGAATTACGGTTGCGACAGATGGCGACTCTAGTGGGGAAATCTAGAGAGTCAAGCCCGTTAATTGAATGTGTGTTGCTTTGATCCCTTTCTTGTTTATTTGCACGATTTATTTATTCGCTTATCTATTTCTCGATTGTTCACTTTATGCATAACCCTAGGGTAGACAAATAATAACTGTTTTAAATTCTGCAATATATCCGTGCAATTTCCCCAATTGCAGGTATCCCAAATAAAAGTGCCCTCCATGCATTTCATATACATTCTGTCAAGAGTGGGGCCCTGTACCCGGGTCCGAGTGCTGCCTAGGACTAGAGGGATCTAGTGGTGTCACTTTGGGGCTTACGTCCTATTTGACTATCACGAAAATCCCAACTAGAATGCATCCTATTTGTAATGCCCTACAACTGGTAGCTTTTTCTGCTGTTATGGCAAGCATTACGGACTAGAACTTGGCTCTAGTGACCTTTTTACACCTCAGGATTACTGACCACCTTATGAGAGGTTCATGCATAAAAGGCCATAGATCCCTAGGATAGGTAACCCGAGTAGGTTAAAGGAGGGCACTCGTCACCAATTCCGGTTTGTTTTATATTTTTCCGCAATCGGGGGGTAAAGAAAGAAAAAAGAAGGGCATCAAAAGCTAAGAAGCGAGAAAATGAGAAATAAAAAAGGAGAGAGAGAAAATGGAAAATAAAGAAAAAGAAAAAGGAAAAAAAAGAGAAGAAAAAAGAGAAAGAAGGAACAGAGGAAAAAATAAAAAGGAAAATAAGCAAGGGAAAAAGAGTGAAGGAACAAAAGAGAGGAAAAAGGGAGAAAAGGGAAAAGAGGGGAATATGTGTAACATTTGTATCATAGAGCCATCATTGTCACTTTTCTATTTTTCATGCATTTGTTTCATTTTCGTGAAGCGTCTAACATGTTTGTTTTTGTCTTTTTCCTTTCCTTTTCTTTCCACTTTGAGGGACCAGGTTCTCATTGACTGTTGAAAGAGGTAAAATGGAAATTAATGCGGAATTCAGGCAGTTGAGGAAAAGAAGACGGGTTGGGATAAAACTAATAGATTTCTCCAGTTTAGAAGCCTTCGGGAATAAGCTGACGAGCATCCAGCAGATGTCGTTCGTCAAAAGGTATGAAAATGTGTTGAAACTCCTGAAGGTTAGGGTACATGAGGGGGCCCTCACGGTGATGGTGCTGTATTACGACCCCCCTCTCCGGTGCTTCACTTTCTCTGATTTCCAGTTGGCACCCACCCTTGAAGAGTTTGAACAGATCCTAGACTTGCCTTTGGAGGGGTGTAGACCTTACAATCACCTAGAGCACCATGCTTTGTTCCGAGCTGCTGCACAGGCTCTGGGTTTGCAATCCGGCGACCAATTAACTGACTACCAATGGAAGAATTAAGCCAAGGGGTTCACCCGAGGGTTCTTAGAGGCCTACATGCAGCATCTGGCTGACAGCCACCAGTGGGACACCTGCATGGCGTACTAGCCCTCACCATTTATAGGCTAGTCCTTTTTCCCAGCATAGAGGATTTTGTGGATTTAAATGTTGTGGACATCTTGGCTCGGAAGAATAGGGCTGAAAACCCTGTCACTACTCTGTTGGCCGACATTTATTATACGCTGAACCTTTGCCATGAAGGAAAGGGGAAGAAGCGGATTTGCTGCTTACCAGCGCTATACATTTGGGTGACCGCTCACGCCTTCAAGAGGAATATGAAGGTGCAATGTCCAATATCTGACCTCTTGTGCTATCAGATCAAGCCTATGAACAATGAGGAGTGGGCAGCCCACTTTGCCGATTTGACGGAAGAGCAGGTTAGATGGCAGCCGGCTTGGCAACAAAAAACAGAGCTAATCTACCACTGTAAGGGGTTTCCAAATGTACCGCTCATGGGAATCCGAGGCTGCATCAGCTACAACCCAATACTGGGGCAAAGGCAACTGACCTACCCCATTAAGGGACCCCATCCGACGAGCTCCTGGCCCCTTTTCTGTTGAAATATGAAGGGGATTTTGCCAAGAGTCTCCGAAGGGTCCGGGAAGCATGGGAGACCGTTACCCGTAGAGGGAAAGACCTAGGGGTCCGAAGCTGTGCTGCCAAAGAAGAATACAAGCAGTGGGTCAGAAATAGGATACAACAGATCAAGCTGCCACTCCAGCCTCCAGCCACCACGTCCGGAAGTCAACCATCTACAGCAGTATTCGAAGATGAGGCTGTTAAGAGCCTAAAGGAAAAGCTAGAAGCGATGACCAGGAAGAACAACCAGTTGGAGGAGCTATTGAAATCGCGGCAAGAATGTGCTACGCTGAAAAGAGAAAAGCAAGAAGGCGAGGCCACAATGGAGAGCATCCGGGAGCAGCAGAAAGGTGAATGTGAGCGCGCCTCCCGAGTTCATCTTAATTTACAAGCAACCAACAAAGAGCTTGGGATAAGGGCGCAAGAAAGGGACACTGCACTCCAAGAAAACCACCAACTGAGAAATTCCCTAGAGCAGGTAAGAGCCAAAGTCCGCACCATCAGAGAAGAGAAAAATCAACTCCTCGCCATGAAGAACAGGAATTCGATGGAAGCGGACTGTGCTATAGAAGAAAGGAACGACCTGCTGCAGCGAATGGAGGAGATGAAGAAACAAATTGACGGGATGCTAGTGGCATGGCAGAATGAGGTCAACGAGGAGAAGTGGAATGTCATCAAAGTCATCGAATGCAACCAGAGGGGCATCAGTGACATACAGGATGAGAACAAGTGGTACAAGGACACAGCCGATCACTGGACCAGGTGCTTTGAGAGGCTGGCCAGTCTAGCAAACACAGCCATTGACGAAGTACCACAGCTGCTCAAACAGGCGGAAACCTTGTTGCACCCGCTCCACACCCCTTCGGAAGTTGAAGAGTTCATTCAGTTTTGTAAAAACTTGATTTTAAGAATGAACAAATATATTGTATTGGCTAAGCAGGAAGGGCAGGATGTAAATTGAATCTAATTTGATTTTATGAAATGAAGTTAATTCCGCTCCGCATACGATTCCACATTAATTTCCATTTCACGCTCAAAACGCCAAAAAGCACACCAAATCGATAATAACAATCAACGAGGAACTGGTCCCTCCATATTTATTTCACGTCCAAATTTTCTTTTGTCGTAATTAACCACTAATTAATTTGATTTTAATACACAGTTAACAAAATAGCGGACTTACGACTTCCTCGGCATTCTTATAGCACTAGATCACGAGTAAAAATCATGAGCGAGCTAGAAACTCAGAACGAGGAGCTGAGAAATAAGGTGGCCGAACTGAAGGATCAGGTCGCCAAGTTGATGAAACTGCTAGAGAAAGGCACAGAGGGACCCTCGGGGACTGAGGCACCGGGGCTGCTGCCACATCAATGTCGCTTCAGGCGGTTGCTGGACCAGAATGGCCGTATGGGCTGCCACCGAGCTATGAGCCTCATTGTGGGCAAGGCTCTCAAGTGATTTCAGCTGGTGAAAATCTTGCTCCACATCCACTCCACATCAACCCTGCCACTTATCAATACCACCCAAATCCTCCTATTTGGCCACCACACACCAACCCAACCACTAACCCTCACCATATCAACCCACCAACCTACCTTCCTCCCACTTCAGGCTATCCGCCTCAGATTCATCCTACCTACACAAATCTGCTGACCTACCCCTACCATACAAACGCATCCTCTACCATCCCGGCACACATAAATCCATCTCTCCCTCCTCACATTAACCCTCCTACCACATACCCACACAACGCCAACCCCGACTACACCCATATGAACACGACCATCACCGAAGACCCATCATATTCCATCCCAGTTGCAACCCATCCAACAAACCCACACCAACCAAATCCCTACGGTCACACTACTAGACCTGAGGGACAATACACCTCACCCCATCACGCTGGCCAACCCTTGACTGGACCTTGGCCGAGGCCAGCTGAGCAAGAAGCCCATCTCAGTGGGAGATGGCAACACCTGGAAGAAAGGGTCTGAGCAATAGAAGGAAGCGGGTATGGAATGGTCGAGGCTTCGGATCTTTTCCTAGTTCCCGACGTTGTCATACCGCCTAAATTCGACCCTATTCCGATGAGCTACTCGGAATTGCTACCTCGATTAATTCAGAATTCACTAATTGCACTCTATCCCATGAAGCCACTGGAACCCCCATACCCCAAATGGTACAACCTGGAGGCTAAGTGCGAATACCACGCTGGGATAGTGGGACATTCCACCGAGAATTGCTTTGCCTTGAAGCATCGAGTTCAAAAGTTAATCAATGCGAAGTGGCTTAATTTTGAAAAAGACACGCCAGACGTGGGAAACAACCCCTTGCCCAACCATGGGGGAGTAGGGCCCTCGGTAAATTGCATAGAGGCAGTAGAAGAAGTGAATATGGCTGGTGAATCCTTCCCCGGCCAGCCCAGGCCTCTAGTCATCCGGTACACCGAGGCACCGACGCTACGAACACCAATGGGGATGAGGCCCGTTACCATCAAGGTTCCTGGGCTGTTTCCATATCGAAGCAACAAGGAGGTGCCCTGGAAATACGATATAGAGGTATCTGGTGGCAAGACAAAGGAAGGACAGGAACAGGAAGCCTAGGAGGACTTGACTCCGAGTATTGTGAATATAGCCAGGATCGGGGGCATGACTAGGAGTGGTCGCATCTACTCCCCCGCGGAAGAAAAGAGAAAGTTGCATTGCGGTGAGGCAATATTAGCGGGCCCGGAACTTGAGAGTAGCAGGCGACAGGAGGAAAGGGAGCTAAAAAGGCCTGTCTCTAAGGAAGATGCTTGTGAATTCCTCAAGATGATCAGGCAGAGCGAGTATACGGTGCTGGAGCAGTTGAACCATATACCAGCCAGAATATCGCTGTTGACCTTGATGATGAACTCGGAGCCCCATCGAAAGGTACTACTGAAGGTACTAAATGAGGCTCACATGGTCCACAACATCTCGGTGGAATAATTTGAAGGCATTGCCAGCAACATCATCGCCAACAACTTCCTCACCTTTGCTGATAAGGAGATTCCGGATGAGGGAGCCGGACACAACAAGGCATTACACATATCTGTAAAGTGCTTGGACCATATTTTAGCCAGAGTTCTGATAGATAACGGTTCCTCATTGAATGTAATGCCTCAACTAACACTGTCAAAACTGCCGCACGAGGGGTTCCTCATAAGGCCGAGTTCAACGGTAGTCAGGGCCTTCGATGGATCACGAAGAGAAGTCATGGGCGAGGTGGATTTGCCAGTCCAAATTGGGCCGGTGGTCTTTAATGTCACCTTTCAAATTATGGATATCCAACCCGCCTACAGCTGCCTGCGGAGAAGGCCCTGGATCCACTCTGCCAAAGCGGTACCGTCGACTCTGCACCAAAAGCTGAAATTCATTATCGACGATAGGCTGATCATCGTCTCGGCAGAGGAAGATTATTTGGTCAGTAAGTCCACCAACCCTCCATATATTGAGGCGGCCGAAGAGGCCTTGGAAACCCACTTCCAAGCCTTAGAGGTCGCTAACGTCACTACTATCTAAGAGGGAGACGTGGTTGACTGAAGGCAGCCCCCCAAAGCCCTCATGATGATGGCCCGAGTGATGTTGAGAAACGGGTTCAGACCCGACGATAAACTGGGGCAAAACAACGGCGGCTTATCCCAACCATTGTCCTTAAACAAAAACAGAAAGCGATATGGGCTAGGATATGAGCCCACTGAAGAAGACAAAGCGTTGAGGCCCCGGGCAAGGAAGGTCCCTCTGTGCCATATTTCTCAAAGCTTCCGAAGTGCCAGATTCGAAAGCCCAGATTTGATTGCGGCCGTAGAGGGGGAAGAGACATGGAGCATAGGAGATCTAGTGATAGCCTTTCCTCCTGGGCATGAACTGAACAATTGGGAAACCATTGAACTACCTTTGACTTTTGATTCAGTTCAAATGTAATTGTGTAATTGTCATAGTGAAATTATTTTCAAATATTTTGTATACACTTTTGATGAATGAAATACAATTGTAATTACCCTGAAACCTCCACTCTTCTTTCCCTACTATATCTCTCTCTACGCAATATACACGAATCTTATTCTTCCTTTTTACACCACAATATGCAGATTCGACTAAAACTCGCCTCTCGACGACAGTGCTAGTATTGTACCAGGAGATTTCAGTTGTATTGTCAATCAGGCCGATGAGGAGGCAGAATTTGAGTGCGAACCCACCGAAGGGATGTTGAGACTGGTGGAGCGCGAATCCAAGATAATTGAACCTCATCAGGAGCCCACTGATTTGATCAATTTGGGGACCGAGGAGGACAAGAAAGAAGTTAAGATAGGCATGCTAATCACAGGAGACAATCGCGAGCGGTTGATCTCACTTTTACAGAACTATAGTGATATCTCCGCTTGGTCTTATTAAGACATGCCGGGCCTGGATACCTCTATAGTAGAACACAAGCTGCCTATGAAAGCCGGATGTGTGCCAGTCAAACAGAAGCTGAGGAGAAATGAAATGAATATGTCCCTGAAAAATCCGGAGGAAGTAAGGAAACAATTTGACGCCTGCTTCTTGGCTGTCGCGAATTACCCTGAATGGGTCGCTAACATAGTGCCAGCCCCAAGAAAGATGGCAAGGTCCGGATGTGCGCAGACTACAGAGATCTCAATCGAGCCAGCCCGAAAGATGATTTCCCGTTCCCTCACATCGATGTGCTGGTCGATAACACTGCACAGTTCTCGTACTTTTCATTCATGGATGGCTTCTCAGGCCTATAATCGATCAAGATGGCTGAAGAGGATAGAGAAAAGACCACCTTCATTACAGCCTGGGGAACCTTTTGCTACAAAGTCATTCCCTTTGGACTGAAAAATGCTGGGGCAACTTACCAAAGCGCCATGGTCACGCTATTCCATGACATGATTCGCAAAAAGATAGAAGTCTACGTGGACGACATGATTGCCAAATCCCAGACGGAGGAGGACCACATCACGGATCTTCAGAAATTATTCGAGAGGCTCCGGAAATTCAAGCTGCGGTGTAACCCGGCCAAGTGTACTTTCGGCGTGAAATCGGGAAAACTATTGGGCTTCATTGTTAGTGAAAAGGAAATTGAGGTCGACCCCGACAAAGCTCGGGCCATCATAGACATGCCAACTCCAAAGACCGAAAAAGAGATCCGAGGTTTCTTAGGAAGACTCAATTACATCTCCCGATTTATTTCCCAGTTGATGACCACATGCGAGCCGATCTTTAAGCTCTTGCGCAAGAATCAACCCATGAGTTGGGATGAGGATTTCCAAGAAGCCTTCGAGAAGATCAAATCATACCTATAGAACACGCCGATCCTGGTACCGCCCGTCCCCGGGAGACCCCTAATCTTGTATCTGACGGTGACAGACCAGTCAATGGGCTGCGTGCTCGGTCAACATGATGAGTCCGGGAGGAAGGAGCAGGCAATATATTACCTGAGCAAAAAGTTTACAAGTTGCGAAGCCAGATATTCCCTCTTGGAACGAACATACTGCACTTTGGCATGGGCGGCACACCGCCTAAGACACTATATGTTGAGCCACACCACGTGGCTAATATCCAGGATGGATCCGATCAAGTATATTTTCGAAAAGCCTGCGTTGTCAGGACGAATTGCAAACTGGAAAATGATGCTTTCAGAATATGGTATCCTGTATGTAACCCAAAAATCGAGTCAAAGGCGTACAGACTCATGAAGTACACTACCAGCGGCCCTAGAAGATTACAGGTCGTGGGCGGAATTTCCCGATGAGGATTTGATGGTGGTATTCAATGAAGAAGAGAAGGGCGAGGGGGAGAGATGGACAATGCTGTTCGATGGCGCTTCCAATATGATGGGCCATGGTATAGGAGTTATACTGGTTTCCCCATAAAAACAGTATATACCTATTACTGCTCGAGTGGCTTTCGATTGCATTAACAACGTGGTGGAATATGAAGCTTGCATTTTGGGAATTCAAGCTGCAATCGAAGCCAATATAAAGCGCCTAGAGGTCTTTGGTGACTCAGCTTTGGTCATCCACTAGGTCAAAGAAGAGTGGGAGACCAAAGATGCAAAGCTAGTGCCCTATGAGGCTCGCCTCCAAGAGTTGCTGGAACATTTTGAGGAGGTCACCTTCTCACATATACCTCGAGAAGACAACCAGTTGGCCGATGCCCTAGCCACTTTATCGTCTATGTTAGAAATTGGTCGGGAAGAGGACATGCCCCTCATCCGCATGCAACATCGCCCCAGACCAACATTTTGTCAAGCGGTAGAGGTGGAACCGGACGGAAAACCATGGTATCATAACATCTGGCAGTTCCTGAAGAGCAAAGAATACCCTGCCGATGTGTCCGAAAAGGAAAAAAGAACCCTACGGAGACTAGCCGCAGGTTTCTTCCTCAATAGGGAAATATTGTACAAAAGGAATCACGACATGGTTCTACTCAAGTGTGTAGACGCAGCAGAAGCCAACAAAATTCTTAAGGAGGTTCACGAAAGGTCTTTTGGGGCTCACGCTCACGGACACACAATGGCGAGGAAAATCCTCAGAGCCGTATACTATTGGCTGACCATGGAAGCTGACTGTTACAAACATACCAAAACCTGCCACAAGTGCCAAGTATATGCAGACAACGTCCATGTGCCGGCAATGTCGTTGAATGTGATGTCGTCACCCTGGCCGTTCGCTATGTGGGGGATGGATGTCATCGGCCCGATCGAGCCCAAGGCGTCCAATGGACACCGTTTCATACTGGTTGCCATTGACTACTTTACCAAATGGGTCGAAGCCGCCTCATATGCCAGTGTAACCCGCAATGTAGTGCTCAAATTCGTGAAGAGGGAGTTGATTTGCCGTTACGGACTGCCCAGCAGACTCATCACAGACAACGGCTCCAACCTGAACAACAAAATGATGTCGGAATTGTGCGACCAATTCAAGATCCAGCATCACAATTCATTCCCCTATCGACCAAAGATGAATGGAGCGGTCGAGGTGGCCAACAAGAATATCAAGAAGATCATCCAAAAGATGGTTCTCTCGTACAGGGAATGGTACGAAATGCTCCCTTACGCACTACACGCGTATCGGACCTCAGTCCGCACTTCTACTGGGGCAACGTCATTCTCACTAGTGTATGGGATGGAGGTCGTACTCCCAATCGAAGTAGAGATCCCCTCGTTAAGAGTCCTAATGGATGCCAAATTAGAAGAGGCCGAATGGGTCCAAGCCCGGATGGATCAATTGAACTTGATCGATGAGAAAAGGTTAGCAGCAATATGCTACGACCAGCTATACCAAAAGAGAATGAAGAAAGCATTCGATAAAAAGGTCCATCCTCAGGAGTTCCAGGAGGGAGATTTGGTGATCAAAAGGTTGTTGCCCATGCAGAAAGCGCTACACGGGAAATGGTCTCCAAATTACCAAGGACCGTACGTGGTTAAGAAAGCTTTCTCGAGGGCGCCTTGATCCTGGCTGACATGGATAGGAAGGACTTGCCTAACCCTATCAACTTTGATACCGTCAAGAGATATTATGCTTAAAAGAAAGAGCCAGCTAGGTTGAAAACCCACAAGGGCGGCCTAGGCAAAAGTCAGGGCAATTTAAGCAAAAAAAGTCTGCTAGGTCGAAAACCCACAAGGGTGGCCTAGGCAAAAATTAGGGCTAATTAAAGCAGAAAAAAGCCCGCTAGGTCGAAAACCCGCAAGGGAGACCTAGGCAAAAGTTAGGGCAATTCAAGCAGAAAAAGCCCGCTAGGTCGAAAACCCGCAAGGGCGGCTTAGGCAAAATCAGGGCAAAACGACACCGACAAGACAAGTGAGGGGGGAGTTATACCTCCGGTTAAGAAGATTGAAAAAGAGTGACAAGCAGTCTCCGTCCATACTAGGGCAAATCAATGGTCTAACAAGGATCTGAGCCTTATACTGGTGCAAAATCGGCAAAGGCCTGGGGTTCTGGAAGGCGATGAACAGAACCAAGTCTAGTAGTGATTAAAATGAAGGGTTCAAGACCGGTCTGCGGCAAATCGATCAAGCCAGGGAAAATCGATTAAACTAGGGCAAAATTTTAATTTTTCAGAAGCAGGGTCGATGAGACAGCAGACGTCGCCGAAGTACAATACTAGCACCGACCGTCCTCAAAGGCGCTAACCAACCCAAATGCAACCACCAAATGGCCACCCGCCAATATCCCTACATTATTTCTGTTTTACCTCCTATGCAACTGTACTTTATTTTGTCAAGATGTATATGCAGAATGCAATCTATCCTAAGAATTTTGAATGACAATTACTGTTGCTAATGTTGTTCTGAATGTCAGAGTTAGTTCAAAATTTTCCTAATTACAAATTCTCACTAGATCAAAGCATCTTACCCCTCAAAAGAGTAGCACACGCAGTAGACGCTTCGGTGAAACGAGAAAGCAAGGAAGTCGGTTCAAGGATTTAGCTCGTTTCAAAAATCATGATCAGTGCTAAAGAAAGCCAAGAAGTCGAAGTCTGCAAACAAAAACAGACAATTTTCACTCTCATGCCTACTAGTAGGCCATCCTCTCATCTCAGAAGTTTAGTTTAATTTTCTGCACCCTCGGCCTATGTTGTCAGGCCTCTGCATGTTTAACTTTCTGCACCCTCGGCCTATGTTGTTAGGCCTCTGCATATTTAATTTTCTGCACCCTCGGCCTATGATGTCAGGCCTCACTCAAATTTACTTTCCTGCATTCCTGGCCTCCGTGTCAGGCCGCTGGGTTCTCCTCATTTCGCCTAGCTCGGCCAAACAAGGTCTGCCAAGGCACCTCATCCTCCGCCCACACCCGTCCTCACAGATCCATCTCATCCTGCTGCGCCTGCACATCAGCAGCGCCCACAGCCTAATCAGGTCATGCAAGCAAGCCTAGGGCTTCCCAAGTCGCCTCGGACATAATGTGTTCACGTCTTTACTCATTCCCTATACTGATAATCTAGAGAGTCATCCCTCATATTCTCATAATTACAAATTCTCACTAGATCAAAACGTCTTACCCCTCAAAAGAGTAGCACACGCAGTAGATGCTTCGGTGAAACAAGAAAGCAAGCAAGCCGGTTCGAGGATCTAGCTCGTTTCAAAAATCATGATCAGTGCTAAAGAAAGCCAGGAAGTCGAAGTCTACAAACAAAAACAAACAATTTTCACTCTTATGCCTACCAGTAGGCCATCCTCGCATCTCAGAAGTTTAGTTTAATTTTCTGCACCCACGGCCTATGATGTCAGGCCTCTGCATGTTTAATTTTCTGCACCCTCGTCCTATGTTGTCAGGCCTCTGCATGTTTAATTTTCTGCACCCTCGGCCTATGATGTCTGGGCTCTGCATGTTTAATTTTCTACACCCTTGGCCTATGTTGTCAGGCCTCTGCATGTTTAATTTCTTGCACCCTCGGCCTATGTTGTCAGGCCTTTGCATATTTAATTTTCTGTACCCTCGGCCTATGATGTCAGGCCTCACTCAAATTTACTTTCCTGCATTCCCGGCCTCCGTGTCAGGCTGCTGGGTTCTCCTCATTTCGCCTTGCTCGGCCAAACAAGGTCTACCAAGGCACCCCATCCTTCGCCCACACCCGTCCTCACCGATCCATCTCACCCCGCTGTGCCTGCACATCAGCAGCGCCCACAGCCTAATCAGGTCATGCAAGCAAGCCCAGGGCTTCCCAAGTCGCCTCAGACATAATGTGTTCACGTCTTTACTCATTCCCTATACTGATAATCTAGAGAGTCATCCCTCACATTATCAGGCAGGAAATGAGTAAAGAGGGGCAAACTGTAAACACTCAATTACGTCCGAGGATCCCGGTCGCAAAATTTATTAATTAGCCCTAATTTAAATAACAAACGACTATTAAATTAAACATAAAACTGAAAAAATTTGGAAAAGGAATTAAAAAATAAAACATCTGAAAAAGAATTAAAAAAATTAAAAATCAGGAACAGAATTAAGAATAAAAATCTAAAAAAATAAAAAATCTGAAAAAGAATTAAAAAATAAAAAATCTGAAAAATAATTAAAAAATTAAAAATCTGGAAAAGAATTAAAAATTAAAAAATCTGGAAAGAATTAAAAAATAAAAATCTGGAAAAATTAAAAATAAAAATCTGAAAATAATTGAAAATTAAAAATCTCGTAAAGAATTAAAAATAAAAATATGGAAAAATTAAAAATTAAAATATGAAAATAATTAAAAATGAAAAAATCTAGAAAGGAATTAAAAAATAAAAATCTGAAAAAATAATTTAAAAATTAAAAATCTGAAAAAGAAATAAAAATAATTAAAAATATGAAAAAGAAAATAATTAAAAATTTAAAAATTTGAAAAAGAAATTTTAAAAAAATTAAAAGCAAAAACAAAATAGAAATCTAAAAATAAAATCGAGAAGGGAAAATAGAAAAATACCAGAAATAATAATGATATAAGGAAAAGGGAAGATAAGGAATAAATAATTAGAAAATAAAAAATGTATATAATAATAAATAATAATAGTAATAAAGATAATAGTAAAGGAAATAATCAATAGGAGAGGATAGGGAAGCGATGGCGACTAAGAGGAAATGAGGGTTTGAGCCTACGAAGCTATAAATAGAAAGACCCCACGAATAGGGAAGGGGATTTTGCTTGGTTTCCTCTGGCTCGGGTTTTGGCAGCGACGCAAAAGACTATAAGGAGAAAGGAAGGCGCGATTTCTTCGGGAATACTCCCAGAGACCTCAATCCCGGTGTTCTAGAATCCGGAGTCTCGATTCCGCCATCGCTACTCACGTTGAGCTTGGTACCAGCGGAACGGTTCAACCGAGCGATCGTATCCTTTCATTGACCATGCAGAGGTTAGTTTCATTTCTCCATGAATATCAGATGACGAATTGTGCACATTCGTGTTAGGAAATTATGCTCCTATCAAGATTCCCGCATTGAAGTATGTTTAATTTTGTTGAAGTGTATGGTGGTATTATTTTGTGGATCAAGTCCTTCGAAGGATTAATGCTTGATGAATTACCTCAGTAATGACCATTAACTTGAGCGACACTGACTATAGATCCGGTGAAGAGGTAATAACTGTAAATTAAGATTAGATTTAGTAGAAATCCCTCCGCATCCCGTAGGTAGATCCAACAATAGGACAATAAGTGTAAACAGGGCGATGGGGTAAGCTATTGTCAGTGGTATCCAGTCTTAAGGGATCGGCTTCATCATTTCTGGGGTTTGCCTCGAGTTATCAGGAAGATAGTTTCATTCCCTGCACTTTTGTTCAAGCCTTCCATGATGCCAACGTCGACCCGCCTATGGGCCTGAGGTTTCGATAACAACCTTCCTCTCTGGTTTTAGCATTCCTTCAAGCTTGCAGGCCCCCGTTCATGTCTCCTCAGGTCCCTGGGTTGATTACGAGCCTTGGACTTCTGGCTCTGCCTTCCATTGAGGCACCGACGGGCAGCACGTGCATGAGGATTGGACGACACACTCTGCTTCATAGGCGTTCAAGCCACCATGAAGAACCCCATCATGCAGTGTCGTCCCACCCTTACCTACAGACAGCGTCCAAGACGTGAAGACGAACAGGACTTCTTCGGCAAGGTGGTACGCGTCGTGCCCAAGCAAAACAGGGTACCTACGCTCAGTGGCTTGGGTCGGTTGTTCACGACCATGAAAGGGAGAGCTAGGCGCAGCCATACGGAGTTGCACGAGCCATGGCAGAAATCCAGCCCTCCCCTAGTGCCCGGCGACCTCGAGTGCAGAGTGTAGCTAACAAGCTTCACTCCAAGACGAAGACGTCCAACCGGAACAAGTCGGATGCGCTGCCTCATCAATCTGGACCGCTTTCGATCATGTGAGGAGCGCGTCAAGTTGAAGTTCGTAAAGCAGTGGCTAGGCCCAGATTTTCCCAACATGAGTCAGTAGAGAGCCATGGCAGCTGTGCAAAACAGAGGCCCCAAAGCACTTCAAGGAAGAAGAACCCTTTCTTGCAAATTTTGATAAATTACATCAAACTTTCTAAAATTGCAAGTAGGTCCCCTAACTTTCTAAAATTACATACAGGTCCCCGAAATTCCCATAATTGCTAATAGATCCTCAAAACTCCCATATTTCCACTTTGGCCCCTCAACTTTTTATATTTACAAATCATCCCCAACCAATTGTTTTGTGTTTTTTTCTCTTTTCAAATAATATCAGACCCTTTTCCCAAATCAAGTCCAATTTCTTTTAGATTCTCTTTCTCTAACTAAGTCAAGTTTAATTTTCCATAAAATTTCAAGTCAATGATTTCTTTTCAACCAATTCCTTTTCTCTAAAAATGTCTGATTAAGCCCACGCGCTTCCGATATTTATAAATCAAGAAAACGATTAAATAAAAATATTTTTTGCTTTGCTTAATCTCATGCAATGGGCCCTAAAAACGAACTGGTAGCTTTTTCTGTTGTTCGTTGTTTAGAGGTTTGTATGGGGTCAAGTGCAGCTGTAGTTGTCTTGGGCCCTGTACATATGTGGATTAGCATTGCTCCTCCTTCTCCTCGTTTTCAAACATATAAAAACCCATTTTGCATTCCTTAATCACGCGCAAGGGGCCCTAAAAACAAACTGGTAGCTTTTTCTGTTGTTTACTGTTTAGAGATCTGTATGGGTGCAAGTGCAGCCGTAGTTGTCTTGGGCCCTGTGCATATGTGGATTGGGATTTCCCCTCCTTTACTTTGTTTTCAGTTAAATAAAAATCCCGTTTTTTCTTTCTTAATTTCACGCAATGGGCCCTAAAAACGAACTGGTAGCTTTTTTTGCTGTTCGTTGTTTAGGGGTCTGTATGGGTCCAAGTGCAGCCGTAGTTGTCTTGGGCCCTGTGCATATGTGGATTGGGATTGCCCCTCCTTTCCTTCGTTTTCGGTAAAATAAAATTCTCGTTTTTGCTTTCCTTAATCTCACGCAATGGGCCCTAAAAACGAACTAGTAGCTTTTCCTGTTGTTCGTTGTTTAGAGACCCGTATGGGTCTAAGTGCAGCCGTTGTTGTCTTGGACCCTGTGCATATGTGGATTGGGATTGCACCCTTAAAATGTTTTCCAAACAACAACAAAACATTCGCTTGTCAATTTAAACTCCATTCGAACGTCAAGCCTTCGAATCAACCAGAACTACGTAAGCCTTGAATTTCCCATTGCACCCGGGAATACGTAGGAGTAGGATCAAGTCCTGTCAGGCTAACCTCCATCAAGTATTTATTTTTTTCACGCTAATTAAAGGGATCAAAGAAGTTTCAAATAATCACACACTCGGTTTAAGGGTACCGTTCTTCGGAACGGGCGAGTGGGGTGCCTAACACCTTCCCCATTTGTAACTGGCTCCCGAACTTCGAATCTCATCCTCGAGTCAGGGTTTTTTTCCAAATATTTTTCCCTTAAATAAAAATTTGGTGGCGGCTCCATGTAAACCATAAATTCTTTTTTTAAATTTTAGCGAGTTCGTCATCTCGTCAGAATTACAGTTGCGACAATGCCGTAATGTAAACTAGATGGCGGCCTGACACTATTGGCCACGATGCAGAAAAGAAAGCTTGAAGGAGGCCTGACATCATAGGCCAAATGCAGAAATGTAAACTTGAAGGTGGCTTGACACTATAGGCCCAAAAATACAGAAATGTAAACCTGCTTGACAGGTGGACGGAAATTAGACATGCTTGAAGTCCTGTTGCCGGGAGAAATGCAAATGAGGTCCCGCTGTTGCCGGGAGAAATGCAAATGAAGTCCTGCTGTTGCCAGGATGAATGTAGACCTGCTTGACAGGTAGACAGAAATTAAACATGCTTGAGGTCCTGTTGTTGACAGGAGAATGCAAATAAGGTCCCGCTGTTGCCGGGAGAAATGCAAATGAGATCCTGCTGTTTCCAGGATAAATGCAAACCTGTTTGACAGGCAAGGAATTTAAACATGAGGTCTTGCTGTTGACAGGAAAATGAGATCCCGCTGTTGCCGGGATGAATTCAAAAGAAATCCTGCTTGACAAGATGAATGCAAACCTGCTTGACAGGAAAAGAGAATAGAATTTAAACATGAGATCCTGTTGTTGACAAGAGAATGCAAATGAGGTCTCGCTGTTCCCGAGATGAATGCAAAAGAAATCCTTCTTGACAGGATGAATGCAAACCTGCTTAACAGGCAAAGAGAACAGAATTTAAACATGAAGTCCTGTTGTTGACAGGAGAATGCAAATGAGATCCCGTTGTTGCCGGGAAGATGCAAATGAAATCCTGCTGTTGCCAGGATAAATGCAAACCTGTTTGATAGGCAAAGAGAATGATAAAAGCCTGTTGAGATAGGCAAAACAAAAAGATCCTGTTGTTGACAGGAAAGATGCGAGCCTGCTAGACAGGCAAAGGAAAATGACAAATGACCTGTTTAGACTAGCTAAAATGGAGGTGAGTCCTATTGTTGACAGGATGGAAATGAGGAGAGACACCTTTTAAGACAGGTAATGAAGAAAAGTCCTGTTGCTGAAAGGAAAGAAACAAGATACCTGTTAAGACAGGTAAAAAAAACGACGAAAACCTGTTAAGACAGGCGAAGGAAGGGAAAGTGACCTGTTAAGATAGGTATCGAAGAAAAGTCCTATTGTTGACAGGAAAGAAACGAGTCTGTTAAGATAGACAGAGAGTGAAAATGGCCTGTTTGAGACCGACGAAGCAGAGATGGCCTGTTAAGACAGGCATAAAGTAGAAATGGCCTGCAAAAACAGGCGAAGTAGAGATAGCCTATTAAGACAGGTGAGGTAAGAATGATGCATACCTGTTATGACAAGTCATTGAAAGCAAAATGAGGGTTAACCTGTCCAGACAGGTAAAGGAAAAATGACATGATATGCCCTATGAATGCACGTGAGGGTGGAATGTGGACTCTTCGTCGGCTGCCTCGGACGACTTATTTTTGAAATTTGTTTTCTTGAATTAAAACAAATAGCTTATATGCCTTGAACTCGAAGGTTTTTAAGCACTTGAAAATTATTTTCTTAAAGAAACTTGGGCCGACATTTTGCCCCAGTTTGGAACTCACTCAAAATTTGAGGATGACCTCAAATTAAATTTTGTTTGGGCAAGCGTTTGCCCCAGTTTGAGCTAGAATCAGAATTTGAGAATGACCTCAAATTGTATTTTTGTGTGGCCAAGCATTTTCCCCAGTTTGAGCTTGACTCAGAATTTTGAGGATGACCCCAAATTGAATTTTTGTCAGCAAGCATTTGCCCCAGTTTGAGCTTGACTCAGGATTTGAGGGTAACCTCCAATTGAATTTTCATGGGCAAACATTTGTCCTAGTTTGACTCTGTTTATTGTTGTTTGAATGAATGAAAAGGATGCAATATTTTAATTTTTATTGACTGCCTTCTGATGCTTGAAATAATTATTTGATGAGATGGATGTTATGGGATAAATTGCATGTCATGACATGGTAAACAAAAACTTTGTTTCTCTTGATTTTTGATTGGTTTTATTTTTGACATGTCCTTTCTCGACAACCTCATAGTGGGTGTGAAGGGAATCAGGAATCAAGACGAGCTGGATTGACTCAGTCTCTTGGCTTCTTGGTCAACTTCGGAACCTTCTTTTCCAGGATCTTTGAGACCCATCAATAGTCAGCATTATTGAACAAGACACACTCCTTTTTTTGTGTTTGGTGGCGTTATGTTTGACAAGAGGATGATTTTTTGGGAAACAATCCTGTCGTGTTACAACGGTTGAGGATTCATTCGACTTTTCATGACTTTTCAAAATTAATCCTTTTCTATTTTTTACATTTTCACATCTCTTTTGGCATGTTCACTATTGGGGCGTGCAAAGTGATTCTGATGGTTACTTGGAAAGAAACACAGAAATTTTTGCAAAAGATGTTTGAGGTAGTGTATTTGAAAGGGAAGGACGAGAAAAGATGGGGGTTCGATCGTCCAAATGGCACCTTTTGATGAAAAATGCCAGTGCTTCTTTTCATAATCTTGATTGTCCAATTAATCAAACTTGAGAAACGACAAAATTTTGCCCCAGTTTTAGGAAGATATGAGATGCAGAAATTTCATGTTGTCCTGGGATTCCTGGATTTACCTTAACTTTTTCCTAGGTCGCCCTTACGGGTTTTCGACCTAGCAGGCTCTTGATTATGTGCCCTAATTTTTGCCTAGGTCGTGTTTGGGGATGGTCGACCTAGCGGGCTTCTGTTTGATCGTGCCCTAACTTTTGCCTAGGTCGTTGTTTGAGGGTTTTCGACCTAGCGGGCCTTCTGTTTGATTGCGCCCTAACTTTTGCCTAGGCCACCCTTTGAGGGTTTTCGACCTAGCAGGCCTTTTGATTGATTGTGCCCTAAATTTTTCCTAGGCCGTTCTTGAGGATTGTCGACCTAGCGGGCTTTTGATTGATCATGCCCTAACTTTTTTCTAGGCCGCCCTTAGAGGGTTTTCGACCTAGCGGGCTTTTGTCCCGATCCTAATTTTCCTGAATTGTTTTTTGAAATCCTGGCGAGACCTTTTCTGATCATGACTTTGTCGATTTATTTTCTTGAACTTTAACCCTACTTTTGCCTGGATTATTTATGGGTTTCAATCCAGCGGGTTTTCCTTCTTTTTGAATTTTGAATTTTTGACCTTGATTTTTCCTGGACTATTCTTGATTTTAATCCCACCGAGTTTCTTTTTCTTTCTCTTGGATTTTTCATGGTCAGATATTGATCTTGCCGGGATTGCTCTGATTCTCAATTCAGCGGATCTATTTGGCATCCCTAAATTTTGCTAGAATTTAAATTTTGATCCAACGGGATATTGCATGGTGATTTGGGAATCCCTGGTTATACTTTTCTTATTCTGCTCCCTCGTTGGGCTTTTCTTTGAGCTTGATTAATCAAACGTTCAAAATTACTTATTACAGCACTGACATTGTCACCAACAGGTATTTATTATTTTGGTGTAGGAGTAAGAAATAGGTTGAGTGATGAAAAGGAATGGTAAATTTTAAAAGTAAAGCCAATAATGTGAGGCACATGCTTAAGAAACACGAAGAATGTAATTTTTGTATTTATTCATTGATATTTATTTACAAAGATTGACTTTGAAAAGTATGACAATTTTTGGATGAATATCCTCAATCTCGCACAAGGCAACCCGTTGTGCTGCTCCCGTCTCTTTTAGCTGGTTGACAGGCTCTCGTGATTCGGCAACGGATTGTTTTGTGTTAGGGGCAAGCCTCCCAAAATCCAGCCACTTTGCATCGATTAGGCTTTGTACTTTCCGTTTCAATGCTAGGCAATCCTCTATGGAATGACCGATGAATCTTGCATGGTAATCGCACCGGGCGTTTGCATCATACCATTTAGGATATGGTGGTTCTTGCAGTTTCAGAGAACAAGGTGCAACCAGCGAGTTTTGAATCAGGCGAGGTAGCAACTTAGTGTAGGAGATTGGAATTGGGTCGAATTGGACGAGCTTCTTCTCCTTTTTCTGGCCTTGATTAGGATTTTGGCTCATGGCTTGTGTTTGGGCCGTATATGGTGTTGGTGGCCGAACTTGTGTTGGATAGTTGTAAGTCGGAGGGTATGGTGTTTGGTAAGTGGCGGCGATGTAAGCATATGGTACGTAGGGTGTGTATGGTGGTGGTCGGTAACCAACTGGACCATAAGGTGCCACATGAGGAGTGTATTGGCCTTGACCAAGAGCCACATTGTAGGTTTTTCCTTTCTTCTTCTTCCCATTCCATGGGAAGCGTTGGACTGCGGTTGTAGGCTTGTGTGCGATCTTTCCATGGCGCATGCCACCCTCGATCCTTTCTCCAATGATGACGACATCGGAGAAGCTAGAAGTCACATTGCCAATCATCTTGTCTTAGAAAGGATTTTGGAGTGTATCGACGAATGTGTTGACCATCTCTTTTTCAGATAGCGGAGGTTGTACTTGAGCAGCTAACTCCCTCCATCTTTGAGCGTATTGTTTGAAGGTCTCGTCTCCCTTCTTGGCCATATTTTGGAGTTGGATTCTGTCCAGAGCCATCTCCACATTATACTGGTATTGTTTCATAAAGGCATCAACTAGGTCCCTCCATGAACGGATGTGGGTCTGCTCTAGCTGAGTATACCAGTTGGCAGCAGCCCCAGTTAAGTTGTCTTGAAAGAAATGGATAAGCAGCTTATCGTCATGCATGCAGGGAGACATCTTCCTGCAGTACATGGCCAGGTGGCTCTTTGGGCAGCTAGTTTCTCGATATTTCTAGAATTCAAGAACCTTGAATTTAGGAGGGATGACTACATCCGGAACCAAACACAGATCGGCTGCATCTTTAGCTTCATAAGCACTCCCCTCGATTGCCTTGATCCTCTCCTCTAGGATCTTCCATTTTTCTGTATCCTCAGTCGAAGGATGGCTTGGGTATTCCTCAGGCATGTGGTAAGGCTGAGAAGATGGTATGTACACAGGGTGAGGCTCTTGGGTGAACATATGGTGCGTTCTCCCAGTGGCTGTTTGGTAAGCTTGTGAGATGGTGTTTGGAGGTAGGTTATGTATTTGGGCTTGTGTTTGGATTTGTGAGGGTGCATGCCCATGGAACCCCTTCAACTTGCTGAGGCATGGTTAATGGTGAAGGATGTTGTGGATTGAAGCCTGGAGGGTATACTAGGTCAGCTGGTTCTCCCGGTATAGATTCCCTTGCCTCTTTCTGTTTAGATAGTAAGATGGCCTCCATCAGCTTGGCCATCTGCTCCTTCATAGCCTTGACCTCATTTCTCAACTCCTCATTTTTCCTTTCCAGCTCATCCATGATTCCTGACTGTGATCGGGTCCTATAAGGATGTCGAGGAAGCAGTCTTTCTCCAATCTTTGTTTAAAGTTAAAATTAACTTTTTAAGAACAGTTTGAATGCGAAAATCATGAATGATAAAGATGTTGATGCAAAATGAGTATGAATGGGATGATTTTTCAAAATCTCCTTTCTCAATGATAAATTTATGAATGAATGAAAATACATGCTATGCACAAATAATTTGAGGGTTTTAAAGTTTGAATGATTTCGAAATAATTAAGAGTAGCTTTATTTATTCACCCTTGATTTTTTATATTTTTGGTATTTTATTTTATTTTATTATTATTTTTATTTGGCTAGAAACCTCTAGTTTTGCTAACATTTTTTAGGTTTTCAAAATTTCATTTTCTTCCTTATTTTCAGTATCTTCAAAATTCTTTATCCTAGTTTTTCCTAGGAATTTTTATTTTTCTTGATTTTTGTTTTTCAACCTTTTTTTAGACAATTTTCCTTGATTTTCTTTTTGATTCTCTGTATTTCCCCAATTTCAGATCTCGACTCCCCTTTGCCACTTTAGATAGTTTGGTTCAAATAAGTTCCTGTGAGCAGTGAACCTGGTATCTTCAAAGGGGTGTGTGTGCCCTCTTTGCTTCTTATGCGGGTTACCTGTCCTAAGGATCTATGGCCTTTTATATGAACCTCTCAAAGGTGGTTTGTAATCCTGGGGTGTAGAGGTCACTAGAGCCAAGTTCCAGTCTGCAATGCTTGCCACAATAGCAGAAAAAGCTACTAGTTATAGGGCATTACAAATAGGACGCACTCTAGCTGGGATTTTCGTGATAGTCAAACAGGATGTAAGCCCCAAAGTGACACCACTAGATCCCTCTAGTCCTAGGCTTCACTCAGACCTAGGTACAGGGCCCCACTCATGATAAATGTATATGCGATGTGTGAGGGCACACAAATATTTGGGATACCTGCAATTGGGGAAATCGCACAGATATATATAACAATTTATTATTCATCTATCCTAGGGTTGTACAATGAATAGACAAACAACAACAGATAGATAAACTAATAAATAAATCGTGCTAATAAATAGGAAAGGGATCGAAACAAAACACACTCAATTGAAACAGGCTTGACTCTCCAAGGTCCGCAGTGGAGTCGCCATCTGTCGCAACCGTAATTACGACGAGATGAAGAACTCATTAAAAATTGAAAATGGATTTTATTGTTATTTAGAGTCGCCACCAAATTTTTATTTAAGGGAAAAAGATTTGGAAAAAATCCTGATTCGAGGATGAGATTCGAAGTTCGGGAGTCAATTACGAATGGGGAAGGTGTTAGGCACCCCACTCGCCCGTTCCGAAGAACGGTACCCTTAAACTAAGTGTGTGATTATTTGAAACTTGTTTGATCCCTTTAATTAGTGTGAAAATAAATACTTGATGGAGGTTAGCCTGACAGGACTTGATCCTGCTCCTACGTATTCCCCGGTGCAATGGGAAATTCAAGGCTTACGTAGTTCTGGTTTGATTTGAAGGCTTGACCATCGAAAAGGTGTTTGAATAGAAAGCGAATGCATTGTTGTCTTTTGAAAATATTTTATGGGTGCAATCTCGATCCACGTATAGACAGGGCTCAAGACAACTACGGCTACACTTGGACCCATACGATTCTCTAAACAGCGAACAACAGAAAAAGCTACCAGTTCGTTTTTAGAGCTCGTCGCGTGAGATTAAGGAATGCAAAACGACGTTTTTATTTGTTTCAAAAGGGGAAAGGAGGTGCAATCCCAATCCACATATGCACAGGGCCCAAGACAACTACGGCAGCACTTGGACCATACGGACCTCTAAACAACGAACAGCAGAAAAAGCTACCAGTTCGTCTTTAGGGCCCGTTGCGTGAGATTAAGGAATGCAAAAATATTTTTATTTGTTTGAAAATGGAAAGGCAGTCCCAATCCACATATGCACAGGGCCCAAGACAACTACGGCTGCACTTGGGCCCATACGAACCTCTAAACAACGAACAGCAGAAAAAGATACCAGTTCGTTTTTAGGGCCCGTTGCGTGAGATTAAGGAATGAAAAATAGGATTTTTTGTTAGATTGAAAAAGGGAAGGGCAATCCCAATCCACATGTGCACAGGGCCCCAGACAACCGCGGTTGCACTTGGACCCATACAGACCTCTCAACAACGAACAACAGAAAAAGCTACCAGTTCGTTTTTAGGGCCCTCTACGTGAGATTAAGGAATGCAAAATAAGATTTTTTGTTTGATTGAAAAATGGAAGGGCAATCCCAATCCACATGTGCACAGGGCCCAAGACAACCGCGGCTGCACTTGGACTCATACCGACCTCTCAACAACGAACAACAGAAAACGCTACCAGTTCGTTTTTAAGGCCCTCTACGTGAGATTAAGGAATGCAAAATAAGATTTTTTGTTTGATTGAAAAAGGGAAGGGCAATCCCAATCCACATGTGCACAGGGCCCAAGACAACTACGGCTGCACTTGGACCCATACGGACCTCTAAACAACGAACAACAGAAAAAGCTACTAGTTCATTTTTAGGGCCTGTTGCGTGAGATTAAGGAATGAAAAGTGAGTCCTTCAGGAAGAGTTTTCTTGATTGTAGCCATTGGAGGCGTAGGGGGCTTGCGCGGGCTTTCGGGAAGTTTAAGGGTCAAATTGTAAATACAGGAAATATGGGGGTCAAAATGTAAATATGAAAAGTTTAGGGGTCAAAATGTAAATATGAAAATTTTAGGGGCCAGAATGTAAATATGAAAATTTTGGGGGCCAGGATACAAATATTGAAAGTTTGGAGGTCAGAATGTAATTATTAAAAGTTTAGGGGGTCAAAACATAAATATGGGAAGTCGAGGGCCTAATTCCAAATTCTTGGATGTTGAGGGACCTACTTGCAATTTAGGGAATTGTAGGGACCTATTAGCAATTTCGGTGAGTGGGGAGCATTAATTAAAAATTGCAGAAAGGGGTTCTTCCCCACTTCACTCTCAATCTGCCCCTAGTCTTCCTCTATTACTGGTTCGATGCGACCGGATTATTTGTCATTTCCGCCCTAGGTCGGTTGTCGGTGGGAACGAAGGTGTAGCTCGCCATGGCTGAGTCGTTGCTTCTCCTACTCCAGGCTTCGGAGCTTCCCCCGTGCCGAAGCACGACTCCTCTGCGCAGAATCGACCTGATCCATCGAGCGGTGTTCCACGAGCTAGCTCGCCCCTGCTGTCGCCGTTGTTTCAGTTGTGCCCAGGCTGGGCCAAGCGCGCTTCCGTACGTATCATCGGCCTCCATGTCGCACGGTCACAGGTTCGCGACCCTGGAGCATACTTTTCTCCGTTCGGTGGGGTGGTCTTGAGCTGGAAGGCGAGACAATTCCATCTAACAAGCTCGATGGTTAGCATGCTACATGATTCGTTCAAGTGGAAAGGACCCTGTCCTTTGGTAGTTGCCGCCATGAGCTCGCGCGCGGTCCTGCCTCAACCCACTAACAAGGAACCAGACCAAGCCTATAGCGACGATCGCTTCCCTGCTGGTGCACCTGTTGTCTCCTCATCGGTGACCAAAACGGAGGCCAAACGGCCAAGCGCGTACCCGGTTCCTGCATTTACTAAATCGCTAGCCTAAGGTTTGATCTAATTAAATTATCCGATTGACCGCTGCTTTTACCACCCCATTTTATAGGTATTTTATTTATGGATTTATGCAGAATGTATCCCCGTCCCAGCGCATATTCCAGTTATTGCATCAAACATGGGACTCCACTAATTTATGTTCACTTCTCAATTTATAACAAGATGCCTTAGAAAACTAATCGCGATGCAGTTTATCGATTCAAGATTCAAGCTCATTTATAAATCCTATCAACCGTGCATAAGGAGGCCAAGGTTCCAATAAATGAGATGGAAATATTAGAGGAGTTCAGATGCTAACCTTTATGAGCCGATTTTTCGAACACCTAGCTGACCACGTCGAAGATGCTGAGCTGCGAGCAAATCGGGTAATGGACGAATCTACAAGGTTGCGATCCACGTCAGGGGAGAGGGATCACGACGTGGGCGAGACGAAGAGCAGATCTTCGAATGCTAGCAACCAGCGGAATCGGCGGCGTGGCTTGGAAGCTCCGAGACGTCTCATGAAGAGGCTAGCTCTCAGTGAAGGGGTTTTTGATTTTTCTCTACTCTGAATGCTAACCACCAGCCAAGAAAAGGGAAAAAGCCCCTTTCTCATTACCTCTTGCCCCTTTTTATAGGCCCCTCTCGTTCTTTTTACTATTTTATTTTGCATTATCTTTATTAACTCCCCCTTTCAATTTCTGTAGTTTCATTTCGTTTTTCTTCCTATCTCTAATTATTTTTGTATCGCTTTTCTTATTTTTTTCATCATTTTTGTTTATTTTATTCTAACTCATTTATTTATTTTTACTTTGTTTTATTACATTTTTCCCATGTTTTTCTTTTTCCTATTCATTTCCAAATTTTGTTTTTATTATCATTTTTCTAATTATTTATTTCTTTTCTTCCCTTTTTATTTCTTTTATCTCTCTTTTTGTTATTATTTTTGCTCTTCCTTTTTTGTTTTTGGATTTTCTAATTTTATAGTTTTTTAATTTCTATTCTTAAAAATTTTTAGATTTTGTTTTTATTTTATTTATTTATTATTATTTTATTTATTTCCTTTTTCTTTATTTATATATTTTTTATTTATTTCCTTTATTATTTTTATTTTTTGTTTTGATTTTTTATCTCTTATTATTTATTTCAGATTTTTTCTTTTCCGATTTTACACTTTTTTCTGTTTTCTTTTAATTCTTTTTCAATTTCATATTTTATTCCAATTTCTCTCTTCATTTATTTTCTTTATTATTTTTAATTTTTATTTACTCTAGATTTTATTTATTTTTTGGGTTTTTACTATTTGTGTTGTTTTTTATTTCTATTTTATTTCTATTTATTATTTGTTCCATATATTTTGTTTATTATTTAATTTAATGCGGATTTCTCGGTTAATTTTAATAGTTGGGAGCCTCAGACATAAATGGGTGTCTACACAAGTCCTTTCGTACCCTGAGTTTTGTGCTTGTATGAGCACGGTTCGCCCTCGTCCTTTAAGTCCCGCCCCTGTACGCCATCAGCTTCCGCGAAGGTGTGTCCGAAGTTACAAAACCATGCTGACCGAAAAGAGGCCCTGCTCTGCTACTGCCATATTTGCCTTTAGCATCTTGCTCATCCTTAGCCGTTTGGCGTTAGGTGCTAGTTCGTTCCTGAATTTTCTGGTCTTAATGGCATTACTCGGGGAGGGGTGATTAGGTGACCTCTAGCAGGAGTTTTAGCATATGGGCAAAGGGGACGCACTACGGTACCTATCCGGGAGTTTGGCTTAGAAAGTCTAAGACCCCACAGCCTATGCAGAGAACGAGAATCAGCCCTGGATGCTACGTTAAGTGGATCATAGGGATCAACACTAGCTTAGTTATTATGACAGTTCCTTATTCATGTGCGTTCCACTTCTTATTACCGAAACAGAGACATAGACGCAACGAGATTACAGATCGGTGCCTTGGTCAGGAGCCAGTAATTTTGACTGGTCCTTTTCATCAATGATCAGATTTTATAGCTACTCCAGTTCCCCATCGCACACAAATTTAAGCACATTAATCGGGATTATGACCCACAATTTCGCTCTATTTCATTCACAGATATAACAAATTTAGAAAGTACGTGACCATTCAACAAACAAAATGAACGTTCTAACTAATGGCTCAACCTCATTTTGCACACGATCGTAGTGGATTTTAAGTAAATGCTTGCTGATTTCAGGAAGAGACCCAATGAATCAGATGGGAGTAAGGGATACTAACCTTAGTGAGCGGCACAAGAACAATTTTCAGACCTTATCTCCTCCCTTGGAACATTGTATGGGATCCCCAGCGCCGAAAGGAAATTCTCCGAAGTCCTTGGAAGAGTGGGAGCCGCCTCACAACAAATCCCCCCTAACAAAAAACCTCTCCCTTACGAGCGCCGAGCGTCCATTTATAACCATCTCCCCCTTTTCATGCCTTTTTGCTATTTTGTCTTCTTGCTTTTTGTTTTTTCTGCTTTTTGTTTTTTCCTTTTTTGGACACATCTACCACCTTCATTCACCTTTTTATTTATTTGCTGTTTTGTTGCTTTTCCTTTACTTCCATTTAATTTTCCTTTTCTTTATTTTTCTTCCCTTCTATTTCCCTCTTTCTACTTTCGGACATCTTATTAGATAAATTATTGCTTATTTACAGAATAATTTAAATGGGGTCTCGGACATAATTGGGTGTTCACACTTACTACCTACTTGCAATCCCTTCTAGTTGTAGTCTAAGAATGCTTAGTTCATGGTAGTTAGGAATTAAATCTTTTTCTAAATCCATTTATCCTAAGTGGCTAAATGGTCCCTTATACTTCCTTAAGACTTTCTTACACTTTTAATCCATTATGCTTGATAAGGATCTAGATTTAGTCAAGCTAGGAATTATAATTTCTTCTTGGCTAATTAATTCCATAGTGGCTGAATGCCACCTCTTAGGATTTAGGGTTTCTATTTTAACCCTAGTTGACCTAGGTTGACCAACTCTTGTAGTTAAAGTTTATACTTTAAGTTTGACCAATTTTAGTGGAGTTTTACGTCTTTTTACTACTACCAAGGGTCATGGCTAAAATTACACATTTCCTTCCTCCTAAGTCATGGTTCATTTTTAGTTACTAATTCATGCCTTCTTGTAAACCTAGGTTAACTACTAATTAGCATATTCTCCTTGTTTTACCCAGGTTGGTTATTATGGTATTGATCACTTTTAGGTGTTACTTAAACCTTCAATTAACCTCTTTACTTAATAAAAATCCTTAATACACCATTAATCAATTTTTAAGCCTATTTTTCATTAAGTTGCTCTAGTGAGGCCGAATGCACACCTAGAGATTTTGGTGTCATTTTGGTTCAAATTCCTTTCATTCAAAGGTTGATTTAATTCCTTAGAACCATATTACATGATTTGTGTCACTTATTGAAATTTTAACAAGTTTTTTCCTTGCAGCACCTTATGCTTTTGGTCCATACATATTTTTTCCAAAGTCCACAGCTTGGGTTGTGTCCAACATGAGTCTTGTGGGTCTTGTAAAATTTATGCCATCTTTAGGTCCAAAATTCCAACTTTTAGTTAGTAACTTTTAAATCTATGCCTAAAGCAAGCTTTTGGGACTTAAAGAATAATTCTTCTTTCATTTTTTAACAATTATGTTCATGGGTTCAGATTTGATCCAAAGATTGCAGAAGTTCATCATAAGTAGAAAAATCACAACCTTCAAACTTTAAGCATAAAAACTTGCAACATAAGATTTTTTCCATACAACAAAGTGTAGATCCACAAGATCTACTATAAGTTCCATATATCTCCCACCAATAACACTTCAAAAAATTTTCTTATGAGCTCTTAAAACATCCCAAGCATCAAAATGGATTTTAAAATAATTTCCACCAATTAAATTTCTTCTAAATTACTTAGAAGCACTTTAAACCAACCAAACTTCATTTTTCTTTTAAAAAATCACTAAAAAAGGGTGGTGCTTATTTTGAACGGTTAAAATGCAGTATTGAGCCCTTATAAGTTTAAAAAAAGGAAATCCATGGATTTTAGAGAAAGGATCCACAAAAGAAAGAAATCAAACCATAAAAAGTGAGTTTAAAGCTTAAAAACAACAAAGTAGAAAGATCCTAATTGATGGTAACTTTGTGTAGTGATGGTCGGGCTGTGATGACTGCTTCTTGTCCCCCCTTCGGCTGGTCCAAAAGGTTATCTAAGTGAAAGTGGTGGGGCTTAGTATTTAAGGCTTTGTTTTAGCTTAAATCTCAAAGTTGGAGACTTAGGCATAATGTAAATGGTTAGGGTTTCTTGGACATAGATGGATTTAGAGAGATTTTGGAAAGTTGGCTAAGTTTTTTAAGAGATGAAAACTGAGCAAAATGAGGTCCAAAACAATTTTAGTGGCTTCGGCCAAGCTTGGACACATTTGGATTAATTTTGCACTTAGGGGTATTTTGGTAATTTTGTATGGATTTTTCTATTTTTCAAAATAATTTAAAATTAAAGGAATTATCCTTTTATACTTTGACTAGTATTAAAGAGGTTTTCATGTTTAACTTAGCCTAAATATGGTTAACTTTTAATTAATCAAGGTTAATTAGTTTTAACCATAGTTAAAAGATTTTTAATATTAATTATTTTTATCTTTTATGATTGAATTAAGTTGAATTGACTTGATGAGTCACCACCAAGTCTTCCCATGGTGAATTTCGTGCAGCCCAATATGGGGTCCACTAATGGCTTGTTTCTCAAATTTTATTGCCCTTCTCGCCTCTCAGGGATGTTGTCGTAATTTTTCTCAACATTACCGAAAAATTTACCATATTATTTGTTTAACAATTCTAACACTTTTTGGTTTGTTCCCATGTTAACCTAAAGTTTTTTTTTTATAGCAACTGAACAGCTCTGTGCAGAAAGTAGAGCTTCATAGGGGTGCTTTGGGCATTTTCAGGTTTTCTAAGGGCGTTTTTGTCCCTTCTTTATTTTCTAAGTTTTTTTCACTAATTTTGGTCATCCATGATGTTTTATAACCCTTTAGGATGTATTTTACTTATATTTTCATTTCTCTGGTAGATTAGTTGAGTTATCTAGGTGCAGGGGTATTTTTATCATTTACATCAAACTTTCTAATTTTTTTTTTGTCCCTAATCGTACTTAGTTTCACTCTAGGGATTAATTGTGGTTGTAAGAGTTCATTATAGAAATTTGAAGTGTTACATATGCCATGTTTGACGAGTTCTATGACATGGAAAGGTTAAAGGGAAATATGTCATATTTTTAGGTATTGATCCCTAAAATTTGAGGTCTGCAATATATCAATCACTACAATTTTCCTACCAATTGCTCTCCTACATAACTACAGTAAACTCATCCATTTCGATCTTAAATTTTACTCTTAATAATTGATGACCAACAATGTGTAATCGATTACTTACCAGTTATATATCTGAGATAACCACCATTTTTTATTGAGTTAAACACAACATCTTCTGCTAATTGATTACTTGTATTTTGTAGTATATTACAGGCGGTAATCAATTACAAAAATAGGTAATCGATTATAAAAAGCCATCATGATCAACTCTATAAGAAATGGTAGTTAATTTAGTTATGTAACTAGTTACGTAATCAATTGTTGAAAATGTATAATTGATTATCAAGAGTAAAATTTCATATATAAATGAATGAATTTAGTATAGTTATAGAAGAGAATCACTTTTAAAAATAATATCAAAATAACACAAGAAAGGTTAGTTCTAAGAAGTACTCGATGTGATCATCCATTAGATATATAAACACAATTGGAAAAACTTTTCAGAAATTTTAAAAATATGTATAAAAGATAATAAAAGATTCTTTAAAATATTTTTATAATGATTTATTAATTAATATTATTTAAAAATTATAAAATAGTTAATTAATTTATAAAAATATATTTTAAAAATAATAATTTGTTTATATTAAGTTAAAAGTTTATGTTGATAAAAAGTAAATTCCAAAAGAAAAGAAAAAAGAATCAAATTTGACTTAAAACTCAAGCTTACAAAAAAAAAAAAAAAACTTGATGGTTGGACTTAAAATCACTATAAATACCAAGGTCACTTTTTCAAATTTCCTTCTCATACAACCTTGGTTCCTTGATTTTGTGCACTTGTATCACCTTAATCACCTGATTCATACAAGGGTTTTCCAAAGTCCACAGTTGGAGTCATGATCAAAATGAGTCTTGAGTGTCTCGTAAAGCTTATGCCATTTTATGGTCCAAAGTTCCAACTTTTACTTAGTAATTTTTAGATCTATGCCCAAAGCAAGCTAGTGGGACTTATAGATTAATTTTTATTTCACCTTTTAATAATTAAGTCCATGGGTTCAGATCAGGACATAATAATTCACAAGCCCACCATAAGAAGAGAAATGACAATTTTCAAGCTTTAAACATAAAAACAGGCAAGATAACATTTTTTTTCAACTAACAAAGTGTAAATCCACAAGACCTACTTTAAGATCCACCCATATCCTACCAAGAAAACTTCACAAAACTTTATCATGACTTTTCAAAACTTCCCAAAGCATCAAAATGGGTTTTAAAAGAACTTTCACCGAATAAATTTCTTCTAAGTTACTTAAAAGAACTTTCAACCAACCAAACTTCATTTAATTCCTCAAAAATCATAAAAAATGATGGTCATTTTGAAGCATTCAAAGGCAGTACTGAGCCTTCATGGTTCCAAACAAAAGATCTATGGATTTTAGATAAAGGATCCACAAAAGAAAGAAAACAAACCATAAAAAATAAGATTTAAGCTTAAAAAGACAAGTAGAAAATCCTACTTGATGGTAACTTAGTATGGGTGATGGTGGGGCTGTGGTGGCTGATCTTGTCATCTCCCGGGCTAGTCCACAAGATTTACTTAGTGAAAGTGGTGGGGCTTAGTGTTTAAGGCTTAATTTTTTAGCTTAAATCTCAAAGAGGGAGACCAAGGCTTAAGGTGAAAGGTTTGGATTTTTTGGACTTAGATGGATTTAGAGAGATTTTGGAGAGTTTGCTAAGTGTTTAGGGAGTAAAATCTAAGCCAAATGAGGTCTTCCACAAGGCTTAGTGAATTTGTCCAAGCAAGGGTAAGTTGGATTAATTTTTCACTTAAGGATATTTTGCTAATTTTGCATATATTTTCCATTTTCCAAAATAATTAAAAATTAAAGGAATTATCCTTTTAGATTTTGATTAGTGTTAATGATTCTGATTTTTTCATTAATCATGTTTAACTTACCTTAAACATGGTTAACTTTTAATTAATTAAAGTTAATTTACCTTAACCATTGTTAAAGGAATCTTAGTATTAATTATTTTTGTCTTTTATGGGTTTACTTGACTTGACTTGACTTTGTGACTCACCACCATGGTTTCCACATGGGAAATTTCGTGCAGCCCATGTGGAGCCCACTCTTAACTTCTTCCTCACACTGTTTTGCCCTCATGGCCTTTTAGGGGCATTTTCATAATTTTTCTAAGCATTATCAGAAAATTTCCTAAATTATTTCTATGAGAATTATAACACTTTTGGGTTTGTTCCCAAGTTAATCTAAGGTAATTTGATATTTTTCTGGGAACTTACTAGCTCTGTGCAGAAAGCAGAGCTTTCTAGGGATGTTTTAGGCGTTTTCAAAGTTTCCTGAGGGTGTTTTCATCCATTCTTTGTTTTCTATGTTTTTCTCAATAATTTTGATCATTCTTGATGTTCTGTAATCCTTTAAAATGTATTTTAACTCTTGTTTTATATTATCCTTGGACATTATTTAGGTTGCCCAAATGCAAGGGTATTTTCGTCATTTACTAAAAATTCTCTAATTTCCTTAGTGATTTCAAGGGAAAGTTTTATAATAATTTCTTTATTAGTCATGAAACCTAAGAAATAAATTTGGGATGTCACAATTTTGTACAAGGATAACACCTATAATTCGAATTAATTCATGTCGAGTTAATTAAGCATCACCCAAAGTCTCCAAATGAAATCTAAAGACCCAAAATCACCAAACCTTATAGGAAAGCCATAATTTTTATTTAGTTTGAATTCAATGAAGAAACCAAAAATTAAAATCATGATTTTATATTAGAATAACACCTAGAATTTGAATTAATTCATGTTCAGACAGTTAAGCATTATTCAAAGTTCCTAAATTAATTCATCAGAATCGAAAGCACCATATCTTATAGGAAACCCCATAGCCTCTTTTGATTTCTACATAAAAATTAGAGAATTAAGCAAACCATAATTTTAGAATTGCAACATGCAAGATGAAATTAAATTAAGCATCCAATTTCACAATTACAAACAACAAATGCAATGAATTAAAAGGCAAGAAGAAGAAATTGGAACAGAACTTCAATTAAGAACAAAACCTCAAATCCCTTATTAAATTTAAACGAGCTATCCAATCAAAGAAATTAACATTCCATGAGGCTTTTTATAATATCAAGAAGATAAATAATAAGAAAATAAGAAGTGTAACTTTATTGAGAATTTGAAATAAATTTCGACGTGTCTACAATGTATTAGAGTTTTCTCTTTTATAGACCAAGTTTGCCTATTCAAATTAAAAATTAAAAATTCAAATTTAAAATTTAGAATCAAGATAAAAACTGAATTAATCATTTTAAATGCAGAATAAAGATCCTTAAATAATTGATTCCCATGTTCCTTTAGGTGTGCAATTAAATTCCTTATTTACTCTATCATTTAATTCAAATTATGCATGAAATATGGGTGCTTGTTTGATGCCTCTGTTCATGAATTTTTATGAGCATATTGGTGGACAAATTGTGGTTTTCACTCTGAAAAAATTTAGTAGAAAATTATATCCTTGAGCTGTATAAATTAACCCTATCTAAAATATCTTTTGTATAACTAGACATGTCCATTTTACTGGAACATGTCTGGGTTGTTTATACAGAAGCTCTGAGTCACAGTTTAGTCCAAATAACTTTATGATATTTTTTGGATATATAGGAATACATGTAAACTTAGAATTTTGTCTCATATTTATAATGCCTCTAGAATCACTCCAATCTCAAGTTTATAGCCTAAGATATAGCCTGCACAATGGACAAGGGTCAAGAGGCATGAAAATTCAAAAATTAACCAATTTTTCCACTTAAGTTCAATGAAGCCTAATAACATAAAAATCACTGAAAATGGTAGAATTAAACATGATGCAAACCCAATGAAGCCCAACACAAAATCAAAATAAGTGTACAAAAGATCATTCATCAAATTCCCTATAGTTAAACGTTTGAACTCTTAGGCAAAACATAATGGTAAGAAATATACAAGAGATTACAATGCATAAAGACATGGATAGCATACTTCCCAACAAATCCTCATTCAATATAGTGAGAAAGAAACATGAAAATACATCTTAAGTTTCAAGAAGTCAAGAAAATTATAAACTCATCTTATACATCGCAAGTAGACAAGGGAGAAAATCAAATCAAATCGTGGGAAAAAAGTGATAGATTCCTCACTAGACATAATCTCTTACTCTTAAGTGTTTAAAGTTTGGGTTTATATTCAACAAACCGATGAAAGCAAGCACTACCATTAGCTTGAGAAGCCTTTAATTTTCCTCTTAATGACTTGTAATGAGTTATAAAACAAAGGATGAAATAGTTAGGCTAAAAAAGGAAAGCAATGAAAAATGAATGATAGGCTAATTTGGCTAGTAGCTTAAAAACAAAGTAGCCTTGGAACATTTCCATACAAGCATGTGAACAAGTAACTTCAAAGAGAGACAAGTCAAGTTTTAGAGTACTAAAAATCGAATCACAAAAGAAAGGAAGAATGACAAGATGTAATCCATGCATAATTAAAGCCCAAAAAATCTATCACAAATGATCCACAATCTAGTTCTCATGAGAAACTTGATCTACTTAAAAATATGCAAGAAAATCATGTAATCATGTCTTGCATTCCTTAACTAAGAATGATAAAATTACTCATAATTTACAAAAATCTCAAAATCTATTTCAAAGTATCCAACATGGTTTTATTTTTATTATTTTTTATCAAATTCAAATAAGGAACAATAGAAAATAGAAAAAAAAAAAAGGTGCAGAAAATAAAAAATAAACAACCAGAAAACAAAATAAAAAGGGTTCCTAATAATTAAAACAAAATAAAATAAAAAATATGCAAAGTAAAGTTTCTCCTCCTGCACACTTAGAATACACATAGCCCTCAATAAAACCACATAAATAGAAAAAATATAAATAAAAGTATGGAAATAAAAGGACTCTCCCTAAAAAATTAAGTGAGGCCTATAACATATCTATGTTCATCTCCTACATCAAGTGGTGGTCTTGAAGTGAGTGGTAATTCATAATCTTAAGACATAGTAACTTGAGCAAATCTGCTTGAACGAGGCATATACTCCACTACCACATCAATATCTAAAACATAAAAGGAAACATTAATAAATTCAATTAACATGTTTAAATTTGGTGGCTTAGGTGGGAGCTCCAAGAATGGTTACTGCAGTAAAGAATGGAACGTTATAACCACACAGAGTGTTTACAATTTTAGCACCAATAGGATCTTTATAACCTGCAACCTTAAAGATTGAATCATTCCGGAACCAACTTTCAACTTTAGCACAAATACTGCATACACTTGGACCAGGTCAAGCAAAGCAAGTATATGATTCAAAATTAAGTTTAAAAGAAGGAATTACAAATTCAATATCCTTAGCAAAAACCTTGTGAATAAATTAATCAATAAAATTTCCTATTGCATCAATTATACAAGAAGAATGATCCTCCACCATGGGATCCTTATAGTTTTGGGGTATAGGTTATTGAATGAGTGGATGGATGTTGTGCTCCATGTTAATATTCTCATTTTCATTAACTCCCTTAGAATTCTCTAGGATCTTCTTCTCTTTGTCAACCTCACTCATTTTATTGCTTTGCATAATAATGTGAGGAAATGGAAGAGGAAATCATAGTTGTTTCTCATCATATGCAACAATAGTGAGAGAAGGAACCATAGTTGAATCTTTGTTGGATGAGCTCCCTGGTTCAATTTTCATCTCCTAATCTATAACCTCTTCATCCATATCTTATTGAAACCTAAACCCTGCATCAATAATTTCATCAGACCTAAAATTATTGGCACTTGAATTTTTAGGATTCTCATCGATTTGTGCAAGAAATTTGTTAGATCCTTGGAATTGTAATTGATTGAATGAATTAGCTAGTTTCCTAATCTTAATCTCCAAGTTTGTAGGCTAGTTATGGTTCTTTGTTGGAATTACAAGTTATTCACTTGCTTCTTCTTCATTAACTCTCCTAAAGTATATGAAGGAGTGCACTATGTTGTAAAGGAGATTGTATAGAGTTATTTTGCAACATCAAATTAGGATTAATACTCCACTCAGGATATTTGTTGTAGGGAAAGTTATAACTATCCTCTTGAGACCTATTATGGTAGGAATTTGATGTATAGGCCTGGGGAGTGCTATAATGTTCCTGCACTATAGGACAAGAATCAGTAAGATGATAAGAGGAATTGCAAATGTCAAGATTCTAATAGGAGTTGAAACATTAGGTTTTGGTTATTAACTCAGAGTCATTTGTCTCACCAAACATGTAAGCTCTTCCAATGTAACACCCATAATTTCATATAATGGATTCTTTAGGTTACAAATAACCTCTAGTAAGAAATAAAGTAGAGATAAGAGCAAAAGAATGAGAAATTAGAAAATTTTATGCAAATGATGAAAATGCTCCTACATTAGGATAACCCAAATAATGTGCAGAAAAATTAAAAAATAAAAGGTAAAAGAAACTCCAAGGGATTAGAATATACATCAAGGTTGATTTAAAATTCATGAGAAAATAATAGAAACAAAGAAAGAGCGAAAAAAACCATAAGAAAACTCCAAAAATCCCTTAAAAAGCTTTACTTTCCTTAAGGGTTAAACTGTTGCCAAAAAAATATCAAATAAAATTAAAATAATTTGGGAATAAACTAATAAGTATTAGAAATATCGGAGGGACAATTTGGGAACCTCCTGGGAAATACTAAGAAAAATTACCATAATGCCCCTAAAAAACCGATAAGGCAAGAAAATACGAAGCAAAAGTCAAGAAGTGGGCCCCACAACTTGCGCACAAAATTACCGTGTGGGAATATGGTGGTGACTGACCATATGAGTCATCATTTCATTAAATACATATTAGACCAAAATAATAAATAGGAGAGATAAAATTAACCATGCTTAAAGTAAATTAACCTTGTTTAATTAAAATTAAACCATGCTTTGGATAGGTTAATCTTGACTAGTTCTAAATTTAGAAAAAATTAACACTAATATAATCCTATGGTTACATTTAGATATTTTGAAAAATGAAAATTATATGAAAATGCACCAAAATGCCCTTAAGTGGAAAATTAATTCCCAAATTACTCTTAAGTGGCCGAATTCCATAATGGCCATGGTAGGGCTCATTTTCTTCATTCTCCATCTTCTAAACACTTAGATAAACTCTATAAATCCTCTCTAAACTTAATCTACCCCAAAAATCCAAAATCATACACTAAGTTTAAACTTCCAACTTTGAAGTTTAAGTTAAATCAAGACAAAACCATTAAGCCCCACCACCACCATAGGAAGATCATGTGTGGATCACCAAGGAAGAAAAAATCAGCCATAAAATCCCCACCAAAAACCCATCACAAAGTCTTCAACAAGTAGAATTTTACCTTGTATTTTTATAAGCCTTAATCTTGTATTTACGGTTTTTTTTTTCTTCTTTGTGGATCCTTCTCTAAGATCTATGGATCTCTTTTTGTTTGAACTATTTGGAGCTCAAAAATTCCCTTGAATTATTAAATATTAGTATCACAAATTTTTAGTTATTTTTGAAAGAAAAGGATAAGTTTTGATGGATTAAACTGCTTCTAGAAACCTTAGGAGCAATTTAATCGGTTAAAATTTCTTAAAAATCAATTTTGATGCTTTGGGGTAGATTTTAGTGTTTATGAGAAAATTTTTGAAGTGCTCAAAGTAATATATTTATAGATCTTGGAGTAGATCTAAAATATCTACCCTTGTTTGCTATAAAAGGTGCTTTCTTTAAAAATTTTATGTTTAAAATTAGTAACTTGGTTATTATGTCTTTACTTAAAATTTTTATTTGTTTGTTCTTGCTAAGAGTCTAGATCTAGACTAATGTAATAAAAAGGATTAAAGGAACAAGAAAATTATGCAATAAGATCCATAGACTTAACTTGGATATGGACTTAAAACTACTAAGTGTAAAGGTGGAATTTTGGATCCAAAGTTGCATAAATCACTTCAGACATTCCATGACCATGACCAAAGCTATGGAGTAAGGAAAATGTATGGATTGATCTAAGGAGTTATGATGAACCAAATGCTAATATTCATGACACCAAGGTCATATGGCAAGAAAATTGACAAAGGACCCTTGTTCAAAGCACCTATAGCATTCGACCCCTTCCTAGTAAATTAGGGGATCTTATGTTTTAAATTTTGATGAGGGTAAAAAGAGGAACCGAATCAAGTATAACTATGAAATTATGAGTTTGAAAGGGGCTTGAAATTATTAAAGAGTGCATTTGGCCACTTTGGTTAAATTGAGTAAAAGTATGCTAAAATCCATAACACCAAAACCATGGGAGGAAAAATTAAGGAAAAGAAACCTTGTTTTAGCCACCTAGGGCATTCATCCACCCTTCCATTAATTAGGGAAACTTGAGTTAAAATTTTAATTATGGTGTAAAGTAGAACCTAAATAAGTTTAAGGAATGAATTTTAAAGTTAAGGAAGATGTGGTAATGATTGGGTACCATTTATCCATGTGCACACAATTTGTAAGAACTAGTTAAGGAACCTTGCTAGAATTTAAAAGTGGATCAAAGGTAGCTTAAGGAGGTGATTAGAAGTTAAGCATGGAGTAAAGAAAGGAACAAGGGCATTCGACCATGCTCACTAGATAAGGAAGAAAAGCCTTAAAATTTCTATAGTTGGTGTAATAGCCTAAATCTTAATTAGTGGTCACCTTTCTAAGAGAAGAAGAATTGAGTTATAAGGCCTTAGGAGTAGGACATAAGAATTTAGCCACTTAGAGAAGTAATAGAAAAATAGGCTAGTTTAAATGTTTAAGGATAATGAAATAAGTCATGAGTAGAAAACTTAAAGTTTATGAACAAGGAGGAAAGGATGCAGGTTTATTAATGGAACAAATATAACTAGCTAAGTTATTTGTCAAGAAGCATAAAACATGTAACACTTAAACTTGAATTAAGTAAATGATGCATAAGCCTTTAAATTAAGGACACAAAGAGTAAATAATTACAAACGCCATTCGACCATCTAGAGAAGAAGAATTTATACACCATAATCTTTCATTAACCTTTGAGAAAATGAAAGAGTGAGAGGTAACTTAGAAGGAGGGGTGAACTATATCACATGAGTGTTTCATCATAAATTTTAAGAATTGAGAATGTTGGACAAGCTATGAAAGTAAGTGAATATTCTGCCCAACAATTTACATCAAGCTAAAATAAGTAAGTCTTGATTTAAAGAGGAATCTTTGCTTGAGAATACTATGCCAACTTTTTGTTGTACTTTGTGAGTATATAAAGAGTGTTAAGTGTATGAATATTACTCATGAACAATTAGAGAATGATGTTTTACATGATGATCATGTATGGATAATGATGTGATAGTAGTATGAAGGTAGAGACTAAATGTGCATGGAATATTGGCTAGATTGTTTGAGCATGCATATTATTTGGAAGCCTTTAAAAAGGAATCTAATTAAAAGGATCATAAAAGAAAGAAATTATTTGAAAAGTTAATACTACTCTAAATTTTCCTTGCATATATTTAGAAGACACCAGGTCTTTTTAGAGAGGAGACAAAAGGGTTCTCCAAAAATCCTTCTATTATGAAGCACTACATCTTCAATATTTATGATAGTGATGACCATTAAGGAATAAGCTCATGTCCTAAGAATAAAAGGTAAAGTAGCAGAGCAAGTGAGAAGACATTATTTGACTAATATTAATGTATGCCTATGTTTTAATTATGACTAAGTGAGTGATAGAGAATAGATAAGAGTTATGTAAGACATAAAATAAATGATAGTCAAATGATATCTATGATGTGATCCCAAATATTTATGATGCTTAAGTAAGTTATATGTTTAATTAAAGATAGTTCATCTTGTGTAAAATAAATCCACTTCAACAAGAGTTTTTGAAAGATTAAAATTAAACTTGTATACATCACATGTTTTTATAATAAAATGAAATGGTTGGGATGAAGTGATGTCACTAACCCTAGGGTAGAATCATAATGAGAAACTTAGTTTCTCACTCCTTCTCTCATCATTTTCTTCCCATATGCCCCAGATATCTTTCGTGAATGTGGTAGTTTTCATGGAAATCAATAATGTAAATTAGACTATGAATGCTCACGGGTTGATGATTATAGCTCAAGCCAACCTGGAAATTTACTTCTCTTTAAGACATATGTTTGTTTATGCGATGATGAGTCTAGATTTCTCCACCATGAAGTCTGTTATATCTCTGGAATCCTTCCACCCTAACTTAGCTAGTTAGCACCACCAGCAGCACATCCAAGAGACTTTTTATTATTAAAAGGGGAAACCGACCCACAAACTCCATCCCACTACTACAACACTTATCATGTATAGTCATCTTAGGGCAGTTCTCTTGTCCTAGGCATTATCCTTTCTAGGCACTCCAGGAAATGGATGATGGGACTTTCATTGCCCTGGATGAGAGCTTATGGTTGGAGTGGTACCACCACCATTTTTTGAAGATTTCTACAGAGCTTTGCCTTTGAAGAAAGAGAAAGTCATGCCAATAATATACAATTTGTAAATAGATGGATGGATGCATCCTAATTATTAATAGGTAGATTGTAGATTAGTTAGTGTGAATATGGTAGAAATAATTATGTACATAAATAAGTGTATAACACCCTAAAAACGAATACCGATTTTACGTTTAAGTCGTTCATTTGGTTCCACTTTTAGTCTGTTATCTCATGACGTGGAATTCATTTTAGAAAATACTTATACGAAAATACGGTAATTTTTTTAAAAACTATTTTATGTAAACTGCGAGTCTCATCGGTAAAATGTGCGTAGCGGTAAAATAAATTGCTAGACAAATTCTACACGTGTTCAAGACATTTAGAGCATAAATCGCTTATATGGTTCTCTTTAATTCTTAATTCACATGTAGATAGTTAAGATAATTTAGAATCACATGATACATATCTTAACACAATTGTACACACCATTCATACATCATATAAGTCTTAGGCACTTATCATATAATTATTACAATCCTTAATTTAATTGTCAAATATACATAACATATTATTTATTACTAATATTTAGGATGCTTGCATCCTTCTAATCACTATATCAACATGACGTGAATTTTCTTCAATGAGAGCGTCTCGCATCCGCTTCAATAACTTGAATTTCCACCATCACGTACAATGTCCGAAATGTCTAGGAAGAAAGTGGGAAGAAGTAAGAATGAGAAACTAAGTTTCTTAGTAGGCTTTCTACTTAGTTCTAATGTCATTACTTTATCCCAACCAATTCAGTGTATTTAGAAAATCATTGCATGCTATAAGATTACTTCTAAGTTCTTAGAATATATTCTGTGGATTAACTTTGTTCAAAACATTTAACTTAGTATCTTTACATACATCTTTCTTACACATTCACAACTTTGGGATCACAAACAAGATATCATTTGACATACAATTATTCTATGTCTTAACTTTATTCTTTACTACTTTTCTTTCTCTTTATCAATTTTTTTGTCCAACCTTTGGGACATTTTATGAATCAAACTTCACCACCTTTGGGTGAAAATAATTAGACATAGACTTGTATTAAATTTGTCAAACAATATCTTCTCACTGACTCTACTCCCACTTTCTACTACTAATTAAGGATATGAGCTCATTCTTAGGTGATCATCACCACCATATAAGGGGTGAAGGACTCAATGCCTTCACTATAGAAGGATTTTTGGAACAACCTTTGGCTCCAAGAAGCAACCTTTGGCTTCTCTTCAGAAGAGCTTTTAAGGGACCTCTGGATACTAGTGTGCACAAGGCACAAAGAGAGTAGTATTACGTTTTTACATTATGTTTTCTTTAGTGTTCCCTTAATCTTTTTAAGTTCATTTTAATGGATTCTTAATAATTATGCATGCTCAAACAAATTTCCAACCAATATGGAATGCCCATACAGGTTTCGGATTTTCATCTCAATCATCAACATAAACCAATCTCGTACATGATCATCATCCTTTCTCATTCATGAGTATCCATCATTTATTCATTCATGGATAGTGAGCATTCATAATTAATAATGCAATTTGATTGGTAAATCACATAGCATAATATCACATTTACACAACAAATCCAATGTCTCAATTAAGTTTGATGTTGAAATCACACAAAGGACTTACATCACTCAACCTTCTAAGTTACCTCTCATCCTTTCCTTTTCTCAAATTTACATTTGTTCATTAAGATTTACATCTTAGCATATTAATCTAGGTGGCCAAATGGCACCTTTCAAGTTCTTTACTCTTTGTGTTCTCTTTTGTTCAAGTCTTATGCATGTCCTAATTATTCTAAGTTCAAGTATTAAGTATTTACAAACTTTTAACTCATTTAGGACATTTTTTATTGAACATGGCTGAATGGGAATTTTTACCTTTTCCTACTTTCCTTTAAACTTTTAATTCTTTTTATAATATTCTAATACTTCTTAAGTTATATAAATTAGGATTTTTAAATTCCTTTTTTCTCTTTATTAACCTAGAATGGTCGAATATACACTCTAGGATCCTAAATTCTTCTAATTCAATTTCTCTTGTCTAATAAGGTAGTTTAGGTCATTTGGAGTCTAACTCATTGATTTGAATCCAACTTAGACACTTTTAGAACTTCCTTCTCATTAAGGCATGTCATGATCAAATTACTTAGTGTACTTCTAACCTCATATTTAAGTCCTAATCATCTTTCTTAATCATGCCTATAATAAATCGTTAAAATATGTTACCTTGTGTTCTCCTCTTTACTAACTTAATGATTTTTTTTAAATAAACCTTAAACCTCTAAAATTCCTTTTAGTTTTAAATCTAAGAAGGTCCGGTATTAATTCATTTCTTAGGTCAAATTATCTCCAAAGTGGCCAAATGACTTAATATCTTGAATCCCATCTTCCTTACACCTCAACTATATTAAGCCTACATGTTTAGGACTATTATTCAAGCCTAATTAAGAATTAACACTCTTCTTTAAATAATCAAACACGTGGTGGCTGAATGCCACTCTTAAATTTAGGTTTCACAAATTTTCTTCTAAGCCCTAAGTGTTTTCACGTAAAATGGTCAATGTGATCCCTTTTCTTTCTTAAAACTTCATCACACTTTTGATTCATCATATTTATATGTAGAGTGACTTTAATTAATCCTAGTTAGGAATTAATATCTTTATTAAGTTAATTAAACACTAAATGGCCAAATGCCACTCTTCTAGGTTTAGGTTTTACTTTTCTCAACCCTAATTGACTTATGTTGACTTTTCTTAACCCTAGTTGACCTAAGTTGACCATTACTTGGGGGCTAAGTTTGGACTTCAGAATTGACTTGGTCTAAGGTAATTTTAAGTTGTTTTACCCAAAATTTAATGGAATATCCGAATTTGACATTTACCCTTACTTAAGTTATGGTAAATTTTCGACTTACCCATTTTAAGCTTGTTTGAGACTTTTACCACTTAGTAATTTTTTGGATTTTACCCTAAGCTTACTTAGGCCATATATTTTGAAAATTAACCTTTTAAATCTTTATTAAAACTCTAACTAAGTTATTTACTTGCTGAAAATGCTTGATTTATCCTTAATCATATTTTAAGCCCATTTTTTCCAAAATCAATCTAGGGTGACCGAATGCCCTCCTAGAGGTTTTTAACCCATTTTTGCTTTGATTAAATTTTTTCAAAGGTTGATTTAGTTCATTTGAAACCTGATTTCATAGCTTAAGTTACTTATAAAATTTTTTAACTAAACTAAAATTTGCTTTGGAATTGTGGCCGAAAGCCTTCCTTGGTTAGCCAAGGTAATTTCTTCCAAGCTTCCACCTCACACCACCTTGGTTCGGTGGTGTTAAGCTTTTGGAGCCTCTATTGCATCTGGTCCATGCTTGTTTTGTCTAGGTTGTGATGCTTAGGTGTTGGCGATGATGAGTCTTGGGTTCCATACAAGGATTTTTCCACTTTTAGGCTTAAAATTACATCTTTTGCTTGGTAGCTTTCTAACTATTGTCCAAAGGGAACCTTTGGAACTTATTACGTAAACTTTTTTCACCTCTTAACATACAAACTAAGAGGTGTAGATCCAGCACATAGATCATACCAAACTCATCACAAAAGAAAATCACAAGGTTAAAACTTAAGCACAAAAACAAGCATGAAAACAACAACATAGCATATTTTTCCAAGCCACAAAGAGTAGATTCTCATGATCTACTCCAAGATCCACACATTATATTTCAAGTAAGCTTTAAAAACACTTCTCATGAGAGCATAAAACAGATCATAGCATTAAAAATGATTTCAAAACAAAACCGGACGATTAAATTTCTTCTAAGTGCCTTAAAAGCACTTTTAACCAAACAAACTTTTTTTTTCTTTCCAAAAATCACTAAAAATTGGTGGGGCTGATTTTGAATGGTTAAAATACCATTTTAAACTCTCACAAGTGGAAACAAAAGAGTATACATATATTTTTGAGAAAAGATGCATGAAAGAAAGCAAACACATCATAAAAAGACAACATAGAAGCATAAAAAGACAAGTAGAAGGATCCTACTTGTTAAAGACTTCCTTAGTGTTTTTTGGGGCTTCAAAGAATGCCTTGGGTCCCCTCTTTTCTGATCTAAACATGGACAAGTGATGGTGGTGGGGCTTTGGTGTTTATGGCTTTAATCTAGCTTAAGTCTTAAAGATGAAGACTTAGGCTTAAAAGTGTAAGTTTTGAGTGTTTTGAGTTATGGTAAGCTTAGAGAGAATAGAGAGGATTTTGATAAGTTTCTAGGCTGAAAAATCTGAATCAAATGGGGTCCCAAGGGTTCCGAAAGAATTCGGACACTTATGAGCCAAGTGAAATTAAATTTGCACTTAAGGGTATTTGGTAATTTTGCCTAGATTTTTCTATTTTCCAAAATAAATCAAAATTAAAGGAATTATCCCTTTAGGTTTAGATTAGTGTTAATTAGGCTGAGTTTAGCTCTAATTGTACTTAACTTAGCCTAATCATGCTTTACTTTTAATTAAGCAAGGTTAATTGGTCTTAACCATGGTTAAAGGAATCTTTATACTATTCACTTTTGTCTTTTTGTGGAAGACTTGATTGACTTGAGTTTGATGACTCATCACCACATTTTCAGCTGCTGAATTTCGTGCCTATGAGTGTGGGGCCCACTCTTGGCATGCTTATCACAATTTCTTTCCCTCCCAACCTTCCAGGGGTGTTTTTGTAATTTTTCTCAACATTGCCGAAAACTTTCCAAAATTATTCCTCTAACATTTCTAAGACTTTTTAGTTCATTCCCATGTTAATCTAAGGTCATTTATTATTTTTATGGGAACTGACTAGCTTTATGCAAAAAAGCAGAGCTCCTAAGGGTATTTTGGTCATTTCCGAGGTTTTCTACAGGCATTTTCGTCATTCTTGGGTTTCTCAATTTTTCTCACTACTTTTAATCATCCATGATGTTTTATATCCCTTTTAGAATGTCTTTTACTTATCTTTCCATTGTTTGGCTTATTATTTGAGTTGCCTAAGTGCCATTTTCGTTATTTGCACCAAATTTTCTAATTTCTCTACTTTTGACTTCTAATCCTACTTAATTTCACCCTAGGACTTATCTGTGGCTTCTAATATTCTTCATAGAAAAATTGGGATGTTACAAAGTGTGTAAAGACATGTATGAAATGAAGTGTGTAAAGGTTCTAGTGCCTAAACCAAACTATGTATGTATAAATAAAGACTGTATAATCATAAGTTATAGGAATGTTTTATGTTTAAGTTATGATGAATGGATTTATTGCTTCCTAAGGAAATTTAAATAGAGGAAATAATTTGTAATGTTGATGAATTATACATGCACAAGAATACCTTTTTCTTTACATTCTGCTACAAATGATATTTCGACGAGGCTTGCATTTTATATCTAAGTGTTTTAAACAAAAAAAAAATTACTGTATTTTCACTAATATATTTTATAAAGTTTCACATCATGATATAATAGTCTACAACAAACCCTAACTGACATAGGTTTGCAAAGTTTCGAAAACGAACCCACCAAAACTTTACGGGAGCTTTGAATCCTAATAAGGCTAATGAATGGATTAAGGTCATGGAAAAGATTTTTGAAGTCATAGACTACAATGAGGAGCAGAAGGAAACTTATGCTACCTATATGTTAGAAAGGGATGGTAAGTTTTTTTGGATGGGCACCAAAAGGTTGTTAGAGGCTGGTAAGAACCCCATCACTAGGAAAATCTTCAAGGAGGATTTCTACAAGAAGTATTTTCCACAGTCAGTGTATGATGCAAAGGAAGTAATGTTTCTTCACTTTCAACAAGGAAAAGCTCGTGGCATAATACACATCAAGGTTTAAGAAGTTGTGTAAATATTCTACTTTATATCAGCGGCATCTAGATGAGGCTTGGAAGTGTATGAGATACCAAGGAGGGTTGAGGGAAGATCTCCTTCCAGTCAAGGGTCCTATGGAGATTCAAGACTTCACTTAATTGGTCAACAAAAGCTGACTGAGCGAAGAGTGCAAGAAAAAGTTGGTAATTGCTAAGGCTGAGGCATTTGGAATGAGAATGGCACTTCAGAGGACCCTTTTTAAGTCAATGTTTGTTTAAATCTTTCCTCATAAAGGACAGAAGGGAAAGAAATCGCAAAAGGCAATCTTCTAATAAAGTATTTAAATTGTATATTCTCTTTACTTGATAGGGTATTTTAATCTAATTTTATTTTTTTTTCCTTTGGCTGGATTGGATATAATTCTAGGAATGGATTGGCCCTCTAGGAATCATGTATATATTGATTGTTTGAATAAATCTATTATATTTGCTATTATTGCTAGTGATTCTAGTCGAAGTGTAGAACTTCTTTTGAACTCATTTTGTTAGATAGTAGTAGGAGTGAAATGCAAGGATACATTCTCCTTTTTTACTAATGAGGTTAAAATAGAGCAGAGAATTGAAGAAATCCTTGTAGTAAGAGAGTATTATGATGCATTCCCTGATGATATACCCGAATTCCCTCCCATAAAGGAAACTAAATTTTCAATAGAATTAGTACCTGGAACTAGACTTATATCCATAACACCATATAGAATGTCACCGGTTGAGTTAGTTGAGTTGAAAACCCATTTAGAAGAGCTGCTAGCTAAGAAGTTTATGCAACTAGGTGTGTCACCACAGGGAGCTCCGATACTATTTATGAAGAAAAAGGACGGGAGTATGAGGATGTGTTTAGACTACAAGCAGTTGAAAAAAGTGACCAGTAAGAACAAGCACTCATTTCCTAGGATAGATGATTTACTAGACTAATTGAGAGGAGTTGTAATGTTCTCAAAGATTGATTTGAGATCACCACCAGATTAAAGTAAGAAACGAAGAAATTCCTAAGACAACCTTTAGAACCCGTTGTGGCCATTATAAGTTCACAGTCATGTCATTTTGACTAACTAATGGTCATGCACTTTTCATAGATGACATGAACTGAATTTTTATATCTTACCTTGATAAGTTTGTAGTTGTGTTCATATATGATATCCTTGTCTATTCCCAAAGAGAGGAGCATAAAGAACACCTTAAAATTTTCTTGGAGATCCTTAAGAATAAGGAACTATATTCCAAGTTGTCTAAGTGTGAATTCTAGATGGAAGAAGTTAAGTTCTTAGGTCATGTATTGTGACAAGGAGGGGTGTTTGTTGACCCTAATAAAATAGAGGTTGTCACCAAGTGGGAAAGACCAACCTCAGTGATAAACATCAGGAGTTTTCTAGGCTTAGCTGGGTACTATCGTCGGTTTATCCAAGGGTTTTCTCAAATATCTCGACCCTTGACCAAGCTCACTAGGAAGAATACTCGTTTTCTATGGACCCTTAAGTGTGAGGGAAGTTTCCAAAAGTTGAAAGAAAGGTTGACTACAACCCTAGTGTTAATGCTGACAGATCTTAATGGATCCTTTGATGTCTATTGTGACACCTCTTGTAGTGGTTTAGGTTGTGTGCTCATGCAAGAAAGAAAGGTAGTAGCCTAAGCCTCTATGACCTAAAACAAGTGGCGGTTGTGCTTGCCCTTAAATTATGGAGGCATTATCTGTATAGGGTAAAGTTTGAGGTATTTTTTTATTATAAGAGTTTCAAATATTTTTTTGATTAGAAAGAATTGAACATAAGACAACGTAGGTGGATGGAGTTCTTAAAGGATGAACATAATTACGTAGATGGTCACTTGTGATGTTGTTCTAATAGAGGCCAGCCATGTGCTTCTGGGAAGGACATATCAATATGATAAGGATGTCCATCATGATGGGCATACCAATAGGTATTCTTTCCCATTCAACTCCCAAAAATTACCCTGGTGCCTCTATCCCCTAGTGAGTTCTATTTAGACCAAATGCATATGACTCAAGAAAGGGAGGTTGAGAGACAGGGTTTGAAAAAGAAGAAAACTAAAGAAATAAAAGGAACTAAGAATAATAAAAAGAAACAAAGGAAATTCAAAAGAAAGGTAAGTAAAGATTCTACCTCTCTTGTATAGGAGGATGAAATCCAACTTATAAGGAAGGATAATATGAGAAACATCCTCCTAGTTAGGAAACCTCTACTCTAATTACCATTATCTTAAAACTCACGGTTGGAATAGGATCTACTATTTCCTTTACCTTAAATAAGGAACCTTTTCCTCTAGGAAGAGGTCAAGAACGAGGCCTCGTATAGGTCCATCCCTCCTAACCAACCATGGATACTTGTGGCACCATTATTACATGGCAAGATGTTTATGATATGAATAGATTTGTTCAATTGATTAAACCCCCATATCTTTGTATGCATCATATAGTTGTACCTATTTAGTTCCTTAGCATGTTTCAATGCTTGTATTATTCATTTGTATCTAGGTCAATTCAACATTCCATTATAAATGACTTGGTGGGTAAGAAATTTAATTTCTTGGTTAAAAATTCATTACCACAACACCAGTCTTGGTCACTTTATGAAGGAGTCAAGATACCTCCTTCACAGATTGGGGGGGTATCATACCTCGCCCAGGGTAATGCTTGACATAAGTCCATCAAATAAAATCCAAAGAACTACCTAGATATCTTCTATAGAAACAATCAGGGACAAAAACTCATAAACCTAATTGCACTCCCTATTCTTCTATTTTATTCTCATAGGGGTTATGAGTTTATTACTTTCTACTACCTCTTGTGCCTTATTTGTTATGATTACATATTGTTGAAATGCTTTGGAAGACTCAAGAGGTTTTTATTTGACCCTAACATTCCCATTGTTTCTATTCATTTATAACATATCTTCTACTCATTTATGTCCTTGTTTGTAGATAAAGTTGAGCTTATACATTCGATGATGAATACTTTTGAAAGGGGAGGAGTTGAGGTAAATGTCCTAGTTGTAGAGAAAGACTAGTTGTAGAGACTTACTGAGCCTATTGGGTCATCACCAGAATAAGAGAAAAGCAGCTACAAGAAGAGGTGAAGACCTTCTTAGGCCTTCAAGAGGAGCACCCCTAGGTCCAATCCATCCTTGCCTTGGCCCAACATATTTTAGAATAGGTTTTAGGGACTTTTTTATATTTTAGAAGTACAGTGCCCAAGAAATGTATAGAACAGGCCCATTTCCTTATATTTGTTTGATAAGATTTTTAGCCATGCTTTGACCAATGTATAGGCTACCATGGAACACAAGGAGAGACTCATTTCGAGGTCAAGGAAGAGGCCCAATTCAGATTCCCAAAGTTACCCGTGCAAGACATCAACTTTGGCTTGTATAAAGGCATTACTTATGTAATTTCGACATGAAGTTCATTTGAATGAAATTAAGAGTTTTTCACTCATATTTTTGAGAGCCTTTCTCTCCCTATCCTTCGCCTATAACTAAACTCAGGGTTAAGGAACCTCCTCATCCATGGCAGCTTATGATGGTGGAGAAGAAACTCATCCTCCTCAAGAGGTGGGGCTTCCAAATCAAGCCTTGAATTTGGATCCATTCCTACTCCATCCTTCAACCTCTACATCAGTTTAACACAAAATTTTAATTCCTTGCATGAGTAACCACTCGATCAACTAAGTTAACCTCCTGGGATTACTCAGTTAACAATCTGATATCAGAAACTTTATTTACACATTCTTGGCTTTACTTTAGATTTTTTACTTTAAGATGACATCATTTAACAATAATATTATTAGAAATCTTACTTTTTCTATAGTTTAACACAAAATTTTGATTCCCTACATGAGTAATCACTTTGTGAACTAAGTTCAGCACTACAAATTTCTTAATTAACCATCTGATATCAATGACTTCAATTACACATTCTTGACTTTATTTTTTGATTCCTTATTATAAGATAACTTGACTCCATAGTGATATTGTCACGAATCTTAGTTTTTACTAAATTTCACATGAAATTTTGATTCCTTGCATGAGAAACCACTTAGTGAACTAAGTTTACCACAGGGGATTACTTAGTTAACCATATGATATTAGTGACTTCAATTGCACATTTCTTACGTTATATTTTATTTCCTTACTTTAAGATATCATCATTTAACATTCATATTGTCAAGATTCATAGTTTTTCCTTAGTTTGGCGCAAAATTTTGCTTCCATGCATAAGTAAACACTCAGTGAAATAAGTTAACCATCAGGGATTACTAAGTTAACCACTTGATATTAGTGCCTTCAATTACACATTCTTCAATTCATTTCTTAATTCCTTACTTTAAAATGACTTGATTTAACAGTTACGTTGTTAGGAATCTTACTTTTAACTCAATTTGACACAAAATTTTGATTTCCTGAATCAGTAATCACTTGGTGAGAGCTAAGTTAACCACCAGGGATTATTTAGTTAACCATACGATATCGGTGACTTCACTTACATATTGCTGAATTTATTTTCTATTTCCTTACTTTAAGATGGCATCATTTACCTGTGATATTTTTAACAATCTTTATTTTTCCTTAGTTTGACATGAAACTTTTATTCCTTCCATAAGTAACAACTTAGTGAACTAGGTTAACTATTAAGGATTACTTAGTTAACCATATGTTATTGTGCCATCAATCACACATTCTTCACTTTATTTTCTTATTCCTTACTTTAAGAAGACGTCATTTACCACTAATATTATCAGACATCTTACTTGTTACATAGGTTGACACGAAATTTGATTCCCTAAATCAGTAATCATTGACTAAACTAACTTAACCGGGGATCACTCAGTTAACCATCTAATATCAATGACTTCAATTCAACTTTTAATCGTCATATTGTCAAAACTCTTAGTTTTTCCATAATTTCACATGAAATTTTAATTCTCTACTTGAGTAACGACTTAGAACTAAGCTAAGCGCTAGGGATTACTCAGTTAACCATCGAATTACACATTCTTGACTTTATTTTATGATTCCATACTTTAATATGACTTGATTTAAAAATGATATTATGAGAACTCTTAGATTTGACTCAGTTTAACACAAAAATTTATTTCCTGCGTGAGTAACATCTTAGTGAACTAGGTTAACCATATGAGATTACTTAGTTAACAATCTGATATAAGTGACTTCAATTACATAATCTTCACTTTATTTTATGATTCCTTACTATAAGATGACTTGATCTAATAGTGATATTGTGAGGAATTTTAGTTTTTACTCAATTTAACATGAAATTTTGATTCCCTGCATTAGTAACCGCTTAGTGAGCAATGTTAACCATTAGAGATTACTCAAATTACCATTTGAAATCAATGACATCAAATACATATTCTTGACCTTTTTTTCTAATTCTTTACTTTAAGGCTGCAACATATAGCAATGATATTATCGAGAATCTTACTCTTTACCCAATTCTACATGAAATTTTGATTTTCTAAGTTAGTAAATACTTAGGCAACTAAGTTAACCATCAGAGATGACTAAGTTAATCATCTAATATGAATGACTTCAACTACATATTGTTGACATTATTTTATAATTCCTTACTTTAAGATGACCTGATTTAAAAGTAATTTTGTCAAAAATCTTCGTTTTTACTCAATTTGACATGAAATTTTGATTCATTGGATGAGTAACAACTTACTAAAATTGGTTAATCACAAGAGATTATAGAGTTAACCATTTGATATTAGTGACTTTAATTGCACAATTTTCACTTTAATTTGATTCCTTACTTTAAGATGACTTGATCTAATAGTGATATTGTCATGAATTTTAGTTTTTGCTCTATTTGACACAAAATTTTAATTCCTTGCATTAGTATCCATTTAGTGAACTAAGTTAAGCGCAAGGGATTAATAATTTAACCATATTATATCAATGACTTCAATTACACATTCTTGACTTTATTTTCTACTTCCTTATTTTAAGATTACTAGATTTAATAATGATATTGTGAGAAATCTTAGTTTTGACTTCAATTACACATTCTTGACTTTATTTTCTACTTCCTTATTTTAAGATTACTAGATTTAATAATGATATTGTGAGAAATCTTAGTTTTGACTCAGTTTAACACAAAATTTTGATTTCTTACACAGGTAACAACTTAGTGAACCATGTTAGCCACCAAGGATTACTCAATTAATAATCTGATATCAATGACTTCAATTACACAATCTTCACTTTAATTTCTAATTCCTTATTATAAGATTACTTGATTTAACTGTGATATTTCTAAAAATCTTAGATTTTACTCAATTTGAGACAAAATTTTGATATCCTGCATGAGTAAGCACTTAGTGAGCTAAGTTAACCACCTGGTATTACAAAGTTAACCATTTGATATCATCAACCTCAACTACATATTATTGAATTCATTATCTAAATGCCTACTTGAAGATCACTTTCTTTAAGAGTGATATTTTCAAGAGTCCTTGTTTTAACTAAGTTTGGCACCAAATTTTGATACCCTACATTAGTAACCACTTCGCGGGCCTAGTTAACTCTAGGGAATACACATTCTTCACTTTGTTTTCAAATTCCTTACATTAAGATAACATGATCTAACAATCATATTGTAAGGAATTTTTGTTTTAGCTCAATTTGACAAATTTTTTTCCCCTCATGGGTAACCATTTTGTGAGCTAAGTTAACCGTCAAGGATTCATTAAACATCTTGATATCAGTGAATTCAATTACGTAATATTCACTTTATTTTCTAATTCATTACATTAGGAGGACTTTACTTAATAGCGATATTGTTAGGAATTTATGTTTTTACTCAGTTTGACATGGAATTTTGATTAATGCAAGAGCAACAACATAATGAACTAAGTTAACCCTTGGGATTACTCAATTAACCATATGATATTAGTGACTTGAATTACACATTCTTGACACGATACTATGATTCTTTACTTTAATATTACTTGATTTAATAATGATATTATCAAGAATCTTTAGTTTTATTGTGTCTGGCACGAAGTTTTAATACCCTTAGTAACTATTTAGTGAGTTAAGTTAACCACTAAGGATTACTCAGTTAAGTATCTAATATGAGTGACTTCAATTACACAATATTCACTTTATTTTATGATTCCTTAGTTTAAGATAACTTGATCTAAAAACTGTGATATTCTCAAAAATTTTAGTTTTTACTCAATTTGAAACGAAATTTGATTCCATGCTTGAATAACCATTTAGTAAACTAAGTTAAACGCAATATATTACTCTGTTAACCATCTGATATCAATGATTTCAAAATAAAAATTTTTGACTTTATTTTCTGATTCCATAGTTTAATATTACTTTATTTAAATTTGATATTTTCAAGAAGCTTAGTTTCTACAAAGTTTGACACAAATATTTGATATCATGCATAAGTAGCCATTGGTGAGTTAAGTTAACCACTAGGAAATACTAAGCTAACCATCTGGTATTTGTGACTTCAATTACATATTGTTGACTTTATTATCTGATTTCTTACTTTAAGATCACTGCATTTAAAAGTGATATTTTCAAGAATCTTAGTTTTTACTAAGTTTGAGACAAAATTTTATCACTTTGCATTAATAACCACTTTGTGTGTTGAGTGAACAACCAAGGATTACTCATTTAACCATTTGATATCAGTGACTTGAACTAAATAATCTCAACTTTTTATATTATGATTCTTTACTTTAAGATTACTTGATTTTAAGTAACATTGTCAACAATCTTAGTTTTTACTCAATTCGACACAAAATTTTGATACACTGCATGAGTAACCACTTATTGAACTAAGTTCACCACTCGGGATTACTCAATTAGGTATACGATATAAGTGACTTCAATTATGCAATCATCACTTTATTTTTTATTCCTTACTTAAAGATAACTTGATCTAACAATTATATTGTTAGGAAGTTTAGCTTTTACTCAATTTGATATGAAAATTTGATTCCCTTCATGACTTAGTGAACTAAGTTAAGTGCAATGGATCATTCTATTAATCCTCTGATATCAATGATTTCAACTAAACATTCTTGACATTATTTTCTAATTCCTTTTGTTAATATTACTATATTTAAATGTGTTATATTTAGGAAGCTTAGTTTTTTCAAAGTTTGACACGAATATTTGATACCAACCATGAGTACCATTAGTGAGCTAAGTTAACCACCACACATTACTAAGTTAACAATTTAATATCAATGACTTCAATTACACATGTTTGACTTTATTATCTAATTCCTTACTTTAAGATCATTTCATTTAAAAGTGGTATTTACCAGAATCTTAGTTTTTACTTGGTTAGATAAGAAATTTTGACACCCTGCTATAATAATCACTTTGTGAGCTAAGTGAACCACGAGGGATTACTGAATTAACATTTAATATCGGTGACTTCAATTACACAATCTTAAACTTATATTATGATTCCTTACTTTATGATTAATTGATTTAACATTGATATTGTCAGGAATCTTAATTCTCACTCTATTTGACACGAAATTTTTGATTCCTTCAAGTGTAACAAAAAAGTAAACTAAGTTAACCCCTATAGATTACTCACTTAACCATCTAATATAAGTGACTTCAATTACATAATCTACACTTGATTTTCTGATTCCTTACTTTAAGATAACTTGATCTAATAGTGATACTTGCAAGAATTTTAGGTTTTACTAAATTTGACACAAAATTTTGATTTCCTGCATGAATAACCAATAACCCCTTGGTGAACTAAGTTAAACGCAATGGATTATTTAGTTAACCATCTAATATCAATATATCAATTACACATTCTTGACTTTATTTTCTAATTCCTTTCTTAAATATCACTTGATTTAACTGTTCTATTTTAAGGAATCTAATTTTTACAAAGTTTGATGTGAAATATTGATTTCCTACTTTAGTAACCAGTTAGCGAGGGCTTTAGTAACCAGTTAGCGAAGGAAGTTAACCACCAGATATTACTATGTTAACAATTTGATATCAGTGACCTCAATTACATATTGTTGACATTATTATCTGATTCCTTACTTTAAGATCACTTCATTTAAGTATGATATTTTTAGGAATGTTAGTTTTTACTCAAATTGACAAGAAATTTTGACACTATGCATGAATAACCAATTGTGAGCTAAGTGAGCCCCCTTTATTACTCAATTAACCATCTAATATTAGTGACTTCAATTACACATTCTTGATTTTATATTTTTATTCCTTACTTTCAAATAAATTACTTGATTTAAAAAAGACATCGTCAACAATCTTAGTTTTTATTGTGTTTGGCAAAAAATTTTGATACTTTGCATAGGTAACCACATTGTGAGTAAAGTTTACCTTAAGGGATTACTCAGTTTACCATCTGATATTAGTGACTTCAATTACACATTCTTGTCTTTATATTATGATTCCTTACTTTAAGATTACCTGATTTAACTATAAGATTGTTAGAAATCATCAATTTTTCTGAGTTAGACACGAAGTTAGAATACCTTGCATGAGTAACCACATAGTGAGCTAAGTTAACCACTAACTTCAATCACACATTCTTGGTTTTATATGTTGATTCCTTACTTTAAGATTACCTGATTTAACTATAATATTGTCAGAAATCATCAATTTTTCTGAGTTAGACACAAAATTAGGATACTTTACATGAGTAACCACTTAGTGAGCTAAGTTAGCCATTAAGAATTACTAAGTTAATCATCTGATATTAGTGACTTCAATTACACATTGTTGAATTTATTATCTGATTCCTTACTTTAGCCTCACTTCATTTAAAAGTGAAACCCTACATTGATAACCAGCTTTTGAGCTAAGTGAATAAACAGGTATTACTCAATTAACCATTTGTTATCAATGATTTCAATTACATATTTTTTACTTTATATTATGACTATATACTTTAAGATTACTTAATTTTACAATGATATTAACAGCAATTTTAGTTTGTACTCAGTTTGGCACGAAATTTTGATACCCTGGATGAGTAACACCTTTGGGAACTAAGTTAACCCCAAGGATGATTCAGTTTACCATTGGATATAAATGATTTTAATTACTCAATCTTCACTTTATTTTTCAGATTTCTTAATTTATGATAACTTGATGTAATAGTGATCTTGGCAGGACTTTATGTTTCTACTGAATTTGACACGAAATTTTGATTTTGGAAATGAGTAACCACTTAGCGAACTAATTTAAGCACATTGGATCGCTTTGTTAACTATCTAATATCAATGATTTTAATTTCACATTCTAGACATTATTTTCTGATTCCATACGTTACTATTACTTCATTCAAATATGATATTTTCAGGAAGCTTGGTTTTTACTAAGTTTGACTTAAATATTTGATACCTTGCATACGTAACGATCAATGACTTTGATTACACATTATTGAACTTATATTTTGATTCCTTAGTTTAAGATTACTTGGTTTAACAGAAATATATCCAAGAATCCTTTTTTTAAAAAGTTTGACACAAAATTTTGATATCCATCGTAAGTAATTACTCAGTGACCTAAGTGAACCACTAGGGATGACTTAGTTCACCATCTTGTATCAATGAATTTAATTACACCATCTTCACTTTATTTTTTATTCCTTACTATTATATGATTTTATCTAACATTGATATTGTGAGGAATTTAAGCTTATACTCAATTTGACCCGAAATTTTGATTCCCTGCATGAGTAACCACTTACTGAACTAAGTTAACCACAAGATATTTCTCTGTTAACCATATGATATTAATAACTTCAATTACACATTCTCGACTTTATTCTCAAATTCCATATTTTAAGATGACTTGATTTATTAATAATATTACCAGAAATCATTGTTTTTACTGTTTGACTTGAAATGTTGATTGTCTGCATGAGTAACGACTTAGTAAATATGGTTACTACTAGGGATTACTCAGTTAACCATCTAAAATCATTTAGTTCAACTACACATTAATGACTTTATTTTTTGGTCTCTTACGGCCAAAGAACTTGGTATAATAGTGATATTTTCAAGAATTACACTTTTTAGTAAGTTTGACATGAAATTTTGATACCCTGCAATAATAACCTGTTAGTGACCTATGTTAACCACCAAGGATTACTCAGATAATCCTCTGATCGTAGTGATTTCACCTACACATTCTAGAAATTATTCTCATATTCGTTACTATAATATTACTTGATTTAATAGTAATATTATTGGTAATCTTATTTTTACTGAGTTTGGTACGAAATTTTAATACCCTACATAAGTAACCACTTTGTGAACTAAGTTAACCCCATAGATTACTTAGTTAACCATCTGATATTAGTGATTTCAATTACACATGGTTGAATTTATTATCGAATTCCTTACGTTAACATCACTTCATTTAAAAGTTGTCTTTTAGAGAATTTTAGTTTTTACTTAGTCGGATAGGAAAATTTGACACCCTACATCAATAACCACTTTGTGAGCTAAGTTAACCAGCAAAGATTACTTAATTAACCATTTGATATCAGTGATTTCAATTACTTTATATTATGATTCCTTACTTTAAGGTTACTTAAGTTTACAGTGATACTAACAGCAATTTTAGTTTTTACTTAGTTTGTCATGAAATTTTGATAACTTGCATGAGTAACACCTTAGTGAACTAAGTTAACCCCTAGGAATTATTCAGTTAACCATCTGATATATATAAGTGAATTCGATTACTCACTAAGTTAACCCTAGGAATTAGTCAGTTAACCATCTGATATAAGTGAATTCGGTTACTCAATCTTCACTTTATTTTTTGATTCCTTAATTTATGATAACCTGATCTAATAGATATATTGGCAAGAACTTAAGTTTTTACTCAATTTAAGATGAAATTTTTATTCCCTGCTTGAGTAACCACTTAGTGAACTAAGCTAAACACAATGGATCACTCTGTTAACCATATGATATCAATGATTTCAATTACACATTCTTAACTTTATTTTCTGATTCCATATGTTACTATTACTTCATTTAAATGTGATATTTTCAGATGCTTATTTTTTACTAAGTTTGACTCAAATATTTGATATCCTGCATGAGTAACCATTAGTGAGCTAAGTTAACCACTAAGGATTACTAAGTTAACCATATGATATCAGCGAATTCAACTATACATTGTTGACTTTATTATCTACTTCCTTACTTTAAAATCACTTTATTTAAAAGTTATATTTTCGAATATCTTACTTTTTACTTAGTTTATTAGGAAATTTTGACAACCTATATGAATAACAACTTTGTGAGCTAAGTGAACCATAAGGGATTACTCATTTAACCATCACATATCAGTGAATTCAATTACACATTGTTGAGTTTATTATCTGGTTCCTTAATTTAAAATCACTTTATTTAAAAGTTATATTTTCAAGTATCTTACTTTTTAATCAATTTGATAGAAAATTTTTACAACCTGTATGAATAACCACTTTGTGAGCAAAGTGAACCACCATGGATTACTCAGTTAACCATTTCATATCAGTGAATTCAATTACACATTGTTGACTTTATTATCTAGTTCCTTACTTTAAAATCACTTTATTTAAAAGTTATATTTTCAAGTATCTTACTTTTTACTTAGTTTGATGGGAAATTTTGATAGCCTATATGAATAACTACTTTATGAGATAAGTGAACCACTAGGGATTACTCAGTTAACCATCTAATATTAATGACCTCAATTACATATTTTTTACTTTATATTATGAGTCATTACTTTAAGATTACTTGATTTTAAAATTATATTGTTAGGAATATTAGTTTTAACTCAGTTTAACATGACATTTTGATTCCTTGAATGAGTAACCACTCGGTGAGTTAAGTTAACCTCCAACGATTACTTTGTTAACCATCTGGTATTAGTGACTTCAATTACACAATTTTTATTTTATTTTCTGATTCCTTACTTTTAGGTAAATTGATATAACAATCATATTGGTAGGAATTTAATTTTTTACTCAATACTCAATTTGACACAAAGTTTTGATTTGTTACATTAGTGACCACTAATTGAACTAAGTTAAGCACAATGGAGTACTATGTTAATAGTCGAATATCAATTATTTTAGTTACACATTCTTGACTTTATTTTCAGATTTCTTACTTTAATAATATTTTATTCAAATGTCATATTTTTCATGAGTCTTAGTTTTTACTAAGTTTTACCTAAATATTTGAAACCCTATATTACTAACTATTAGTGAGCTAAGTTAACCACCAAGGGTTGCTAAGTTAACCATCTAATATCAGTGACTTCAATTATACATTGTTGACTTTATTATCTAACACCATACTTTAGGATCACTTCACTTAAGAGTGATATTTTCAAGAATCTTAGTTTTTACTTAGTTTGATATGAAAGTTTAACAACCTGCATGAAAAACCATTTTGTGAGCTACGTGAACCACCAGGGATTACTCAATTAACCATTTGATATCAGGGACTTCAATTACACAATCTTGATTGTATATTATGATTCCTTAGTTTAAGATCGCTTGATCTTACAATGATATTTTCAGCAATCTTAGTTTTTACTCAATTTGGCGCAACATTTTGATACCCTGCATGAGTAGCCCCTTTCGGACCTAAGTTAACCTCTAGGGATTACTTAATTAATAATATGATATCAGTGACTTCAATTACAAAGTATTAACTTTAGATAATGATGCCTTACTTTAAGATTACTTGATTTAACAGTGATACTGGCAGGAATTTTAGTTTTTACTCACTTGGACACGAAATTTCGATTTCTTGCATGAGTAACCACTTGATGAAGTAAGTTAAGCATAATGGATTTATCTGTTAACCATTTGATATTAATGATTTCAATCACACAGACTTATTTTTTGATTCATTACACTAATTTTACTTGATATAGCTGTGATATTTTTAGAGTCTTTACTTTTACTATGTATCACATTACATTTTGATATGCCGTAGTAGTAACTGCTTAGTGGGCTTACTTGATTTAACAAAGAAATTGTGAAGAATCTTTGTTTTTATTTAGTGTGACTCGAAATTTTGATACCTTCATAAGTAACAACTTAGTGATCTATGTTAACCTCCAAGGATTAATCAATTAGTAATATGATATTAATGACTTCAATTACATATTCTTAACTGTATATTATGATTCATTAGTTTAAGATTACTTGATTTAATAGTAATATTCTCAAGAATCTTAAGTTTTATTATGCTTGACATGAAATTTTGATATCGTGTATGAGTAACCATTTAGTCAGCTAAGTTAACAACTAGTGATTTCTAAGTTAAGTATCTGATATTAGTGACTTCAATTACACACTCTTGACATTATTTTTTTGACTCCTTTCCTTAACATAACTTGATCTAGTGGTGATGTTATCAATAATTTTAGTTTTTACTCAATTTGAGACAAATGTTTTATTTCTGGCATGAGTAACCACTTAGTAAACTAAGTTAAGCACAATGGATTACTCTGTTAACCATATGATATCTGTGACATCATTACACACTATTGACCCTATTTTTGGATTCCTTACTTTAAAATTACTTGACCTAACTATGATATTTTCTGCAATTTAGTATTTACAAAGTTTGACACAAGATTTTGATATCCTGAATGACTAACCACTTCATGAACTAAGTTAACCCAACGATTACTAAGTTGACCATATGATATTATTGACTTCAATTACATATTTTTGACTATATCATCTTATTCCTTGCTTTAAGATAATTTCACTTAACAGTGATATTTTTAGGAATACTAGTTTTTACTCAGTTTCATAGGGAATTTTGACACCCTGCATGAATAACCACTTGGTGAGCTAAGTGAACCAACATGAATTATTCAATTAACCATATGATATCAGTGACTTCAATTACATATTATGGCCTCTATATTATCATGCCTTACTTTATGATTACTTGATTTGACGGTGATATTTTTAGGAATCTCAATTCTACTTAGTTTGACACGAAAATTGATACCATTCATGAGCAACCACTTAGTCAACTAAGTTAACCACTCGTGGTTATTAAGTTAACCACTTGTGATTACTAAGTTAACCTTATATTATCAGTGACTTCAATTACACATGGGTGACCTTATATTTTGATTCCTTACTTTTAGAATACTTATATTAATACAAATATATCCAAGAATCTTATTTTTTTTTTACAAAGTTTGACATGAAATTTTGATACCCATCATTGTAAACACTCAATTATGTCTGAGGCTCCTAATTATTAAAATTAATCAAGAAATCAATGTCAAATAAAAAATAAATAAACAGAAAGAAGGAAAAAGAAAAAAGAGAAAATATATAAGATAAATCTAAAAATAAAAACATAAATAAATAAAAGTAATAAAAACAAAATCTGAAAAAAAATAAGAAATAAAAAAAGGAAGAAATCATAAAACAAAGAAAACAAAAAATGGTAAAAGAAAAATAATAAATAAAAACAGAAGTAAATAATAATAATAATAAAAAATACGAAAACAAAAATATTTAAAAACATAAATAAATAAAAGTAATAAAAAAGAATAAAAATAAAATCTCATATAAAAAAATATAAAAATAAAAAAATAAAAAAAAAGAGAAAGAAAAAGAAAGAGAAAAAAATCAAGAAAGGAAAAATAGTAAAAAGAAAATATAAAAAAAACTAAAAATTCTAAAAATAATAAAACAGCAAATAAACGAAAAATATATATAAAAAAAATAGTAAAGTGAAAGTAGAAACTAAAAAATAAATAACTAAAAAGTATATATAATAAAAAATAGAGTTTATACAACATTACAAAAATAATATAGTGTATAAAACAGAAATTAAATGAGAATTGATAAAGATAATAAAAAAATCAAAATGAAAACAAAATGAAAAAACGGAAAAACTAAGAAACGGTTCATTAGAAGAAAAAGGTTTTGGGAGGCATGTAGAAAAAAAAATAGGGATAGAAAAACAAAGCAAGGATAAGAGGAAAAAAAAAGGCTCTCCCAAAAAGACGATCTCTGGAGAATTCTCCACGAACGGAGGAGAAAGTTTTGGAGTCCCTTCTCCACTTCGGAGGGTCTTCTTCTTAGGCTTGGAGGCTCGGCTTTGCCTTTTGGGGGGAGAGTTCATTCCAAAAGAGGAGGATTCTTTGGAAGCCAAGGAAAAAGAAGAAAAAGAGGGACGTAGTGAGAACAAAAAGGAGGGGGCAGGTGAGAAGGTTTTTCTTCCCCAAGAAACTCTCGGGTTCGCGGATGGTTGAAGATCAAGAAGTCTAAGAAGGCCAGCTCTGGTTTTGCTCCTATGGGGTTTCAGGCTAATACAAGAAGCGCTCCCTCGATCACATAACAGGTTAGTCATCTTTCTTCCATTATCTAAAGAAAACAACCTTGCATTGATCTATTTAGGGGCTAGAATCAGAATCACATGTTATCTTGTTTTGCTCGAGTAATTGGTAAATTTACATAATGATACTGTTATATGAGAAGTTGGGATCACTAGAAGGATCCAAGATTCTTTAATATTGCCAATACGGGGAACCCCGTTCTCTTCATGCAAGCAGTAGTTTCTTTTTTAGTTGAAAGACCCAGGTTCTATGAGTTGGGACAAGGGCATTAGCGCTCCCACCGCCCATAAGCAAGAACAATCTTGCGCCAAGATTGCATCGTTTTAAAGGTTTACCACCCACACTCCTCGATCTCTTGTGCACCTTGTCCTTGAAAGCGGCCAAATTCAAGGGATAGATGACCCAACGTTTCATCAATAAAGGCAATAACAGCTTGACTATAGTTGGCTTAGGATCCCTACTGTGGCTCCTTCCCTAATGAATGTTCTTATTGGTGGCGTAATTGACGCGCGAGCTGGGAATTAGCGTGCCAAGATCGCTGTGGGGGAGCGCATATAGGTTAGAGCACATATGGAGCCAAGTTGAATGGTTTACCTCCATCTACATGAAGAAAGTTGGCTGCCATACACCAAGATGAAGACCGTTTCTCTAGAAATCCTTGCGAACATGTCATCCCCACACCAAAGATGGATAGGGTAGACTGCCAGGAGAGTATCAGGCTTGCTCCCACATTGCAATATTTTGATGGGCAAAAATGTCCAGCTTCCATATTCCATGCATGTCACAAAGCAAAGGATGCTAGTTTTTATTAAAAAGGAAAGCAAAACAGACATAACTGGAAGCATGGCACAAACGGTTAGCCTGCTTCTTGCGTACTGCCAGGCCGCCTCCAGCCCATCTTGGAAAATTCATAGAGCTATGGCTAGGAGACATTCAGGCGATGCAGACGAGCCACTCTTCATGCACAACCATGGGTTCCTGAGTTGACATGAACGACCTGTTCTACAGTAGGAAGAGTTGACGAGAGCAGCGCTTGGAGACACTGTGACTTAGCCATAACAGGGCACGTCCTCTGAATTCCATCCTAAGAAAGGTTCTGTACCATTCCGATATACTGTAGACGGCGGCTTGAGATTGTATGGGATCACTTTTCGTATGCCTACAACGCGAATAATTTTGTGAAGCTAAGAAGGACCCTCACTTGGCCAAGACGAAGAAAACCCCAACGTCCAGAATATTCTGCTTAGTTCGTAGCAATGAACGCCACGCAAGAAATACGCAAACCCGTCCACAGAATCAATATGTGACCTCGCAACCTCACCTGAGCAAATGAATACATGCTCATATCCCATACCATGCTCCTCAAAACCGAGACGAATAAACACTGCCCCTGTTGGGTGTGGATCTCGTATCTAAAGCATGCAATAGGGTCACAGCTAACATTGTTAAGAAGCATCCTCCAAGAAGCCCATGTAGGGATATGAGAGCCATGCAGAGTCGGGCTCCCCAGTGAATCACGCGACAAGGCAAGGACATTTATTGGCCACGTGCTCCCAAAAGAGTCGGGTATGTCGACAAGCCACGCCTAAAGTATATGGAGAGATGATACGCATGATTTGTGTCTGGAGGTGGCTTATGCTAGTGAACACTATGGGTCTCATCCGTTTTTGGAGTAACGTCGCTAGCGAAAGCATTCGTTGTCATCTTGGAGTACTCTGTGTCCTAGGAAGGCTGTGTGAAATGCATGTCAATGCTTCCAAGATGTTGTTTATGATTGGGTTACATAGGCTAAAGATGGTATCGTGATATCATGCACCCGTGAAGCCTATGGACATACAGCTGCTAGCTATTCGTCCAGAAATACTGCTCCAAGGTATACTCCGGTGCACTGATTGAGGTGGTCAATGCTAAAACTTCTACACTGCTACATCGCACAGCAGCTACCTTCCTTTGTTGACCCCCCATAATCGATGCTCTGTGGATCGGACGCCAAGGCTAAATGGAAAATAAGTAGGTGTCTATACCCACGTACAATGGCCATGCATGCAAAGGAAAAGTGAGTTTAAATAAACGGGGGGACCCGCCAGTAAGCTATGTTCAAATGAAAGCCTTAGCCCAATTCCCGTTATAGGATTTTAATTTCAATTTTATGGAATAAGAATCATAAACCTGGATGGCTCAAATGGTTGAGTCAAGTGAGGGCAGGCAAATCATCGTGGGTTCGATCCTTGAGCGACGCATTTCTGTTTTAAAATTTTCGCCTAGGCATTTGAGTTCCCTTGGGTTATAAATGCTCCTGATGGCGTCAAATGCCAAAGTTAAAATAAAGTGTGCTGTTGAAGTCAATTTAAATCCAACTCTTCCAAAAGTTAGATTAAATTTTATTTATTTATTTTTTTCTTTTTTTTTTCAAAATTCAAATCAAAATGTTAAATTTCTGTCACTACAAAATTCAAATCAAATCCATTAATACCAAACCTGTCCACACAAATCAAGAAATACCAATTCTGTCCCTAAGTGTCAAATTACCATTTTGCCCTCAAGATTTTAAGAAAAACCAATTCTGTCCTCAAGTGTCAAATTACCATTTTGCCCTCAAGATTTCAAGAAATACCAATTCTGTCCCCCAAGTGTCAAATTACCATTTTTCCCTCAAGATTTTAAGAAAACCAATTCTGTCCCTAAGTGTCAAATTACCATTTTGCCCTCAAGATTTCAAGAAATACCAATTCTGTCCCCAAGTGTCAAATTACCATTTTTCCCTCAAGATTTTAAGAAATACCAATTTCAACCCTAAGTGTCAAATTACCATTTTGCCCTCAAGATTTCAAGAAATACCAATTCTGTCCCCAAGTGTCAAATTACCATTTTTCCCTCAAGATTTTAAGAAATACCAATTCTGTCCCTAAGTGTCAAATTACCATTTTGCCCTCAAGATTTCAAGAAATACCAATTCTGTCCCTAAGTGTCAAATTACCATTTTGTCCTCAAGATTTCAAGAAATACCAATTCTGTCCCTAGGTGTCAAATTACCATTTTGCCCTCAAGATTTCAAGAAACACCAATTCTGTCCTCAAGTGTCAAATTACCCAAATTGCCCTTATCCTTTCCAATAATTTCCATTCTGTCCCAAATTTCAAATTACCCAAACTGCCCTTAACCTTTCCAATAATTTCCATTCTGTCCCAAATAAAAATTTTCTACAAATCCTTTATTCCTAAAATTTCAAATCAAATTCCTTTTTCTTCAAAATTCCAAAAATCCACATTAAATTTTTTTTCTCCCAAGTTCAGGCCAAGACTATTTTTCTTCAAGCTTCCAAATTAAGATCATATTCCTTAAATAATGCCAAGTTTGATTCTTTTCTTCAAATAAAACAAAATCAAACTCAAGATTAATCCTTTTTCCCTTAAGTTTTCAAATTCACTTCAAAACAAATTTCTTTTTCAAATCAAGTCATTTCTTTTCTTTCCTTTGGCATATTCAAATTAGATTCTTTTCAAAACATTTTAGGATCTTTGGTTTCACACAATAGGCTCTAAATAGGGAACTGGCGGTTCACCTGCTGTTCAACGTTTAGTAGTTAGTATGGGTCCCTGTGCTGCCTTAACCGCCTCGGACCTGGTACATATGTGGACTAAGAATCCTTTTGTAAAATAACTAAACTTCTTTTTTGAATTCCTAAGTCTCACGCGACGAATCCTAAGCATGAACTGGTAGCTTTTTCTGTTGTTCGGGGTTTAGGAATTCGTATGGATCCTAGTGCAGCCATAATTGTCTTGGATCCTGTGCATGAGTAGACTGAAGATTCCTCCAAAAAAATAAAAATCTTTTCCAAACATCATTCCCTTTCAGATACCCTCGAAGGTCAAGCCTTCAACATAAACCAGAACTACGTAAGCCTTGAGTTTTCCATTGCACCGGGAAATACGTAGGAGCAGGATCAAGTCTTGTCAGGCTAACCCCCATCAAGTATTTATTTTCACATCAATTAAGGGATCAAGCTATTTTCAAAAATCACACACTCAGTTTAAAGGTACCGTTCTTCGGAATGGGCGAGTGGGGTGCCTAACACCTTCCCCACTCGTAACCGACCCCCGAACCTAAATCTCTTCCTCGAGTCAAAGTTTTTCCAAGTATTTTTCCTTAAATAAAAATTTGGTGGCAACTCCACGTAATAAAAGAAACTCTTTTTCAAAATTTTAGCGAGTTCGTCGTCTCGTCGAAATTACGGTTGCGACAATCATAAGTAACTACTTAGTGACCTAAGTTAACCACTGGGGATGACTTAGTTCACCATCTGATATCAGTGACTTCAATTTCACAATATTCATTTTATTTTTTGATTCTTTACTTTAATATGATTTTATCTAACAATGATATTGTGAATAATTTTATCTTATATTAGTGAACTAAATTAACTGCAAGAGATTTCTTTGTTAACCATATGATATCAATGACTTCAATTACAAATTATTAACTTTATTCTCTAATTCCGTTCTTTAAGATGGCTTGATTTATTAATGATATTATTAGAAATCATTGTTTTTACTTTGTTTGACATGGAATTTTAATTCCCTGCATGACTAACAACTTAGTGAACTTGGTTACTATAAGGGATTACTCAGTTAACCACCTGAAATCATTTAGTTCAACTAGACGTTGTTGACTTTATTTTCTAATCTCTTTCTTTCAAATAACTTGGTTTAATAGTAATATTGTCAGGAATTATACTTTTTAATGAGTTTGACACAAAATTTTGATACCTTGTCATAGTAACCAGTTAGTGACATATATTAACCACCAGGGATTACTCAGATAACCCTCTGATAGTAGTGACTTCACCTTCCTATTCTTGAAATTATTTTCACATTCGGTACTTTAAGATTACTTGATTTAATAGTGATATTATTAGGAATCTTAATTTTACTGAGTTTGGTATGAAATTTTAATACCCTGCATAAGTATTCACTTTGTGGACTAAGTTAACCCACACAAATTACCTAATAAACCATCTGATATCAATAACTTCAATTCCATAATATTCACTTTATTATATGATTCTTTACGATAAGATAGCTTGATCTACATGTGATATTGTTTGGAATTTTAGTTTTTACTCAACATGACACGAAATTTCGATTCCTTGCATGAGTAACCACTTGGTGAACCATCCGATATTAATGATTTTAGTTACACATTCTTGACTTTATTTTTTATTCCTTTTCTTAAAGATTATTTCATTTAACTATGATATTTTTCAGCAATCTTAGTTTTTATTAAGTTTGACACAAAATTTTGAAACCCTATAAGAGTAACCAATTAATGAGCTAAGTTAACCATTAGCGATTACTAACTTACCCATCTAATATCAATGACTTCAATTACACATGTTGACTTTATTATCTGATTCCTTACTTTAAGATCACTTCATTTAAGAGTGACATTTCAGGAATCTTAGTTTTTACTATGTTTAACATGAAATTTTGATATCTTGCATGAGTAATCACTTAGTGAGCTAAGTTAACCACTAGAAATTACTGAGTTAACCATATGATATCAATGACTTCAATAACATATTCTTGACTTTGTTTTTTGACTCCTTACTTTAAAATGACTTGATTTAAAAGTGATATTGTTCATAAATCTTCATTTTTACTCAATTTGACATGAATTGTTGATTCCCTACATTATTAAAAACTTAGTGCACTTGATTAACCACCTAGGATTACTCAGTTAAGCATATGATATTAGTTACTTGAATTAAAAAATCTTCACTTTATTTTCTAATTCCTTAGTTTAAGGTGACTTGATCTAATAGTGATATTGTTAGGAATTTTAGTTTTCACTCAATTTGACACAAAATTTTGTTTTCCTTTGTGAGTAACTACTTAATGAATTAAGTTAATCACAAGGGATTACTCAATTAACCATCTAATACCAATGAATTTAATTACATATTCTTGGCTTTATTTTCTGATTCCTTCCTTTCAGATGATTTGATTTAATAATAATATTATGAGAAATCTTATTTTTGACTCTATTTGACACGAAATTTTGATTCCCAATGTAACAACTTAGCGAACTAAGTTAACCTGCAGGGAGTACTCAGTTAACCATATAATATCAATGACATCAATTACATATTCTTCATTTAATTTTTCATTCTTTACTTTAAGATGACTTGATCTAATAGTGATATTGTTAGAAATCTTCATTTTTACATTGTTTGACATAAAATTTTCATTCCATGCATGGGTAACAACTTAGTGCGCTTGGTTAACCACTAGGAACTACCTAGTTAATGATCTGATAACATTAAGTTCAACTACACTTTGTTGACTATATCTTCTAATCTCTTACTTTTAAATGACTTGGCTCAATAGTGATATTGTCAGGAATCATAATTTTTACTAAGTTTGGCACAAAATTTTGATACCCTACATTAGCAACCATTTAGTGAGGTAAGTTAACCACCAAGTATTACTTAGATAATAGTCTAATAGTTGTGACTTCAATTACATAATCTTAACCTTATTTTTTGATTCCATACTCTAATATAACTTGATCTAAAACTGATATTGTCAGGAATTCTAGCTTTCAATCAATTTGACACAACATTTTGATATCCTACCTTAGTAACCACATAGCAAACTGAGTTAAGGGCAATTGATTACTTTGTTAAACATCTGATATCAATAATTTAAAATACACATTCTTAATTTTATTTTCTAATTCCTTACATTAGGATCACTTGATTTAAAAAAATATTTTTAGGACTCTGAGTATTTACAAAGTTTGAAACGAAATTTTGATACCATGCACGAGTAACCACTTAGTCAGCTAAGTCAACCACCACGGAATACTAAGTTAACCATCTAATATCTGTGACTTTAGTTACACATTGTTGAATTTATTATCTAATTCCTTACTTTAAGATTACTTCATTACATTGATATTGTTAGGAATCTTAGTTTTTACTATGTTTGGCACAAAATTTTGGTACCCTCAATGAGTAATCCCTTTGTGAGCTAAGTTAACCTCCATTGATTATGTAGTTAACCATCTGTTATAAGTGATTTCAATTACATAATCCTCATCTTACTTTCTAATTCCTTACATTAGGATGATTTTATTTAGTAGTGATATTGTCAAGAATCTTAGTTTTTACTCAATTTGAGACAAAATTTTGATACCTGTCTGAGTAATAACTTAATGAACTAAAAGAACCCCAAGGATTACTCAATTAAGCATATGATATTAGTGACTTCAATAATAACTTCTTGACTTTATATTATGATTCGTTCCAATAAAATTACTTGATTTAACAGTGATGTTGTTAGAAATCTTAGTTTTTTCTATGTTTGACACAAAATTTGGTGCCTTGCATGAGTAATCACAAAGTGAGCTAATTTAACCACTCGGGATTAGTCAAATAAGTATCTAATATCAATGACCCTAATTACATAATATTTTCCTTATTTTTTATTTCTTACTTTAAGATAACTTGATTTAATAATGATATTGTCAAAAATTTTAGTTTTTAATAAATTTGACATGAAATTTTGTTATCTTGCATGAGTAACCATTTTGGAACTAGGTTAAGGATTATGGATTACTTGTTAAACATCATATATCATTAATTTCAATTATCTATTCTTGATTCTATTTTCTTATTCCTTACTTTAAGATTACTTGATTTAACAGTAATATTTTCAGGAATCTGAGTTTTTACCAAGTTTTAAAAGAAATTTCAGTGAATGAGTAAACATTTAGTTAGCTAAGTTAACCATATGATATTTGTGACTTCAATTACACATTTCTGAATTTATTGTCTGATTCCTAACTTTAAGATCACTTCTTTTAATAGTGATATTTTTAGGAATCTTAGTTTTTTTCACAATTTGACATGAAATTGTGATACCGTGCATGAGTAACAACATAGTTAGCTAAGTTAACAACCAGGAATTACTAAGTTAACCATATGATATCAATGACTTCAATTACACAATTTTGACTTTATTTTTTTATTCTTTACTTTAAGATTACTCTATTTAACATTGATATTGTTAGGAATCTTAGTTTTTACTATGTTTGGCACAAAATTTTGGTACTGTCAATGAGTAACCCCATTGTGACCTAAGTTAACCTCCATTGATTTTGCAGTTAACCATTTGTTATCAGTGACTTCAATTACATAATCCTCACCTTTTTTTTCCTGATTCCTTACATTAGGATGATTTGATTTAATAGTGATGTTGTCAAGAATCTTGGTTTATACTCAGTTTGAGACAAAATTTTGATACTTGCATGAGTAACAACTTAATAAACTAAAAGAACCCCACATATTACTCAATTAAGCATCTGATATCAGTGACTTCAATAACACATTCTTGACTTTATATTATGATTCCTTACAATAACATTAATTGAATTAACAGTGATATTGTTAGGAATCTTAGTTTTCTGAGTTAGACATGAAATTTGGTACCCTCCATGAGTAACCACTGACTAAGCTAAGTTAACCATTGGGGATTACTCACCTTGTTTTTTGATTCCTTCCTTTAAGATAACTTTATCTAACTGTCATTTGGTTAGGATTTTTAGTTTATACTCAATTCGACATGAAATTTTGATTTCGTGCATAAGTAACCACTTAGCCAACCAAGTTAAACGCAATGGATTCCTCTGTTAACAACCTAAAATCAACAATTTCAATCCCATATTATGTACTTTTTTTTAATTCCTTACATTTAGATTACTTGATTTAATTGAGATATTTTTTGGAATCTTAGCTTTTACAAAGTTTGAAACAAAATTTTGATACCGTGCATGAGTAACCACTTAGTCAGCTAAGTTAACCACTAGGGATATCTTAATTGACCATATGATATTAATGACTTCAATTACCAAGTATTGTTTTTATATAGTGATTCTTTACTTTAAGATTACTTGATTTAAAAATGATAGGGTTTGGAATCATAGTTTTTACTAAGTTTGGTGTGAAATTTTAATACCCTGCAAGAGTAACCACTTTGTGAGCTAAGTTAACCTCCACGGATTACCAAGTTAACCATTTCATATCAGTGAATTCAATTGCATAATATTAGGTTTACATTCTAATTCCTTACATTAGGATAACTTGACTTAAAACGAATATTGTCAAGAAACTTAGTTTTTACTTAGTTTGACACAAAATTTTGATACCTACATGAGTAATTGAGATATTTTTTGGAATCTTAGTCTGTACAAAGTTTGAAACAAAATTTTGATACCGTGCATGAATAACCACTTAGTCAACTATGTAACCACCAGTGATAATTGACCATATGATATTAATGACTTCAATTACCAAGTATCGTTTTTATATAATGATTGCTTACTTTAACATTACTTGATTTAACAAGGATATGGTTTGGAATCATAGTTTTTACTTAGTTTCGTGTGAAATTTTAAGATGCTGCAAGAGTAACAACTTTGTTAGCTAAGTTAACCTCCAAGGATTACCAAGTAAACCACTTCATATCAATGAATTCAATTGCATAATCTTAGGCTTACTTTCTAATTCCTTACATTAGGATAACTAGAATTAATAGTGATATTATCAGGAAACTTAGTTTTTACTTAGTTTGACGTGAAATTTGGATACCTACATTAGTAACTGAGATATTTTTTGGAATCTTAGTATTTACAAAGTTTGAAACAAAATTTTAATACCGTGCATGTGTAACCCCTTAGTCAAATATGTAATCACCAGGGATGTCTTAATTGACCATATGATATTAATGACTTCAATTACCAAGTATTGTTTTTATATAATGATCCCTTAATTTAAGATTACTTGATTTAACAATCATATAGTTTGGAATCATAGTTTTTACAAAGTTTGGTGTGAAATTTTAATACCTTGCAAGAGTAACAACTTTGTTAGCTAAGATAACCTCCAAGCATTACCAAGTCAACCATTTCATATCAACGAATTCAATTGCATAATCTTAGGTTTACTTTGTATATGTCTACATTAGGATAACGTGACTTAAAACTGATATTGTCAGGAATCTTAGTTTTTGCCTGGTTTGACATGAAATTTGGATACCTACACGAGTAATTGAGATATTTTTTGAAATCTTAGTTTTTACAAAGATTGAAACAAAATTTTGATACCGTGCATGAGTAACCACTTAGTCAAGTATGTAACCACCAGGCATGTCTTTATTGACCATATGACATTAATGACTTCAATTACCAAGTATTGTTTTTATATAATGATTCCTTACTTTAAGATTACTTGATTTAACAATGATATGGTTCGGAATGATAGTTTTTACTTAGTTTCGTGTGAAATTTTAATACATTGCCAGAGTAACAACTTTGTTAGCTAAGTTAACCTCCAAGGATTACCAAGTTAACCACTTCATATCAATGAATTCGATTGCATAATCTTAGGCTTACTTTCTAATTCCTTACATTAGGATATGTTGACTTAAAAGGAGTATTGTCAGGAAACTTAGTTTTTACTTAGTTTAACATGAAATTTGGATAGCTACATAAGTAATTGAGATATTTTTTGGAATCTTACTTTTTACAAACTTTGAAACAAAATTTTGATATCCTGCATGAGTAACCACTCAGTCAACTATGTAACAACCAGGGGTTCTTAATTGACCATATGATATTAATGACTTCAATTACCAAGTATTGTTTTTATATAATGATTCCCTACTTTAAGATTAATTGATTTAAGAATAATATGGTTTGGAATCATAGTTTTTACTAAGTTTGGGGTGAAATTTTAATACCCTGCAAGAGTAATAACTTTGCTAGCTATGTTAACCTCCAAGGATTCCCGAGTTAACCCCTTCATATCAATGAATTCAATTGCATAATCTTAGGCTTACTTTCTGGTTCCTTACATTAGGATAACATGAATTTATACTAATATTGTCAGGAAACTTAGTTTTTACTTAGTTTGACGTGAAATTGGGATACCTACATCAGTAATTGAGATAGTTTTTGGAATCTTAGCTTTTACAAAGTTTGTAACAAAATTTTGATACCGTGCATGAGTAACCACTTAGTTAGCTAAGTTAACCACCAGGGATGTCTTAATTTACCATATGATATTAATGACTTCAATTACCATGTATTTTTTTGTATAATGGTTCCGTATTTTAAGATTACTTGATTTAACAATGATATGGTTTGGAATCATGGTTTTTACTAAGTTTGGGGGTGAAATTTTAGTACCTTGTAAGAGTAACCACTTTGTGAGCTAAGTTAACCTCCTAAGATTACCCAGTTAACCAATTGATATCAATGACTTCAATTGTATAATCTTATGTTTACTTTGTAATTCCTTACATTAGGATAACTTGACTTAAAATAGATATTGTCAGGAAACATAGTTTTTACTTAGTTTGACACGAAATTTTGATACTAACATGAGTAATTGAGATATTTGTTGGAATCTTAGTTTTTACTAAGTTTGAAACAAAATTTTAATATCGTGAGTAACCGCTTAGCAAACTATGTAACCACCAGGATGTCTTAATTGACCATATCATATTAATGACTTCAATTACTTTTATTTTTATTTAATGATTCCTTACTTTAACATTACTTGATTTAATAATGATATGGTTTGGAATCATGGTTTTTACTATAAATGGCATGAAATTTCAATACCATGCAAGAGCAACCACTTTGTGAGCTAAGTTAACCTCCATGGATTACCCAGTTAAAATTTGATATTAGTGACTTCAATTGCATAATCTTATGTTTACTTTCTAATTCCTTACATTGGATAACTTGACTTAAAAGGAATATTGTAAGGAAACATAATTTTTACTTAGTTTGAGATGAAATTTGGATACCAACATGACTAATTGAGATATTTTTTTAAATCTTAGTTTTTACAAAGTATGAGTAACCACTTGGTCAGCTAAGTTAACCACTAGGGATATCTTAATTGACCATATGATATTAATGACTTCAATTACCAAGTATTGTTTTTATATAATGATTCCTTACTTTAAGATTACTTGATTTAACAATGATATGGTTTGGAATCATGATGTTTACTATGTTTGGTGTGAAATTTTAATACCCTGCAAGAGTAACCACTTTGTCAGCTAAGTTAACCTCCAAGGATTACCAAGTCAACCATTTCATATCAGTGAATTCAGTTGCATAATCTTAGGTTTACTTTCTAATTCCTTACATCACGATAACTTGACTTAAAATTGATATTGTCAACAAACTTAGTTTTTACTTAGTTTGACATGAAATTTGGATACCTACATGAGTAATTGAGATATTTTTTGGAATCTTAGTTTTTACAATGTTTGAATTCAAATTTTCATACCATGCATGAGTAACCACTCTGTCAGCTATGTGAACCAGCAGGGATGTCTTAATTGACTATATGATATTAATGACATCAATTACCAAGTATTGTTTTTATATAATGATTTTGTGAACACCCAATTACGTCTGAGACCTCGTTTAAATTAATTAGCGGATAAATGATGGATTATGTGAAATAAATAACCAAGTCCAAAATAGAAAATTGGAAAACAAGAGGAAAGAGGAATAAATGAAAGTCTATTAAATAAAAGAAATAACACATAAGTTAATAAATAAATAACAAAAATGAAAAGAAGGAAGAAAGAGTAACCAAATAATGAAAAATCAAGAAAATAATGGTAATAATAAAAATAAGTAAAGAATGAAAAAATTAAACAAAAATGAAAGTAAAAATAAACTAAGTAAAAATATCAATAATGATAATAAAAGAGATAGGAAAGTGAATAGAGAGAGGGCATAGCCGGCAAAGAAAAAGCAAAAGAAAACAAGAGCAAAAGGACAAAAGGCAAAAAGAGAAAAATAGAATAGAGAGAGAAAAGGTGGGGGAAAAGAGCATAACTGAAAAAAGCAAAAAAACAAAAGGGAGGTGAGGCAAAAACTAAAGGACAAAAAATAAACAGAAAAGGGGAAAAGGGCTTAGCCTTGGAGGAATAGGGAGAAGAGATTCATTGGGGGTCGCGGAGATCCTTCCAAAAAGAAAAACTTTGGAAAACTTGGGATCCTGCTGCTCAGTGTTTCCTTGAGCTTGAAGAGGAGACGATGCCCTGAAGATTAGCTCGATACCCACTGGTTTGCTCGACAACAGAAATTGTAACGTTGTCGTGATCTCACAACATTCGTGTCAATTTGGTGTATTATATCCATGAGCATTGTCGAATCAAAGGGAGGGGTAGCCTAAGTTTATTTGTTCGCCTAAATCTAATTATTCTGTGGTTCCGAGCTCGAGATACACCCACCCGCCGTGATTTCGTGCCCAAAGGCATCAGCAACCCACAGAACCTCAAAGGGTGGTCAAGGTAGATTGAAGGGGCGGAAGAGTCCTTAAAGCCCTCAATATTGAGTTGTACCCGATTGTGTGAGTGAGAGAACAACCATATTGAATAGCTTAAGCTACCCTTTTGCCACGTTCTCAGTTTAAGTTTGCATAGATGCTGATCAGTGACAGAATCAGAAAATGAGTTGTCGTCATTGCTGGGTGTGGTTTATGCTACTTTGTCGACGTTTACCTGCAAGCCGGATACATCTCTTGGCCAAGGAGAGTTGTTCGGGTCCCCAGGGATTTGAGAAAGAGTCGGAAACATCCAAGGAAGGCCATGCAAGAGCCATGCAAGCTCGGGCACGTGTTCACAGCCCATGAAGAGCAGACAGGCACAGTCCCAGCCTTTGTATCACAAAGTTATCGAGACCCCCATTTCCTCTGAAACAAGCCATGGCTCAGGGTCATGGTCTTTACACTAACGTTGGTAGGAAGGCCAGGGATCTGCTGCTCAAAGGCTACCACCGGAATCAGAGGCTCATCACCACCGCCTACTCACCCACCGGAGTTGCTATAACATCACGAGGAACCAGGAAAGGTGAACTATTAGTGACTGATGTTAATACCCAGTTGAGGAACAAAGACATCACTACTGATATCGAAGTCGATACTAATCCTAGTCTCTTCACAACCATCACCATCAATGAGCCTGCACCTGGTTCGAAGGCTATCTTTAACCTTAAAGCTTCTGACCAAAGGTCGGGAAAGGTGGAATTCCAGTACCTGCTTGACCATACCGGAATAAGCACCCACATCGGATAGACAGTAAACCCAATTGGCAACCTTTCTGGTATTGTAGGGACCAACATACCTGCTTTCGGTGCTGATGTTTCTCTTGACACTAAACTCAGAGAGTTAACAAATCCAATGCTAGATTAGGCTTCACAAAAGACGACATAATTGCCTCATTGACTCTGGATAATAAAGGTGGCGCTCCGAATGCTACACATTACCTTGTAATTAATCCCTTGACCATCGCTGTTGTTGGTGCTGAGGTGACTCACAGGTTCTCAGTTAAAGAAGACACCCTCACTCTTAGTACCCTACACGCATTGGATCTGTTCGCCACAGTGGGGGCTCGTGTCAACGACTGTGGTAAGGCAAGTGCTCTCATCCAGCTTGAGTGGCGTCCCAAATCGATCTCCACCATTCCGGGAGAGGTAGACACCAAGGCTGTTGGGATCAATCTTGTGAAAATGAGTAGGTTTTCCATAAACCGAATGTGGCTCTTAAGTGCTCGCGAGCTCAACAAGTCTCCTTGGTTGAATGAAGATTGGTGTTATCTGCAAGGTTCGTTGGCCTTGCATGCATGAACACCTTCCCTATGCAGAATTCCGATCCTTAACAATGGCAACTAAAGGGAGGATAAGCATTTTGAAGGGGGAGTTCCGAGTCTAGGTATAGAACGAAGTTAGCAAGATAATATCCTTAAGTCACTGATCCCATGACCTCAAGAATCAGAGGAATCAGAATCGAGGGGGTCGTAATCATGTGAGATGAACACGTAGGCACGTCACATGCAATGACGAGGGGGCTGTCAAAAGCTCTGTGATCCAGTCAAAAGACACGTAAAAGCTATGCTAAGTAGCTTACGGGGTCCACAAGAATTCACGTCAAGGCATCTTGCCCACAAAGAATTATGGGACTCCCATAGTGGGGTTATGATCCCTACCAAAGTTAAGCAGCGTTAATTGTCTAAATAACCAGATAGGAGGAGTGATTTTTAATTAGGAACGGGTGGGTTTAGAGTTAACTTTGAAAGGGTGACGAAGTGGATAATACTCGTCTCCCGTTCCAAAAACCTGCAAACAATAAATGGAGTGATGAATAACAATAGTTGAATATCCTATTCCGGCCAGTGTCGCATTATGGGTTGATAACCACGAGCCATTTAAGCCAATTGCTAACTATACTCCCCTTTCGGTCTCCCCCCCCCCGCATCACAACAGCTGGAGCGATGTTGATGATTCTCGTAAGGTAAGCCCCTGTTTCAGCGTCCAACCACCCTTCTCAATCCAAGGCCATGCTAGTCAGGAAGCCACGCCAAAATTACTCTAGCAGCCAGATTAATTGGGCCAAGAATCCAAGTCGAAAGCCGATTGCAGTGTATTGTGTCAAAGCAGAAACGGGGACGCGTAACTTAATATAAGATATCCCATTTATTAGAATATATAATTAACCCAAGTATGACCCCACACATGTGGCCAAAGTGCGTTAACCTCTTTCAAAAATAAATCCAATCCTAAAATTTTTTTAGTATAATTTCTCCCCCCAATATTCAAATCAAGCTCATCATTTTTTCTAAACCAAGTTTAAATTTCTTCCTCAAAAGTAAATCAAGTTCATTTTATTAAGCCGAGCCCAACTTTTCTTTACCTAAATTCTTATATAATTCAGTTATTTTCAAGTCGAATTTAATAATTCTTGATCTCATACGACGAGTTCTAAATACCAACTGGTAGCTATTTCTACTGTTCGGTGTTCGGAAACTCGCAAGAGTCCCTGTGCAGCCTTAGTTGTCTGGGACCTTGTGCACATGTGAACCTTGAAAGAGTTTTTCCAAATAATAAAACTTGTTTTTTGCAAAGTTCTTGGTTTAACTCGACCTAAACACCAACTGGTACCTCTTCCTACTGTTCGGTGTTCGGAAACCCGTAAGGGTCCCTATACAACCTTGGTTGTCTGGGACCCTATGCGTCCATGATATTAAAAAATGTGCAAAATTTCAACTTCAAGTTGTCATCCAAATTTTTCTGAGAAACCCGAAGACCAAGTCTTCAAAACGACCAGAACTATGTAGCCTTGAGTTTCCCATTGCACCTGGAAATACGTAGGAGCAGGATCGAGTCCTGTCAGGCCTTTCCTCGTACCAACTCATTCACTTTAGGGGATCAAACTATTTTCGAAAGATTGAGATCACACACTCAATTTAAGGGTGTCGTTCCTCGGAACGGGTGAGTGGGGTGCCTAACACCTTCCCTGCTTGTAATCGACTCCCGAACCTTGAATCTCACCCTCGTGTCAGGGTTTTTCCAAGTACTTTCCCTTAAATAAAATTTGGTGGCAGCTCAATAAGATAAAAACAAATTTCTTTTAAATAATCGACGGGTTCGTCATTGCGTTGCAATTATGGTTGCAACAGATGGCGACTCCACTGGGGACACGTAGAGAGTCTAGCCCATTTATAATTGAGTGTATCTTGTTGATCCCTTTGCTACTTGTTTACCTATTTCCGGTAGTTATTTATTTATTTACTTATTCGATTATTTATCTGCCACAATTATTTGTTCGTTGTGCAACCTTAGGGTAGAAGAATAATAAATCGCCATGCATGCTTGTTGTGATTTCCCCAATTGCAGGTATCCCAATTGCTCATGCACCCCCCACACACCACATTAATACATTCATCTCATGAGTGGGGCCCTATACCCGAGTCTATGTGCAACTTAGGATTAGAGGGATCTAGTGGTGTCACTTTGGATGTACGTCCTGTTTGACTATCACGAAAATCCCGGCTAGAGTGCGTCCTATTCACGTGCCCTGCAACTTGTAGCTTTTTCTACTGTTGTAGCAAGCACCATGGATTGGAACTTGGCCCCGGTAACCTTTATACTCCCGGATTACAAACCAACTTATGAGAGGATAATGCACCGAAATCCTTAGATCCATAGGACAGGATACCCACATAGAACACAAACAGGGGTTACTCTATTTTCATAAGGTTCTATTTGTTTGCATTTTTAAAATTATTTATCATGAAGGGGGGAAATAAAGATCTTGAAAGAAAAAGGAAAAAATAGAAAGAAAAAGGAAAAGGAGAGAAAAGTCTATGCAACAATAAATAAAAAACAAACAAAACAACAAAAAGAACAAAAAGGAGAGAGAAAGAAAAGAGGGGGAAAAGTTTGTTTTGTTCTTTTGTTCATTTTGCTTTTGTCTAACACGTCAAACATCTAACATGTGCATTTTTGTTTTTTCTTTGGAGAGAGAAGGTTCTCGTTGAGTTTTTAAAGAGGGTGAAATTGAAATTAATATGGAATCCGTACAGGTAAGGAAGAGAAAGCGTGTGGGAGTTAAGATAATGGATCTTTCTAGCCTGGAGGTGTTTAGTAGCAGATTGACTAGTATTCAACAGATGTCGTTCACCAAAAAGTACGGAAATATCTTGAAACTATTGAAAGTCAAAGTACAGGAAGGGGCCCTCACAGCATTGGTGCAATACTACGATCCTCCCCTCCGATGCTTTACATTCTCAGATTTTCAGTTGGCACCAACATTAAAGGAGTTTGAGAAAATTCTGGACATGCCTTTGGAAGGAGGCAAACCGTACAACCATTTGGAGCACCATTCCTCATTTTGAGTCGTCGCCTAGGTTCTAGGCCTACGATCAGGAGATCGATTGACCGACTACCAGGGAAAGAATCAAGCCAAGGGGTTCACCAGACAATTCCTGGAAGAGTACCTACAACATTTGGCCAACAACAACCAGTGGGCCATTTACATGGATGTGTTGGCTCTCACTATCTACGGGTTAGTTCTTTTTCCCTATATAGAGGATTTCGTTGACCTGAATGCGGTAGACATCTTCTTGGCCAAGAAAAACAGAGCTGAAAATCCTATCACGGCCCTTCTAGTCGATGTTTACTGCACATTGGACTTCTGCCACGAGAAAAAAAGGGAAGAAATTGATATGCTGCTTACCCGTACTATACATCTGGATAACAACTCATGTCTTCAAAAGGAATGTGAAGGTGCAATGCCCCATATCGGATTTATTGAGCTACCAGATAAAACCCATGAGCAATGAAGAATGGGCAACCCATTTTGCCGGCTTGACGGAGGAACAAGTTAGATGGCAACCCGCCTGGCAACAAAGGACAAGCGTCATCTATCACTGCAAGGGTTTCCCAAACGTTCCACTGATGGGAGTTAGAGGTTGCATTAACTACAACCCAATACTTGGGTAAAGGCAGTTGGCTTACCCTATCAAAGAGCCCCTGTTAGATGAGCTTGTGGCCCCTTTTCTTTTAAGGTACGAAGAGGAATTCGCTGAAGGTCTTCGAAAGGTCCGAGAGGCGAGGGAGAGCATCACCCGCAAAGGGAAAGAGCTGGGGGTCAGGAGTTGTGCCGCCAAGGCCGAATACAAGTAGTGGGTCAGAGCAAGGGTGCAACAGATCAAGTTACCGTTCAAACCTCCAGTCACTCCGGCTGGGAGCCAACAGACACCAATGGTGTTTGAAGATGAAGTTGCGAGAGATCTGAGGGAGAAGTTGGAGGCCATGGCTAAGAAGAATAGCGAGCTCGAGGAAGAATTGTTGAAAGCACAGCAGGAGGGGGCTGCGCTCAAAAGAGAGAACCAAGAGAAGGATGTTGCTATGGAGAAGATTCGGGACCAACAAAAAAACGAGCGTGAGCACGCCTCCCGAATCCACTCGAGCCTGCAGACAGCCAACAAGGAACTTGGGTTGAGGGCACAGGAAAGAGACGTCACACTCCAAGAAAACCATTAACTGAGAAATTTTCTAGAGCAGATGAGGTCTAGAATCCGTAGGATCGGCGAAGAGAAAGATTAGATCATGGCCAAAAAGAATAAAGTTCAAGTGGAGATGGATTATTTGGTTGACGAGAGAAATGACCTGCTACAACAGGTAGATGACATGAAAAGACAGATCGATGGTCTACTTGTAGCATGGGAGAATGAAGTAAACCAAGAAAAGTGGAATGTCATAGAGGTCATAAGGATGCATTAACGGGGAATAAGCGACATACAAGATGAAAATCAATGGTACAAAGACACTGCTGATCACTAGACTAAATGTTTTGAAAGATTGGCAAGCTTGGCAAATACGACCATCGAGGAAGTACCACCAGTGCTCAAGAGGGCAGAAGCGTTGCTACACCCTCTCCATACCCCACCCGAAGTGGAAGACTTTATCCAATTCCGTAGAGATTTGATTTTGAGAATGAAAAAGTATATTGTCTTAGCCAAACAAGAAGAACAAAATGTACAATGAACTGTGTTTGTTTGAATAAAAAGAGTTTCCATGTGCGATTCCGTATTAATTTCCATTTCATGCTTAGAGCGCGAGAAACACACTTCCAAGCCTTGGAAATTGCCAATGTCACCACCACCAGAGAAGGAGAAGTGATGGGCCAAAAGTGACCCCCTGAAGCATTAATGATGATGGCTCGGGTAATGCTAAGGAATGGGTTCAGGCCTGGAGACAAACTGGGGCAAAATAATGGAGGATTGTCCCAACCACGGCAGCTATCCAAGAATAGGCCCTGATTTGGGTTAGGGTATAGGCCCACCGAAGAAGATATGAGGAGGAAACCCCGGTCGGGAAAGGTCCCTCTATGTCACATCTCCCAAAGTTTCAGGAGCGCCGGGTTCGAGGCTCCCGATCTGATAGCTTGCCATAGGGGAGAAAAGACTACTAACACCGAGGAGCTCGTGACCGTTTGTCCCCTAGGGAGGGAACTGAACAACTTGGAGATTATTGAATTACTTGTGACTTTTAATTTAGTTCCAAAGTAAATTTGTAATTGTCAGGATAAACTTTTCTTTCAAGCATAGCATTTTGTATATGTTTTTTTTAAGAAATGATAAATACAGTTGGTTTATTCACAATTCATTCCTCTTTCCTCCATGATACCATTTACAAATTGCCTTATTCTCTTTCCATATTTCCCAATATGCAAACCCGAAAAAAATCCGCCTAAGGATGACAGTGCTAGTATTGTATTAGGTGATTTCAATTGTCTTGTCAATCAGGCTAACAAGGAGACAGAATTTGAATGTGAGCCAATAGAAGAAATGCTTAGATTAGTGGAGAGGGAGTCCAAAATAATTGAACCTCATCAGGAGGCCATCGAGTTGGTGAATTTGGGGACCGAAGAGGACAAGAAAGAAGTAAAGTTAGGCACGCTTATCATGGGGGACAATCACATGCGATTGGTTTCACTTTTGCAAGACTATAGCGATGTCTTCACCTGGTCTTATCAAGATATGCCAGGCTTAGACACCTCTATCGTAGAGCACAAGTTGCCTATGAAAGTCGGGTGTTCGCCAGTTAAGCAGAAATTAAGAAGAATGAAGACTGAGATGTCCCTAAAGATTAGGGAGGAAGTGAGGAAGCAATTTGACGCTGGATTCTTGGCAGTGCCAAAGTACCCAGAATGGGTCGCAAATATAGTGCCGGTCCCCAAAAGGGACGGGAAAGTCCGGATGTGTGTGGATTATCAGGACCTCAATCGAGCCAGCCCGAAAGACGACTTTCCACTCCTTCATATTGATGTGCTGGTTGACAACACTGCCCAATTCTCATACTTTTCATTCATGGACGGTTTCTCGGGCTATAATCAAATCAAAATGGCAGAAGAGGATAGGGAAAAGACTACTTTCATTACGGCCTGGGGAACTTTCTATTATAAGGTCATGCACTTCGGACTGAAAAATGTTGGGGCAACTTATCATAGGGCCATGGTGACATTGATCCATGATATGATCCACAAAGAGATAGAAGTATATGTGGATGATATGATTGCCAAGTCTCATACTAAAGGCGACCACCTCACGGATCTGCAAAAACTGTTTGAAAGACTTCGAAAGTTCAAATTGTAGTTGAATCCGGCTAAATGCACCTTCGGCGTGAGATCAGGGAAGTTGTTGGGTTTTATTGTCAACGAGCGAGGAATCGAAGTAGATCCTGATAAAGTCTGGGCTATTTTGGAAATGCCAACCCCGAAAACGGAAAAGGAGATCCGAGGTTTCCTGGGAAGGTTGAACTACATCTCCTGGTTCATCTTCCAGTTGACAGCTACCTATGAGCCAATATTCAAGCTCCTGCGCAAGAATCGGCCCACGAGTTGGGACAAAGACTGCTAAGAAGCCTTCGAAAAGATTAAGATATACTTGCAAAATCAACCGATTCTAATACCCCCGGTCCCCAGAAGACCCTTGCTTTTGTATCTGATAGTGACAGATCAGTCGATGGGTTGCGTGCTTGGTCAACATGATGAATCTGGAAAGAAGGAGCAGGAAATATATTATCTGAGCAAGAAGATTACAAATTATGAAGCTAAATACTTCCTCGTAGAACGAACATGTTGCGCCTTGGCATGGGAAGCACACCGCCTGACGCATTACATGCTGAGTCACACCACTTGGTTGATATCCAGGATGGATCCAATCAAGTACATCTTCGAGAATCCTGCTTTGTCAAGGAGGATCGCAAGGTGGCAGGTCCTTCTGTCGGAGTATGACATTCTATACGTGACGCAGTGTAAACACTCAATTATGTCTGAGGCTCCGTTTCTTTAAATTAATTCGAATAATTTAAAAATAAACGAGAAACGAAATAATAAACAGAAAAGCAGATACAAAAAACATATGTAAATGAAAAAATAAATAAAAATAAAAAATCATAAAGAAAAAATAATGAAACAAAAAACAGAAAATAAAGCAAAAATTAAAGCAAAAAATACACAAAACACAAAACACAAGAAGGAAAAAAGGAAATGAAGAAGGGCTTAAACAAAGAAAAAAACCAAAATACTAAAAAATAAAAAAAAAGGGGGAAAGAAAAAAAAAGAAAAAAAAAAGAAAAAACAAAAATAAAAAACAAAAATAAAATGAAAAAAAATGAAAAATAACAAAGTTAAAAAAAATATAATATGTAAATAAATAAAAAATAATAAAATGAAAAATGAAAAATAATAAGGAAAAAGAAAAAAAGAAAGAATAAATAAATATAAAAAGAAATATAACAAAGGAAGCAGACTAGGAGTGAAAGAGAGAAAAGGCGGAGGCCCGGAGGGAGGCATTGGTTGAACTATAAATAAGGCCTCTAGGTGAGAAAAGTTTTTTTTTTGGAAAAAATCAAGGAAAGAGAGGGAGAAAGAAAGTAGCAAAGGAGAGTGCGGGAAGTCGCTCGTTCTCGCTAGAGATTTATGGATATTTCAGACGAGGGAGGACACAGAGGTCTTCAGATTTTGACGGAGCATCAGTAAAGGTTCCGATCGTGAGAAAGGAGGGAGAGCGCCGTCGACCGCAATGCTGCAAGCACAAGAGCGATTCGGAGACCTCGCTTAGTTTATACGGGTTAGTCATATTCCTCTTGATATTTATTGAATTTGAAGCGCATCTTGTGAAGCAACGCTGCATAAATTAAATAATGGATCGCGCATTACATGTGAAATGAGGTAGCTAGATCTGAACTCGCCTGAGAGTTGTAGTAGGAAAGTTGTAACCTAAAATGACGACGATTTCTGATAAGAATCATACTTTAAAAAACAAACTCATAATCGGATAGATGATAGGTCGAGAATTCCAAATGCTTGATTCATGCTCAGAGAGAAGATAACATGTATCGCAAGACAAACATACTGAATATTAACTACGTTATGGAGTCTTCCTCTGTTTTCATGCACTAAGCAACGTTCCAAGATATTCACCATTCGTTAGTCCTGTAAACACCCAATTATGTCCGAGGTCCCAGTTCTAAACCAATGATTAAAATCAACCAAGAAGCTAGCGGTGGTTCAAAAAATGAATAAATAGTCAAAAAGAAAAAAAAAACAAAAGGAAGAAAGATAAAAATAAAAATAAAGAAAGGGAGAAAGATAATAAAAATAGAAAAAAATAGAAAAATTAATAATAATAAAATAAATAAAAAGTATAAAAATTATAAAATGTATATAAATATATATAAAAAGTAAAGAATACAAATAAATAAATGAAGGAAAAGAAGGGAAAGAAAAAAAGGAAAAACAAAAGAAGCAAATAAATAAATAAATATAATATTAACAATAATAAAAAATAAACAGAAGCGAGGGAGGAGGCCCATCAAAACGGGGGAAAGAAAGGTGGTAGAAAAGGAATTTGGGAACTTGAAAAGGGGACGACTTTCGGAAAACAGAGGAGGTTTCTCTCTTAGAAGGTGAAAATTGCGTCCTAAATCCCTGGAGGGTTATTCAGCTTTCGGCTCTTCCCGCCGCATCTTCGTCGGATACTAGCAGATCGCTCCCCACCACTAGGAAACGCGGTCAAGGAACCCGCTGTGTCCGCTCATTAAGGTTAGTTTCCCTCTCGCCTGCACTCCTCCATGTTTCCGATCCATTACCTAAGATGAAGTAAGTCTTGTGTATCCTTGTATTGCTCGCACTAACACATAAATAAAACCAAACTATTAACTCAAAAACCACCAGGACTTTGCCTAGTGTTTGCTGAAATCACTCACCGAGTACAAACTAATCACAATCCCATTATCCACAATAGATCAAATAGATCTGAACCTTTGCATCGAGCTCATTGTAAGAAAGAAGGATGGTCACTAAATTCACTCATTAGATGCACGATAGATCTCAACTCCATTAGCATTGTCTATGCGTGCACGAAGGCGAAATGGAGTTGGGGTGCTGAGGGCACCCTGCTTTTGCTCAATATCCACCTATTGAAGGGCGGCTTCCTTGGGTAGTCTGTGCTTTCCATATGAAGAATAAGAATGAACCCAAACCCGTAAGAATTGATAAATGAAATGAATTAGTGGATGAGGTCGACTCCTGAACGTTCGTAGCGTGCATGAGCTCTTCCCCAGCCTCCCGTTGGTCGCGTGAGCCTCCTGATGAATGGAAAGGAGGGCGAGGGCGAGAAATCGTCTATTAGAGACAAAGAACCCCTAGACCCTTCACGATGAGTCCCCATTCGAAGCCCACGCCTAACCGTTAAGGGAGACCCCTTGCAAAAAGGGGGCGTACGTAGTGAACCCGTAGGGCACCAATACCTAGAGTTAGGCAGGCCCTCCAACAGGTGTGATACGAGGAACCCCGGGACCTTCACCCCCCGGTAACGAATAAAGGCAGAGTTGAAGTGAGCACCGAATGAGTGACCAAAGGCAGGGAGGAAGCGAAGCCAGCAATGAACCCCCACGTAAGAAACCAACCCGAGCCATGCATGGGCGCATCTGCGGGTTCGTGAAGGCAACTAATACGAAGACGGACGCGGGTACCAAGGCCATGCAACGTGTCGTATGGGAGCATCGCCCCTTCCATGAGCTGAGCGAGTGAGGTAGAGGGTGCAACACCACCAACACAGGGCACAAACGTTGGATACGAGGAGGCTCGCTGGACGCCATGCTCACCACCCCCAGCTGCTAGGCATGATGCTCGCTGCTCCATCCGCTCACGACCCTTCTCCTTAAACACCATGCGGACCTGCACGACCTCTTGCACTCCGCTGCCCTCTAGGGAACCAACTTTCTTTAGGATTCAGTTCTTAACTCTCACGAAGAGGATCGTCGGGTCGGAGGAAGCCATGAACACCAAGACGGAATCCCACCAGAGAGAGCGTATCGCCATGCCACCCCGCCCCTGACTACACGACGAAATTTCCTTACACGGGTTCTAATACACTCCCCGAGTTTCCAAGAGGAGCACCAAGTTCATGGCCCCAATGGATCGCGTGAAATGAAGGAGGCATGTGAGTCAGCCACGTATGTTATAAACCATGCAGAAGCTATTAATTAGACCCCCTGCAATAACGAGTGCGATTGAGGGTAAATCGCCCTTCCCCAGCAGTTGTGATGAACACCCACGAAGCACACCAAGGACGTCTTGATATTCGAAGGTCAGTAAAGAGAGGAATGAACTGATCGAGGTGTCCGAAGCAAAGGGCCATGCGCAAAGACAACGAACGTTCAGGAAAATCGAAAGAGAATCATGGGCATGTTGGGGAAATATGGCCATGAGTTAATGGAGCGTCCTGATGGGCATGGTGAAGGAATAGGGTACTATCCTAAACGAATCGTTCCACATCCTTCCAATAAAAAAGAAGTGGCACCCATGAATAGGGTCCGGAAGCTAAAACAGGACCAGAGGAGCTCGAAAGGAGGGGTGCCTTCCACGACTTGGCCTCGTCGGTAACAATAGAGGCACAAACGGTAGTCCGCCCCCGCTCACAAAGCCAGACCGGGAGCAAGCCCCGCCTACTCCTGCACAAGTTTGCCAAGCGCCTATCACAAAGAACCAAGCTAATGCAAGTGCAAAGCCCGACACAGTACATCAAACAGCGAGAGCCCCCGGCCGCAAAGACGCTCGACAAGGGGGGAACCGTGCAAAGCCGGTTGAGGCGGTGTAAGCTGCGCAAGACGACACCCCTTTTGAGCGTACGTGAAATGTCATGCACGCAGCAAAAACTCAAAGGAAGGGTTGGGCCCCACCAAATAAAATAAAAGAAGGAAAAGCTTGCAATGTGATACGCCACCTGAGCTAGCATAGGCTGTGGCGCAAAGTATAGAGATTAGATTAAATCTCCCCTTATTGCTAAAAGGTCCCTCAACTTCCAGAATTTGCAACTAGGCCCCTTGACTTTTCATATTTACATTTTGTCCCCTCAACTTTTCATATTCATATTTTGACCCCCAAATTTCCCGAAAGTCCGTTTAAGCCCCCCGCGCCTCCAATAATTACAAATTAAGAAAAAAATTAAATAAAAAAATCTCATTTTAGCTTTCCTTAATCTCACGCAATGGGCCCTAAAAACGAACTAGTAGCTTTTTCTGCTGTTCGTTGTTTAGAGGTCCGTGTGGGTCCAAGCGCAGCCATAGTTGTCTTGGCCCTGTGTATATGTGGATTGGGATTGCTCCTCCTTTCCTTTGTTTTCAATTAAATAAAAAATCTTATTTTTCATTCCTTAATCTCACGCAATGGGCCCTAAAAACGAACTGGTAGCTTTTTCTATTGTTCGTAATTTAGAGGTCTGTATGGGTCCAAGTGTAGCCGTAGTTGTCTTGGGTCCTGTGCATATGTGGATTGAGATTGCTCCTCCTTTCCTTTGTTTTCAGTTAAATAAAAAATCTTATTTTTCATTCCTTAATCTCACGCAACGGGCCCTGAAAACGAACTGGTAACTCTTTCTGCTGTTCGTTGTTTAGAGGTCCGTATGGGTCCATGTGCAGTCGTAGTTGTCTTCGGCCTTGTGCATAGGTGGATTGGGATTGCACCCTCAAAATATTTTCAAAAAAAGACAACAATGCATTCGCTTTTCAATTCAAACACCTTTGAAAGGTCAAGCCTTCAACTCAAACTAGAACTATGTAAGCCTTAAATTTCCCATTGCATCGGGGAATGCGTAGGAGCAAGGTCAATTCTTGTCAAGCCAACCCCCATCAAGTATTTATTTTCACATTAATTAAAGGGATCAAACAATTTCAAAAATCACACACTCAGTTTAAGGGTACCGTTCTTCAGAACGGGCGAATGCGGTGCCTAACACCTTCCCCATTTGTAACCGACTCCCGATCTTCGAATCTCATCCTTGAGTCAGGGTTTTTTCCAAATCTTTTCCCTTAAATAAAAATTTGGTGGCGAATCCACTTTATCAATAAAATTCTTTCTCAAAATTTTAGCGAGTTCGTCGTCTTGTCGGAGTTACGGTTGCGACAGATGGCGACTCCACTGGGGAAATATTTAGAGAGTTGAGCCCGTTTAATTGGATGTGTGTTGTTTTGATCCCTTTACTGTTTATTTGCAGGACTTATTTATTCGTTTATCTATTCCTTATTTGTTTACTCTATGTATAACCCTAGGGTAGACAAATAATAACTGTTTTAAATTCAGCAATATATCTGTGCAAGTTCTCCAATTGCAGGTTTCCCAAAATAATGTGCCCTCCATGCATTTCATGTACATTGTGTCATGAGTGGGGCCCTGTACCCGGGTCTGAGTGCTGCCTAGGACTAGAGGGATCTAGTGGTGTCACTTTGGGGCTTACGTCCTGTTTGACTATCACGAAAATCCCAGCTAGAGTGCGTCCTATTAAGTGTGCCCTACAACCGGTAGCTTTTTCTGTTGCATTGTGGCAAGCATTAAATTTGGAACTTGGCTCTAGTGACCTTTTATACCTTAGGATTACTGACCACCTTATGAGAGGTTCATGCATAAAAGGCAATAGATCCTTAGGACAGGTTACCCAAGTAGGATAACAGGAGGGCACTCATCACCAATTCTGGTTGGTTTTATATTTATCCGCAATTGGGGTGATAAAGAAAGAGAAAAAAGCAAGGGCATGAAAAGGCATGAAGAGAGAGGAAATGAAAAATAAAGAAAAAGGGGGAAAATGAAAAAATAAGGAAAAAGGAGAGAAAAGAAAAGAAAAGAAAATAAAGAAAGAAGAGAAAAAAAAACAAAAGGAAAATAAGCAAGGAAAATGGAAAAGAGTAAGAGCAAAAAGGGAAGGAAAAAGAAAAGAGAAAAAGCGGGAAATTTGTAATATTCGCATTGTAGCTGTCATTTTCCTTTTTCTTCGTGCATTAGTTTCATTTTGGTCAAGTGTCTAACATGTTTATTTTTTTGTCATTTTCCTTTTCTTTTCTTCTCATTTTGAGGGACCAGGTTCTCAATGATTGTTGAAAGAGGTGAAATGGAAATTAATGCGGAATCCAGGCAGTTGAGAAAAAGAAGACGGGTTGGGGTTAAGCTGACAGACTTCACCAGTTTAGAAGCCTTTGGGAATAGGTTGACGAGCATCCAGCAAATGTCGTTCGTCAAAAGGTACGGCAATGTGTTGAAACTGCTGAAGGTTAGGGTACAAGAGGGGGCCCTCACAGCTATGGTACAATGTTACGACCCCCCCTCTCTGGTGCTTCACTTTCTCGGACTTCCAGTTGGCACCCACCCTTGAAGAGTTTGAACAGATCCTGGACTTGCCTTTAGAGGGGTGTAGACCCTATAACCACCTAGAGCACCACGCTTCGTTTTGAGCCGCCGCACAAGCTTTGGATCTACAATCCGGTGACCGGCTAACAGATTACCAAGGGAAGAATCAGGCCAAAGGATTCACCCGAGGGTTCCTAGAGGCCTACATGCAGCATCTGGCTGACAGCCATCAGTGGGACATCTACATGGATGTGCTAGCCCTCACCGTCTATGGGCTGGTACTCTTTCCTGGCATAGAAGATTTCGTGGACTTAAACGCGGTTGATATCTTCTTGGCTCGAAGGGGTAGGGCTGAGAATCCCGTCACGGTTCTGTTAGTCGATGTTTACTACACACTGAACCTTTGCCATGAGGGGAAGGGGAAGAAGCTAATCTGTTGCCTACCGGTGCTGTATATATGGGTGACCGCTCACGCTTTCAAAAGGAATATGAAGGTGCAGTGTCCCATATCTGACCTTCTGTGCTACCAGATCAAGCCGATGAACAATGAGGAATGGGAAGCCCACTTCGCTGGTTTGACAGAAGAGCAGGTCAGATGGTAGCCGGTTTGGCAACAAAGAACAGAGCTGATCTACCACTGCAAGGGGTTCCCAAATGTACCGCTCATGGGAATCCGAGGTTGCATCAGCTACAACTCGATACTGGGGCAAAGGCAACTGGCCTACCCTATTAGGGGACCCACATCAGACGAGCTCTTGACCCCTTTTCTGTTGAAATATGAAGGGGATTTTGCCGAAGGTCTCCGAAGGGTCCGGGAAGCATGGGAAACCGTTACCCGTAGGGGAAAAGACCTAGGGGTCCGAAGCTGCATTGCCAAAGAGGGGTATAAGCAGTGGGTCAGAAATGGGTACAACGAATCAAGTTGCCATTCCAACCTCCGGCCACCACGTCCGAAAGCCAACCATCCGCAGTGGTATTCGAGGATGAGGTTGTCAAGAGCCTAAGGGAAAAGATAGAAGCGATGACCAGGAAGAACAACCAGTTGGAGGAGGAGCTACTGAAATCACGGCAAGAATGCGCTACGCTGAAAAGAGAAAAGCAGGAAGGCGAGGCCGCGATAGAAAACATCCGAGAGCAGCAGAAAGGAGAACGTGAGCGTGCCTCCCGAGTTCATCTTAACTTGCAAGCAGCCAACAAAGAGCTTGGGATAAGGGCGCAAGAAAGGGACGCTGCACTCCAAGAAAACCACCAACTGAGAAATGCCCTAGAGCAGGTAAAGGCCAAGGTCCGTGCAATCAAATAAGAGAAGAATCAACTCCTCGCCATGAAGGACAGGATCCGAATGGAAGCAGATTATGTCATAGAGGAAAGGAATGACCTATTGCAGCGAGTGGAGGAGATGAAGAAACAGATTGACGGGATGCTAGTGGCATGGAAGAATGAGGTCAACGAGGAAAAGTAGAACGTCATCGAGGTCATCCGGATGCAACAGAGAGGCATCAGCGATATACAAGACAAAAACAAGTGGTACAAGGACACAGCCGATCACTGAACCAGGTGTTTCGAGAGATTGGCCAGTCTGGCAAACACAGCTATTGAAGAAGTGCCACAGCTGCTCAAGAAAGCGGAACGGGAAGGCCAAGATGTAAAATGAATTCAATTTACCTTAATGAAGTTAATTCCGCTCCGTATATGATTCAGCATTAATTTCCATTTCACGCTCAAAACACCGAAAGCGCACCCAATCAATCATAACGGTCAATGGGGAACTGGTCCCTCCATATTTATTTCATATCTAAATTTTCTTTTGTCATAATTAACCACTAATTAATTTGATTTTAACAAGTAGATAACAAAATAGCGGACTCACGACTTCCTCGACATTCATATAGCACTAGATCACGAGCAAAAATCATGAGTGAGCGAAAAACTCAGAACGAGGAGTTGAGGAATGAGGTGGCCGAATTGAAGGATCAGGTCGCCAAGCTGATGAAACTGCTGGAAAAAGGCACAGAGGCACCCACGGGGACTGAGGCACCGGGGGCTGCTGCCGCATCAATGCCACTTCAGGCGGTTGCTGAACCAGAATGGCCATATGGGCTGCCATCGAGCTGTGAGCCTCATATGGGCCAGGTTCCCAAGGGATTTCAACTAGGGAAAATCCTGCTCCACATCCACTCCACATCAACCCCGCCACTCACCAATACCATCCAAACCCTCTTGTTGGGCCACCACACACCAACCCAACCACTCACCCTCACCATATCAACCCGCCAACCTACATTCCTCCCACCTCAGGTTGTCCACCTCAAACTCACCCTGCATACATGAATCCACCGACCTACCCCTACCACACAAACACATCCTCTTCCATCCCGGCACCACATAAATCCTCTCTCCCTCCTCATATTAACCTTCCAACCACATACCCGCACAACACCAACCCCGACTACACCCATATGAACACGACCATCACCGAAGACCCTACATATTCCATCCCAATCGCAACCCATCCAACAAACCCATATCAACCACATCCCTACGGTTATGCTGTTAGACCGAAGGGACAATACTCCTCACCCCATCACGCTGGCCAACCTTTGAATGGACCTTGGCCGAGGCCTGCTGAGCAAGAAGCCCATCTCAGTGGGAGATGGCAACACTTGGAAGAAAGGGTTCGTGCAATAGAAGGGAGCGGTTATGGAACGGTCGAGGCTTCTGATCTTTACCTCGTTCCGGACATCGTCATACCGCCCAAGTTCAAAACCCCTGAATTCGAGAAGTATAGAGGCGCCGGCTGCCCAAAGAGCCATCTTATGATGTACTACAGAAAGATGGCCTCCTACTCCCACGATGACAAGCTACTCATTCACTGCTTCCAAGACAGCTTGATGGGAGCGGCAGCCAGTTGGTATACCCAGCTGGAGAGGGTGCCCACATCCACACATGGAAGGACTTGGCGGATTCCTTCCTAAGGCAGTACCGATACAATATGGAGATGGCTCCAGACTGCACCCAACTATAGAACATGATAAAGATGGAGAATGAATCCGTCAAGGAATACGCACAAAGGTGGCGGGAGCTGGCCGCCCAAGTCCAACCCTCTCTGCTGGAACGGGAGATGATAAGTACGTTCATGGAGACGCTCCCTGTTCCGTTCTACGATAAGATGGTGGGTAGCGTATCCGCCAATTTCTCCGATATGGTGTTGATCGGAGAACGTGTAGAAAATGGCCTCCGCCGAGGTAAGATCATGCACAACACCGTCGGCAGCGTCAATGTAAAAAAGCCGACGAACAACTCGTGGAAAAAGAAAAAGTCAGAGGCCCACTATGTCTCGGCCAGTCTGAACCATGCTACAGCCACACCTCCACCCGCATACCAAGCACCTTACCACCCACAATACTAGGCACACCCACACATGGTGGCCGCAGCCGAACCCTCCTATCAGCCAACCTACAACCCACCTAATCTATTCCAACCAAACCCTCCATTCATGACTCCACCCCCACAAACATTTCCTCAATTAGCGACTTTTCCTCCGCAACCAACATTCCATCAACAACCTCCTAGACCATGGACACCAAACACCAACTCTAACCCACCTCCACAAAAAACAAACAACCAACGGAAGATAGTGCAATTCGACCTTATTCCGATGAGTTACTCGGAATTACTACCCCGATTAATGCAGAATTCACTAATTGCACTGTGTCCCATGAAGCCACTAGAACCCCCATACCCCAAATGGTACAACCCGGAGGCTAAGTCCGAATACCACGCCGGGATTGTGGGACATTCCACCGAGAATTGCTTGGCCTTAAAGCATTGGGTTTAGAAATTAATCAATGCTAAGTGGCTAAATTTTGAAAAGGACGCGCCAAGCGTGGGAAACAACCTCTTGCCAAACCACAGAGGAACGGGGCCCTCGGTGAACTATATCGAGGTAGAAGAAGAAGTGAACATGGCCGGTGAATCCTTCCCTGGACAGCCTAGACCCCTGGTCATCCGATACACTGAGGCGCCGGCACCACCAACGCCAAGGGGAATGAGGCCTGTTACAAGCAAGGTCCCTGGGCCATTTCCATATCAAAGCAACAAGGAGGTGCCCTGGAAATATAATGTAGAGGTGTCCAGCGGTAAGGTAAAGGAAGGACAAGAGAAGAAGGTCTCGGAGGATTTGACTCCGAGTATTGTGAACATAGCCGGGGTTGGGGGCATGACCAGGAGAGGTCGCATTTACTCCCCCACGGAAGAAAAGAGAAAACTGCCTTGCGGCGAGGTAATACTAGCGGGCCCGAAACCCGAGAGCAGCCGGCGGCAAGAGGAAAGAGAACAAAAAAATCCTGTCTCTGAGGAAGATGCTTGTGAGTTCCTCAAAATGATCAGGCGGAGCGAATATACGGTACTGGAGCAGTTGAACCGTATACCGGCGAGGATATCGTTGCTGACTCTGATGATGAACTCGGAGCCCCACCGAAAGGTACTACTGAAGGTACTAAATGAGGCTCACGTGGTCCACAATATCTCGGTGGACAAATTTGAAGGCATTGCTAGAAACATCATCGCAAAAACTTCCTCACTTTTGCTAACAGGGAGATTCTGGATGAGGGAGCCGGACACAACAAGGCGTTACATATATTTGTAAAGTGCCTGGACCATATTCTAGCAAGAGTCCTGGTAAACAATGGTTCCTCATTGAATGTAATGCCTCAACTGACGTTGTCAAAGCTACTGCATGAGGGGGTCCTCATAAGGCCGAGCTCGATGGTAGTTAGGGCTTTCGACGAATCCAGAAGGGAGGTCATAGGTGAGGTGGATTTGCCAGTACAAATTGGGCCGGTGGTCTTCAATATCACCTTCCAAATTATGGACATTCAACCAGCCTACAACTGTCTGCTAGGGAGGCCATGGATACATTCCGCCAAGGCGGTACTGTCGACCCTGCACCAAAAGCTGAAATTCATTACAGATGATAAGTTGATCATCGTCTCTGCAGAGGAAGATTATTATCTGGTCAGCAAGCCCACCAACCCTCCGTACATCGAGGCGACCGAAGAGGCCTTGGAAACCCACTTCCAAGCCTTAGAAGTCGCTAATGTCACCACCATTAAGGAGGGGGACGTGGTTGACCAAAGGCAGCCCCCCAAAGCCCTCAAGATGATGGCCCGGGTAATGCTGAGAAACGGATTCAGGCCCGGTGATAAACCGGGGCAAAATAATGGCGGCTTGTCTCAACCCCTATCATTAAACAAGAACAGAAGGCGATATGGGCTAGGATATGAGCCTACTGAAGAAGACAGAATGCTGAGGCCCCGGGTCAGAAGGGTCCCTCTGTGCCACATCTCTCAAAGCTTCCGGAGCACTGGTTTCGAGAGTCTGGATTTGATTGCGGCCATAGAGGGGGAAAAGACATAGAGAATTGAAGATCTGGTGACAGCTTGTCCCCCGGGACATGAATTGAACAACTGGGGTACCATTGAACTACCTTTGACTTTTGATTTAGTTCAAATGTAATTGTATAATTGTCATAATGAAATTCTTTCCAAATACAAATATTTTGTATGTACCTTTTGATGAATGAAATACAGTTGCATTATCCCGAAACCTCCACTCTTCTTTCCCTACTATATCTCTTTCTGCGCAATATACACGAATCTTATTCTTCCTTTTTACGCCACAATATGCAGATTCGACCAAAACTCGCCTTGCAATGACAGTGCTAGTATTGTATCAGGCGATTTCAGCTGTGTTGTCAATCAGGCCGATGAGGAGGCAGAATTAAAGTGCGAGCCCACCGAAGAGATGTTGAGATTGTTGGAGCGCGAATCCAAAATAATCGAACCTCATCAGGAGCCCACTGATTTGATAAATTTGGGGACCGAGGAGGACAAAAAAGAAGTCAAGATAGGCATGCTCATCACAGGAGACAATCGCGAGCGGTTGATCTCACTCTTACAGGACTATAGTGATATCTTCGCCTGGTCTTATCAAGACATGCCGGGCCTGGATACCTCTATAGTAGAGCACAAGCTGCCTATGAAAGTCGGGTGTGTGCCGGTCAAACAGAAGCGGAGGATGAAACCGGAGATGTCCTTGAAAATCCGGGAGGAGGTGAGGAAACAATTTGACGCTAGCTTCTTGGCTATTGCAAACTACCCCGAGTGGGTCGCTAACATAGTGCCGGTCCCCAAGAAAGATGGCAAGGTCCGGATGTGCGTAGACTACAGAGATCTCAATCGAGCCAGCCCGAAGGATGATTTCCCGCTCCCTCACATCGATGTGCTGGTCGATAACACTGCGCAATTCTCTTATTTCTCATTCATGGATGGCTTCTCAGGTTATAATCAGATCAAGATGGTCGAAGAGGATAGAGAAAAGACCACCTTCATTACAGCCTGGGGAAACTTTTGCTACAAAGTTATGCCCTTTGGATTGAAGAACACTAGGGCAACTTATCAAAGGGCCATGGTAACACTATTCCATGATATGATTCATAAGGAGATAGAAGTCTACGTGGATGACATGATTGCCAAATCCTAGACGAAGGAGGACCACATCACAGATCTTCAGAAGTTATTCGAGAGACTCCGAAAATTTAAGCTGCGGTTGAACTTGGCTAAGTGTACTTTCGGAGTGAAATCAGGAAAACTGTTGGGCTTCATCATCAGTGAAAGGGGTATCGAGGTCGACCCCGACAAAGCCCGGGCCATCATAGACATGCCAGCTCCAAAAACCGAAAAGGAGATCCGAGGTTTCTTGGGAAGACTCAATTACATCTCCCGATTCATTTCCCAGTTGACATCTACTTGCGAGCCGATTTTCAAGCTCTTGCACAAGAATCAACCCGTGAGTTGGGATAAGGATTGTCAAGAAGCTTTAGAGAAGATCAAACTATATTTACAGAACCCGCCGGCCCTGGTACTGCCAGTCCCTGGGAGGCCTCTAATCATGTATCTGACGGTGACAGACCAGTCGATGGGTTATGTGGTCGGCCAACACGACGAATCAGGGAAGAGGGAGCAGGTAATATATTACCTGAGCAAAAAGTTTACAAGTTGCGAGGCTAGATACTCTCTATTAGAACAGACCTGTTGCGCTTTGGCATGGGCGGCACACCGCCTAAGACAATACATGCTGAGTCACACCACATGGCTGATATCTAGGATGGATCCGATCAAGTATATATTCGAGAAGCCTGCATTGTCAGGACGAATTACACAATGGCAAATGATACTTTCGGAGTATGATATCCTGTATGTGACCCAGAAGTCTGTCAAAGGCAGGGCACTCGCAGAGTACTTGGCCCAGCAGCCCCTAGAAGATTACCAGGCCATGCAACCAGAATTCCCTGATGAGGATCTAATGGCGGTATTTAATGAAGAAGAGAAGATAAAGGGAGAGAGATGGACAATGTTGTTTGGTGGCGCGTCCAATATGATGGGCCATGGTATAGGAGTTATATTGATTTCCCCAGAAAAACAGTACATACCTATCACTGCCTGACTGGCTTTCGATTGTACGAACAACATGGCTGAATATGAAGCTTGTATTTTGGGGATCCAAGCTGCGATCGAAGCTAATGTGAAACGCCTAGAAGTCTTCGGTGATTCAGCTTTGGTCATCCACCAGGTCAAAGAAGAGTGGGAGACCAGAGATGCAAAGCTAGTGCCCTATCAGGCCCCGCCCCAAGAATTGCTGGAACATTTTGAAGAGGTCACCTTCTCGCACATACCTCGAGAAGACAATCAGCTGGCTGATGCCCTAGCCACATTATCGTCTATGTTTAAAATTGGACGAGAAGAGGACATGCCTCTCATCCGCATCCAACATCGCCCCAGACCGGCATTTTGTCAAGCGGTAGAGGTAGAACCGGACAGGAAGCCCTGCTATCACGACATCCAGTAGTTCTTGAAAACTAAAGAATACCTCGCCGATGGGACGGAAAATGACAAGAGGACCCTACGGAGACTAGCTGCATGTTTCTTCCTCAATGTGGAAACCTTGTACCAAAGGAATCACGATATGGTTCTGCTCAGGTGTGTAGACGCAGCAGAAGCCAACAAAATTCTTAAAGAAGTTCACGAAGGGTCTTTTGGGGCCCACGCTAACGGACATGCAATGGCGAGGAAGATTCTTAGAGCCGGATATTATTGGCTGACCATGGAGACTGATTGTTACAAACACGTCAAGACTTGCCACAAGTGCCAAGTTTACGCGGACAATGTCCACATGCTGGCGACTTCGTTGAACGTGTTGTTGTCACCCTGACCATTCGCTATGTAGGGGATATATGTCATTGGCCCGATCGAGCCTAAAGCGTCCAATGGTCACCATTTCATATTGGTGGCCATTGACTACTTTACCAAATGGGTCGAGGCTGCCTTATATGCTAGTGTGACTCGCAATGTTGTGGTCAAGTTTGTGAAGAGAGAACTGATTTGTCGATACGGACTACCCAGCAGACTCATCACGGACAATGGCTCCAATTTGAACAATACAATGATGTCGGAGTTGTGCGACCAATTTAAGATCCAGCATCACAATTCATCCCCCTATCGACGGAAGATGAATGGAGCGGTCGAAGCGGCCAACAAGAATATCAAGAAGATCATTCAGAAGATGGTGCTCTCATACAGGGAATGGCATGAAATGTTCCCTTACGCGCTACACGCGTATCGGACCTCAGTCTGTACTTCTATTGGGGCAACGCTGTTCTCACTGGTGTATGGGATAAAAGCCGTACTCCCGATCGAAGTGGAGATCCCTTCATTGAGAGTCCTGATGGATGCCAAATTAGAAGAGGCTGAATGGGTCCAAGCCCGGATGGACCAATTGAACTTGATCGATGAGAAAAGGTTGGCGGCGATATGCCACGGCCAACTATACCAAAAGAGAATAGAGAAAGCATTCGAAAAAAAGGTCCATCCTCGGGAGTTATAGGAGGGAGATTTGGTGATCAAAAGGCTGTTGCCTATGCAAAAAGCGCTGAATGGAAAATGGTCTCCAAATTACCAAGGACCGTACGTAGTTAAGAAAACTTTCTCTGGAGGCGCCTTGATCCTGGCAGATATGGACGGGAAGGATTTTCCTAACCCTATCAACTCAGATGCCGTCAAGAAGTATTATGCTTAAAATAAAAAGCCCGCTAGGTCGAAAACCCGCAAGGGCGGCCTAGGCAAAAGTTAGGGCAATTTAAGCAGAAAAAGCCCGCTAGGTCGAAAATTCGCTAGGGCGGCCTAGGAAAAAGTTAGGGCAATTCAAGCGAAAAAGCCCGCTAGGGTCGAAAACTTGCTAGGGCGGCCTAGGCAAAAATTAGGGCAATTCAAGCGGAAAAAGCCCGCTAGGTCGAAAACCCACAAGGGCGACCTAGACAAAAGTTGGGGCAATCCAAGCAAAAAGCCCACTAGATCGAAAATTTGCAAGGGCGGCTTAGGCAAAAGTTAGGGTAATTCAAGCAGAAAAAGCCCGCTAGGTCAAAAACTCGCAAGGGCAGCCTAGGAAAAAGTCAGTGCAATTCAAGCAGAAAAAAGCCCGTTAGGTCGAGAACCCGTAAGGGCGGCCTAGGCAACAATCAGGGCAAAGCGGTACTGACAAGACAGATAAGGGAGGAGTTGTTCCTTCTGGTCAAGAAGACTGAAAAGAGTGACAGGCAGTCTCCGTCCATACTAGGGCAAATCAGTGGTCAAATGACGATCTGAGCCTTATACTGGGGCAAAATGGGCAAAGATCTGGGCTCCCGAAAAGCAATGAGCAGAATCAAGTTCGGCTATGGTTGAAGAGAAAGGTTCAAGACCGGTCAGGGGCAAATCGATCAAGCCGGGGAAAATCGATTAAACTGGGGCAAAATTTTGTTTTTTCAGAAGTAGGGTTGACGAGACAACAGATGTCGCCGAAGTACAATACTAGCACTAATCGTCTCAAAGGCACCCAACCAATCCAAATTCAACTACCAAATGTCCATCCGCTAATATCCCGGCATTATTTCTGTTTACACCCTATGCAACTGTATTTTATTTTGTCAAGATGTATATGCAAAATGCAATCTATCATATGAATTTTGAATGACAGTTATTGTTACTAATGCTGTTCTGAAGGTCAGGGTTAGTTCAAAATTTTCCTAATTACAAATTCTCACTAGATCAAAGCATCTTACCCCTCAAAAGAGTAGCATACGCAGTAGACGCTTTGGTAAAACGAGAGAGCAAGCAAGCCCGTCCGAGGATCTAGCTCGTTTCAAAAATCATGATCAGTGCTAAAGAAAGCCAAGAAGTCGAAGTCTGCAAACAAAAACAGACAATTTTCACTCTCAAGCCTACCAGTAGGCCATCTTCGCATTTCATCAGTTTAGTTTAATTTCCTGCCCATGGCCTATGATGTCAGGCCTTTGCATGTTTAATCTCCTGCATCTTGGCCTATGATGTCGGAGCCTGTCATATTTTAATTTCTCGCACCTCGTCTATGTTGTCGCCCTACTGATGTTTAATCTCACTGCGTCTTGGCCTATGATATCGAAATTTTTGCATGTTTAATTTTCTGCACCTCGGCCTATGTTGTCAGGCCTTTGCATGTTTAGTTTCCTGCACCTTCGCCTATGTTGTCAGGCCTCTGCATGTTTAAATTTTCGCACTTCAGCCTACGATGTCAGGCCTTTGCATGTTTAACTTTCTGCACCCAGCCCTATGATTTCAGGCCTTTGCATGTTTAAATTTCTGCACTCCGGCCTATGATGCCAGGCCTTTGCTGTTTAATATTCTGCACCTCGGCCTATGTTGTCAGGCCTCTGTATCTTTAATTTTTAGCACTTCAGCCTACGATGTCAGGCCTTTGCATGTTTAACTTTCTGCACCCCGGCCTATGATGTTAGGACTTTGCATGTTTAATTTTCTACAACTCGGCCTATGTTGTCAGGCCTCTACATGTTTCAATTTCTGCACCCCGACCTATGATGTCAGGCCTTTGCATGTTTAATTTTCTGCACCTCGGCCTATGTTGTCAGGCCTCTCCATGTTTAAACTTCTGCATGTTTAGTTTCCTGCACCTTGGCCTATGTTGTCAGGCCTCTGCATGTTTAACTTTCTGCACCCCGACCTATGATGTTAGGCCTTTGCATGTTTTAATTTTCTGCACCTCGGCCTATGATGTCGGGGCTTTACTTTGTTTAACTACGCACCCGGCCTATGATGTCGAGGCCTTGCATGTTTAATTTTACGCACCTCGGCCTCTGATGTTTAAATTTCTGCACCCGACCTATAATGTCGAACCTTTGCATGTTTAATTTCAGCACCTCGGCCTATGTTGTGCCGCTACTCTCATGTTTAAATTCCCACTTTCGGCCTATGATGCCAGCCTTTGCGGGTTAATTTTCTGCCTCGGCCTATGTTAATGAACCTCGTATCATTAATTTTCAGCACTTCAGCCTACGATGTCAGGCCTTTGCATGTTTAAGTTTTTGCACCCGGACCTATGATGTCCGGACTTTGCATGTTTAATTTTCTGCAACTCGGCCTATGTTGTCAGGCCTTTGCATGTTTAAATTTCTGCACTCCGGCGTATGATGTCAGGCCTTGCATGTTTAATTTTCTGCACCTTGGCCTATGTTGTCAAGCTTCTGCATGTTTAGTTTCCTGCACCTTGGCCTATGTTGTCAGGCCTCTGCATGTTTAAATTTTCGCACTTCGGCCTACATTGTGAGGCCTTTGCATGTTTAGCTTTCTGTACCCCGGCGTATGATGTCAGGCCTTTGCATGTTTAATTTTCTGCACCTCGACCTATGTTGTCAGGCCTCTGCATGTTTAAATTTCTGCACCCCAACCTATGATGTCAGGCCTTTGCATGTTTAATTTTCTGCACCTCGGCCTATGTTGTCAGGCCTCTGCATGTTTAAATTTCCGCACTCCGGCCTATGTTGTCAGGCCTTTGCATGTTTAATTTTCCGCACCTCGGCCTATGTTATCAGGCCTTTCCATGTTTAAATTTTTGCACTCCGGCCTATGATGTCAGGCCTTATCATGTTTAACTTTCTGCACCTCGACCTATGTTGTCAGGCCTCTGCATGTTTAATTTTCAGCACCTTGGCCTATGATGTCAGGCCTTTGCATGTTTAATTTTCTGCATCTTGGCTTATGATGTCAGGCCCCTGCATGTTTAATTTTCTGCTCCTTGGCCTATGTTGTCAGGCCTCTGCATGTTTAGTTTCCTGCACCTTGGCGTATGTTGTCAGGCCTCTGCATGTTTAAATTTCTGCACCCTGGGCCCATAAGGTCAGACCCCACTCAAGTTTACTCTTTTGCAATCCCGGCCTATGTTGTGAGGCTACCTTGTACATATCCCACATTGTGGTCCCTATAGGTTTTTCTGTTGTAAGGAGACCATTCAACCCCACTTTGGCCACACCTAAGTAGCATTCCCATAGCCTAATTAGGCCATACAATTAAACCCTGCACATTCAAACCCTGTCGGTTCAACACATGAGGTCGACAGGGTCGCTCAGAAGTCACCTCCCTCTTTAAATACCCATCTCCAAACCCAAGGCTTTTCTTGCTTCCGCAAAAGCCGCCTCGGACATAATGCGTTCACGTCTTTACTCATTCCCTGCCATGATAATTCCGAGAATTGATTCTCAGGTTATCTGGCAGAAAATGAGTAAAGAGGGGCAAACTGTAAACACCCAATTATGTCCGAGGTCCCAGTTCTAAACCAATGATTAAAATCAACCAAGAAGCTGGCGGTGGTTCAAACAATGAATAAATAGCCAAAAAGAAAAAAAAAGGGAGAAAGATAAAAATAAAAAAAAAAGAAAGGGAGAAAGATAAAAATAAAAAAAAGAAAGGGAGAAAGATAATAAAAATAGAAAAAAATAAAAAAATTAATAATAATAAAATAAATATAAAATATAAAATTTATAAAATGTATATATATATATATATATATATATATATAAAGTAAAGAATACAAATAAATAAATGAAGGAAAAGAAGGGAAAGGAAAAAAAGAAAAAAAAGGAAAAAGAAAAGAACAAATAAATAAATAAATATAATATTAACAATAATAAAAAATAAACAGAAGCGGGGGAGGAGGCCCATCAAGACGGGGGAAAGAAAGGTGGTATAAAAGGAATTTGGGGACCTAAAAGGGGGACGACTTTTGGAAAACAGAGGAGGTTTCTCTCTTAGGAGGTGAAAATTGCGTCCTAAATCCCTGGAGGGTTATTCAGCTTGCGGCTCTTCCCGTCGCGTCTTCGCCGGATACTGGCAGATCGCTCCCCACAACTAGGAAAGGCGGTCAAGGAACCCGTTGTGTCCGCTCATTAAGGTTAGTTTCCCTCTCGCCTGCACTCCTCCATGTTTCCGATCCATTACCTGAGATGAAGTAAGTCTTGTGTATGCTTGTATTACTCGCACTAACACATAAATAAAACCAAACTATTAACTCAAAAACCACCAGGACTTTGCTTAGTGTTTGCTGAAATCACTCACCAAGTACAAACTAATCACAATCCCATTATCCACAATAGATCAAATAGATCTGAACCTTTGCATCGAGCTCATTGTAAGAAAGACGGATGGTCACTAAATTCACTAATTAGATGCACGATAGATCTCAACTCCATTAGCGTTGTTTATGCGTGCACGAAGGCGAAATGGAGTTGGGGTGCTGAGGGCACCCTGCTTTTGCTCAATATCCGCCTATTGAAGGGCGGCTGCCTTGGGTAGTCTATGCTTGCCATATGAAGAACAAGAATGAACCCAAACCCGTAAGAGTTGATAAATGAAATGAGTTAGTGGATGAGGTCGACTCCCGTACGTTCGTAGCATGCATGAGCTCTTCCCCAGCCTCCCGTTTGTTGCGTGAGCCTCCTGGTGAATGGAAAGGAGGACGAGGGCGAGAAATCGTCTATTAGAGACAAAGAACCCCTAGGCCCTTTGTCGCAACCGTGATTCCGGCGAGACGACGAACTCGCTAAAATTTTGAAAATGAATTGTTTTGATCGATGTGGAGCTGCCACCAAATTTTATTTAAGGGAAAAGTTTGGAAAAACCTTAACTAGAAAATGAGACTCGAGGTTCGAGAGTCGGTTACAAGTGGGGAAGGTGTTAGGCACCCCACTTGCCCGTTCCAAAGAACGGCACCCTTAACTGAGTGTGTGATTAAAAAAACTGTTTGGATCCCTTTAATGTGAAAAATAATTTGATGGAGGTTAGCCTGACAGGACTTCGTCCCTCTCCTACGTATTCCCCGGTGCAATGGGAAATTCAAGGCTTACGTAGTTCTAGTATGTGAAGGCTTGACCTTCAAAAAGTGTTTTGAAATAATGTTTGAAGATTTTGCTATTTGAAAAGTAGTTTTATTTTTGGGAGGGATCTTCGGTCCACTCATGCACAAGACCCGAGGCGGCTAAGGTAAAGATGGGACCTATACGGATCTAAATGTTGAACAGCAGGTAAACCGCCAGTTCCCCATTTAGAGCCCATTGCGTGAGACCTAGCATCCCCAAAATATTTAGGAAAAGATGTTTTTTATTTTTGAAAAGGACCTCAAGTCCACTCATGCACAAGGCCCGAGGAGGCTAAGGCAGCACAAGGACCTATACGAATTACTAAATGTTGAACAGCAGGTAAACCGCCAGTTCCCCATTTAGAGCCCATTGCGTGAGACTCGAAGATCCTAAAATGCTTAAAAAAAAATATTTTCGAAAAAAAAGAGAAATACTTCGCAATTGATGTAGGTCATAAAAAAAACAGATATTGAGACAATTGGAAGTTTAATGTAATTTTTGGCAATAATGGGATTTTTTATGAGATTTTTACGAATTTTAGATTTTTTTTATTAAAACCTTTTTGTAATTTCCGGACATTTCAATAATTTTCTGAATTTTCTATATTTTTATTAATTTTCTGGAGTTTTTATTAATTTTCTGGAGTTTTTATTAATTTTCTGGATTCTATATTTTTATTAATTTTCTGGAAATTTTTTATTAATTTTCTAAATTTTCTATATTTTTATTAATTTTCTGGAATTTTTATAAATTTTCTAAATTTTCTATATTTTTATTAATTTTCTGGAATTTATTATTTTTCTTGGAATTTTGGTTAAAAATTTTTATTTTGGAATTTCTATTATTTTTGTTGATTTTTGATTTTTATTAATTTTTATTTTTTGTTAAATCTGAAATCTTATTAATTTTTATGTATTTTTGTTTTTATTAGTTTTTATTTCTTTATAAATTTTCTTAATTTCTGTTAATAATTTTTTGTATTTCATGAAATTAATTTTTACTTTCAGAATTTTTATAATTTTTTTTATTCTGTAAATTAATTTTTACTTTCTGTAAATTTTTATTAATTTTTTTATTCTGTAAATTAATTTTTACTTTCTGTAAATTTTTATTAATTTTTTGTTTTTGTTTTGTTTTTTTGTAAAATTTTTTATTAATTTTTTTTGTTTGTTTATAAAAGAAAAGAGGCATTTAATAATTTGCCTCGGTGGGGGTAGAACGGGCATTTGTGAGAATGTCCGAGGGCATTCTAGTATTTTATATTCGAGGGACTGGATAGGCATTCGTTTGAAAGATCATGGGTTTTTTTGGGACTCGGGGTAGTTTAAGTAAAAGAAAGGAAAGGGAACAAAATTGCTACCCCCAGGGCTCGAAGCAAGGCTCATGGAGCTTGTAGGACTGGGATATCAACCACTGAGCCTGTGCTTTATTTTAAGACGATAGTTCTTGGACTAAATCTTAATGTGGCCTTTGTGCGCCCTGCATGCGATTGCATGGCCTGGGCTTTTGCAACATCACGCTATCCTGCTCAGGACCCTTCCTTTGAGCCATCCTCACTATCCTGGGCGCCTCTCCTCTTTTAGGTGTGGCTATTTGTCGAGGTAACAACATAGAATATGTCCCTTCTGCTGGTAATCCCAACCCCGAATTTATCAGCTATTCACACCATCAACCCTTATCGAGCCTAAGGCTAAACCAGGTGGAAGGCAAACATGGGTTTGTTTCCCCATCCTACCCCGATGTTTTTTTTTTGCTCTCTGAAGTAAGAGATTCGAAGTCTACTCTTGATGAATCAGGTGTTGTACTATAGGGCTGAATCTGGGAATTTATGGAGGCAGACAGGGATATGGAAGAGGTTCAAAGGGTGACAATCAAGTGCGAGAAGGGACGAGTGAAATATATGATTCGTGAAGAACGAATACCACTCTGTGGATGTCAATGGGGTTACTGATTTCACACTTCCATGGAACCTTAAGTTATGGTTTATGGTATTTATTTAGGACCTTATGTTTACTTTGGTGTCACGTATTCAGCAGGAAGGACGAAGAAGAATTTGGGCACGTGAGTCTCGGTTAACCTTATCTAGAAGTAATACTGGGACCAGAGTCCCATTTATTCAAGCTTTCCACATACAGGGGATATTCTTGGAGTTTTTAAACGTTATAAATGGTTCATGGGGTGTTATGTGGGGCGCGCTGGGTGGTCTTAGAAATATTCATGGGCGAGCCATGGCTTTAGGTTCAATGAATACTTTGGTCAAAGGGGTGTTGAGAGTAGGCTCTCCTAATGGGCTCATTCTTGCATTTGAATAAGTATATTTTGAAACCTCTCCCCACTCGAACTCTCTATTCTTGGTAGGTTTGATTCTTAGAGAGTTTTGCCAGAGCCTAACGTTGCTCGACCATGGTAACATACCTCATTGAACACCCCGAAGTGTAGGAAGGGATCTTGGCCGACAGAAACCCTTTTGGTGTTGACTCATACCCCGTTTCTCCCCAATGAATCCCAGACCTAACTCTTGCCATAATCAACACTCGGGTGGTCTTATTTCTAGTGCTATGGTTAATTCTTCTTGATTTCCGTCAACGGATTGAGCATGCGATCATATTGGTGTCATCTACTTGAACATATATTCCATATATGACCTCGATATCATTCTCATTAATTTATCTTTCTTTCTATTCTTGGTTCATGGCTGATCCTGCAACCCCTAAAAGTTATTATTCGCCACGTCTACATCAATCACTGAGTTACCGCCTCCTACTACATGACTTACCTATTCATTAAGCGAAATTCCTCTTGGTTCTTGGTCTCTAACGAACATGCAACATCTAAAAGTTATCGCAATTAAATTGAACGCAACTTTATACTAAACAATGGATACTTCTTGGTAAAATTCCTTGATTAATCCCTACGCCAAAGAAATTCTATGGATGCTTCAAAACTAATCAAGCAAGATCGAGATTGGATCCTCTTCTCCTGATGAACTCCCTGGCTTCACTTTGCCCAATTAGCAACGAGCAAGAAATCTTTTTCCGACTCGATCGAGGAAGGATTTTCCTGAGATCGTTCTCTTCCTAAATTCCTGCCCAGGAAGGTGTATCGAAGAAGTTTTTCACCCCGATTCTAAAAACACTCATTGCCCTTTTATACCCTCTTTTGACCTTGTCCCTTTTTTTTAAATAATGATTTTATTTTGAATTTTTTGATTTTGCTTTTTCGCCCTTTTTTTTGCAAATTTCAACTTTTCCGCTTTTTTATTAATTTTCCAAAAACAGAAAATTAAGATTTTCATTTCTTCTGATTTTCTTTTTAAAACTTCCTCTAATTTTTCGTTTTATTTCTGTTTTATATTTTTTATTATTATTATTTTTTATTATTTCAGCATTATTTTTTTTCGAGAATCACTTTTTATTTATTTATTATATATATATTTTTATTTTGTTATTTATTTTTTTTTCTTTCTAATTCTTGATTTTCTGATTTCTTTATTGTTTTTCCAGAATTTTTCAAATTTGATTATTATTATTATTAATCTTCTTTACTTTTCTTTAAATTCTTATTACCCAATTTCTTTTAATCCTTTTTTTTTACTAATTCCAGATTTATTATATATATATTATATATATTTTTGATTATTTTGTTATTTAAGTTAATTTTTATTTTTGATTTAGGTCTAATTGACAAACTGACTTTATTTTACTTTCCATAAAAACTTTTGTCTGTTTTCTGTTTTCTGTTTTCTGTTTTCTGCATTTTTATTATTATTTTTTTGTCTGTTTTGTTTTTTTTTTATTATTATTTTGATTTTGTATTAGTTTTGAGTTTGAATCTTTTTCTTTAATTATAATTCTAATTTATTTTGAACTTCTTTTATACATTAATCACCTTAAAATGGGTCTCGTACATAATTGTGTGTTTACACCTTTCACGATGAGTCCCTTATTCGGCCCACGCCCGATCAATGAGATCCCTTTGCAAAAAGGGGGCATACGTAGTGAACCCGTAGGGCACCAATACCTAGAGTTAGGTAGGCCCTCCAACAGGTGTGAAACGGGAAACCTAGGGACCTTCATCCCCTGGTAACGAATAAAGGCAGAGTTGAAGTGAGCACCAAATGAGTAACCAAAGGCAGGGAGGAAGCGAAACCAGTAATGAACCCCCACGCAAGAAACCAACCCCAGCCCATGCATATGATCAGCTGTTAAGAAGGAAACTAATACGTAAGACCGACACGGCACAAAGGCCATGCAACATCGATCGTATGGAGCATCGCCTTCCATGAGATGAGCGAGTGAGGTAGAGGGTGCAACACCACCAACACAGGCACAAACATTGGATACGAGGAGGTCTTGGGGTGGTTACTCTACATTGACGCCACACTCATCGCTTCCCCACCGTTAGCCATGATGCTCAGCTCGCTCCATCCGTCACGACCCTTCTCCTTAAACACACCAAGCGCACTCCGACCTCTTTGCACTCCGCCGCTCTGCGGGAAACCAACTCTCTTCGGATTCAGTTCTTAACTCTCCCACGAAGAGAATTGGGTCGGCCTGAGGGAGCCATGAACACCAGAAGGAATCCCACCCCGAGAGAGAGAGAGAGTATCGCCATGCCGCCTATCTCCGACTACACAGCCGAAATTTACGCGGCGGGTTCTAATACACTCCCGGGTTTGCTAGAAGAAGAGCACCAAGTTCATGGCCCTAATGGATCGTGTGAAATGAAGGAGGCATGAGTCGTCTACGTATGTCATAAACCATGCAGCTATTAATTAGACCCCAACAACGAGTGCGATTGAGGTAATCGCCTTCCCCAGCTGCTGTGATGAACACCCACGAGGCACACCAAGGACGTCTTTGATATTCGAAGGTCAAGAAGAGAGGAATGAACCGACGAGAAGTCCAAGCAAAGGGCCAGCAGAAAGACAACGACACGTTCAGAAAATCGAAAGAGAATCATGGTCATGTTGGGGAAATGTGGCCATGAGTTAATGGAGCGTCCTCATGGGCATGGTGAAGGAATAGGGTACTATCCTAAACGAATCGTTCCACATCCTTCCAATAACAAAGAAGTGGCACCCATGAAAAGGGTCCGTAAGCTAAAACAGGACTAGAGGAGCTCGAAAGGGGGGATGCCTTCCATGACTTGGCCTCTTCGGTAACAGTAGAGGCACAAACGGTAGTCCGCCCTCGCTCACGAAGCCAGACCGGGAGAAAGCCCCGCCTACTCCTGCACAAGTTGGCCAAGCGCCTATCAGAAAGAACCCAGCCAATGCCAGTGCAAAGCCCGGCACAATACATCAAACAACGAGAGACCCCGGCTGCAAAGACGCTCGACGAGGGGGAACCGTGCAAAGCTGGTTGAGGCGGTTTAAGCTGCGCATGACAACACCCCTTTTGAGCGTACATGAAATGTCATGCATGCAGCAAAAACTCAAAGGAAGGCGTGGGCCCCACCAAATAAAATAAAAGAAGGAAAAGCTTGCAATATGATACGCCACCTGAGCTAGCATAAGCAGTGGCGCAAAGTATAGAGATTATATTAAATCTCCCCTTACTGCTAAAAGGTCCCTCAACTTCCGGAATTTGCAACTAGGCCCCTCAACTTTTCATATTTACATTTTGACCCCTCAACATTTCATATTCATATTTTGACCCCCAAATTTCTCGAAAGTTTGCTTATGCCCCCCGCACCTCCAATAGTTACAAATCAAGAAAACAATTAAATAAAAAAATCTTATTTTTGCTTTCCTTAATCTTACAGAATGGGCCCTAAAAATGAACTGCTGGCTTTTTATGTTGTTCGTTGTTTAGAGGTCCGTGTGGGTCCAAGTGCAGCCGTAGTTGTCTTGGACCCTGTGCATATGTGGATTGGGATTGCTCCTCCTTTCCTTTGTTTTCAGTTAAATAAAAAATCTAACTTTTTGCTTTCCTTAATCTCACGCAATGGGCCCTAAAAACGAACTGGTAGTTTTTTCTACTGTTCGTTGTTTAGAGGTCCGTATGGGTCCAAGTGCAGCCGCAGTTGTCTTGGGCCCTTTGTATATGTGGATTGTGATTGCTCCTCCTTTCCTTTGTTTTCAGTTAAATAAAAAATATTATTTGTCATTCCTTAATCTCACGCACCTGCCCCAAAACGAATCAGGTAGCTTTATCAAGTTGTTGCTGTTTAGAGGTCCTGTCCAAGTCATGCGATCGTAGTTGTCTTCGGCCAAGCATAGGTGGATTAAGGGATTGCACCCTCAAAATATTTTCAAAAAAAGAAAACAATGCATTCGTTTTTCAATTCAAACACCTTTCAAAGGTCAAGCCTTCAACTCAAACTAGAAATACGTAAGCCTTAAATTTTCCATTGCACCGGGGCATACGTAGGAGCAGGGTCAATTCCTGTCAGGCCAACCCCCATCAAGTATTTATTTTCACATTACTTAAAGGGATCAAACAATTTCAAAAATCACTGATCTAGAAACACAGTTCAGAGCAATAAATCTAAGCTACATGGCGACTTCGATAACATAGGTCTCAGAGCAATAAATCTAAACTACATGGTGGCCCGACAAACATGTGCCCGAAAGCCAGAAATCTAAGCTAGAGGCGCTCCGACAACATAGGGGCCGCAAGCGTGAATTGAACTACTATGGCACGACAACATAGGCCTAAAAGCGAATCTAAACTATATGCGGCCGACAACATAGGCCTACGAAAGCAAGAATCCCTAAACTATAAGGCGCTCCCCGACAACATAGGCCCTGAAGCAAGAAATCTAAACTACGATGCTGACAACATATAGGCCCCAGTAAATCTAAACTATAAAGGCCCGACAACATAGGCCTGGCGGTAAATCTAAAACTACGGTGGCTCCGACAAATATAGGCCTAAGCGAAGGAATCTAAACTATGGCGGCTCCACAACATAGGCCTAAAAGCGAAGAATTTAACTATGGCGACGACAACATAGGCCAAAAGCAATAAATCTAAACTACCTCGTGGCGACAACCTAGGCCCCAAAGAAGAATCTAAGCTAGAGCATGACACGACAACATAGGCACGGCCGGTAAATGTAAGCTAGAGGCGACTGGACAGGGCGGTGAGCAAGAATGCAAAGATAGATGTAATCTTTATGGCGACAATATAGGCTTGATGAAAAAGAATGCAAAGATGCAATGCTGCATGGCCGACAATAGGCCAAGTGAGCAAGAATGCAAAGATGTAATGCTATGGCTCCACAACATAGGCCGGAGCAAGAATGCAAAGATGTAATGCTATGGCCCTCGACAACATAGGCCGCTGAGCAAGAATGCAAAGATGCAATGCTATGGCCCCACAACATAGGCCATGAGAGCAAGAACGCAAAGATGCAATGCTATGGCCTGACAACATAGGCCAGTGAGCAAGAACGCAAAGATGTAATGCTATGGCCTGACAACATACGTCAGTGAGCAAGAATGCAAAGATGTAATGCTATGGCCTGACAACATAGGCCAGTGAGCAAGAATGCAAAGATGTAATGCTATGGCCTGACAACATAGGCCAGTGAGCAAGAATGCAAGGATGTAATGCTATGGCCTGACAACATAGGCCAGTGAGCAAAAATGCAAGGATGTAATGCTATGGCCTGACAACATAGGCCAGTGAGCAAGAATGCAAAGACACCTATTAGTAGGTTTTGGGCGGAGAGAAACCTTGTGATTTTGTTTGCAGACTCTGACTCCCGGGCTTTCTTCTAGCACCGATCATATCTTTCAGAGTGAGCTAGACTCTATAAGCCATTTGCTTCTTTGATTACTTTGAGAAACATATCTGTTTGCATGCGCTGCTTTAATAAGATTTTTGGGTCCAGAGAACTTATCATTAAGAAAATTTCGACATAACTTTTACTTTAGCACAGTATTAGTAATCTGTAATTGTCATTAACATGAGTAATTACATTCTGCATATACATTTTGACAGAGAAAAATACAGTTGCATGTGATGAGGAATCAATAAGATAGTCAAAGGACATAGGGTGTTTTTGTGGCGAGGCGTCTGGTGAAATAGTTTTGGTTGGCGATGATGCCTTCGAGAAGATTAGAGCTAGTATTGTATTTCGGCGATCTCTTCGTGCATTGTCATCCCAACTTCTGAAAAGCCAAAATTTTGCCCCAGCTTATTCAGCTTGCCCCCGACCGGTCTTGAACCTTTTACTAGAGCCATGGATATCAGCCCATTTCTGTCCCAGCATGATTTTGCCCCAGTGTAGATGGAGACTGCCTGTTACCCTTTCTTGCCCTCTCTAATCAGGAGGGACGAATTTTGTTTTGTCGATGCCGTTTTTTGATTAAACCGCCCTTTCGGGTTTTCGGTTTAAGATGCTTCTTACTTGAATCGCCCTGACTTTTGCCTAGGTCAATGATGATGGACCTAGCGGGCTGTTCTTTCTTGTATCGCCCTAGCTTTTGCCTAGGTCTTTTTGATGGTTGACCTAGCGGGCTTTTCTTTCTTGTATCGCCTTAACTTTTGCCTAGGTATTTTTGATAGTTGACCTAGCAGGCTTTTATTTCTTGTATCGCCCTAACTTTTGACTAGGTCTTTTTGATGGTTGACCTAGCGGGCTTTTCTTTCTTGTATTACCCTAACCTTTGCCTAGGTCTTTTTTATGATTGACCTAGCGGGCTTTTTTTTTTCTAAGCGTAATATTTCTTGACGACATCCGAATTGATAGGGTTAGGCAAGTCTTTCCCATCCATGTCGGCCAAGATCAAGGCGCCTCCGGAGAAAGCCTTTTTAACTACATAAGGTCCATGGTAGTTCGGAGACCACTTCCCTTGCATCGTTTTTTGCATAGGCAATAACCTTTTGACCACCAAATCTCCTTCTTGAAATTCCCTAGGATGGATCTTCTTATCGAATGCTTTCTTCATTCGTCTTTGGTATAATTGGCCATGGCATATTGCCGCCAGCCTTTTCTCTTCAATTAAGTTCAGCTGATCCATCCGAGCTTGGACCCATTCGGCCTCTTCCAATTTAGCATCCATCAGGACTCTCAATGAGGAATCTTGACCTCGATTGGGAGTACGCCTCCATTCCATATACTAGTGAGAATGGCGTTGGCTCTTAGATGATGTACCTGACAGAGGTCCCAGATGCATGCAATGCATAAGGGAGCATTTCATGCCATTCTCTGTATGAGAGAACCATCTTCTGAATTATTTTCTTGATATTCTTGTTGGCCGCTTCGACCGCTCCATTCATCTTCGGTCGATAAGGGGATGAATTGTGATGTTGGATCTTGAATTGGCCGCATAATTCTGACATCATCTTATTGTTGAGGTTTGAGCCATTGTCTGTGATGAGCTTATTGGGTAGTCCATATCGGCAAATCAGCTCTCTCTTCACGAATCTGACTACCACATTGCGAGTCACACTAGCATATGAGGCAGCCTCGACCCATTTGGTGAAATAGTCGATGGCGACTAATATGAAGCGGGGTCCATTGGACGCCTTGGGCTCTATCGGGCCAATGACATCTATTCCCCACATGGCGAACGACCATGGCGAGGACAGCACGTTCAACGATGTTGACGGCACATGGATATTGTCTGCGTATACCTGAAACTTATGGCAGGTTTTGACGTGTTTGCAACAGTCAGCTTCCATGGTCAACCAATAATACCCTGCCCTGAGGATTTTTCTTGCCATGGCATGTCCGTTGGCGTGAGTACCAAAGGACCCTTCATGAACTTCTTTTAGAATTTTTTCGGCTTCTGCTGTGTCTACGCATCTGAGCAGAACCATGTCGTGATTCCTCTTGTATAGGATTTCTCCATTGAGGAGAAAACCTACGGCCAATCTTCGTAAGGTCCTCTTGTCGTTTTCAGACGCATCGGCAGGATATTCTTTGTTCCTTAAGAACTGCCGGATGTCATGATACCATGGTTTTCCATCCGGTTCCACTTTTACCGTTTGACAAAATGCCGGCCTGGAGCGATGTTGGATGTGGATGAGAGGCATATCCTCTTCTTGTCCAATTTAAAACATAGAGGACAAGGTGGCTAGGACGTCTGCTAGTTGATTATCTTCCCGCGGTATATGCGAGAAGGTGATCTCCTCAAAGTATTCTAGCAGTTCCTGGAGACGGGCCTGGTATGGCACTAGCTTTGCATCTTTGGTCTCCCATTTTCCTCTGACCTGGTGAATGACCAAGGCTGGGTCACCAAAGACCCTTAGGCATTTCACTTTTGCTTCGATCGCGGCTTGAATCCCTAAGATACAAGCTTCATACTCTGCCATATTATTCGTGCAGTCGAAGGCTAGTCAGCAATGGATAGGTATGTCTTGTCTTTCCGGAGAAATCGATAACTCCTATACCGTGGCCCATCATGTTGGACGCACCGTCGAACAACATCATCCATTTCTCTTCTTCTATCTTTTCTTCTTCACCAAAGATTGCCATTAGATCTTCATCGAGAATTCCAGATCGCATGGCCTGTAGTCTTCTAGCTTGTTGGGCTAAATATTCTCATGAGTGCAATCGCCTTTGATGATTTACATACAAGATATCATATTCGGAAAGCACCATCTCCGCCCATTTGGCAATCCGTCCGACAATGCAAGTTTCTCGAATATGTACTTGATCGATCCATCCTGGATATCAACCACGTGGTGACTTAGCATATATTGTCTTAGGCGGTGTGCCGCCGATGCAAAGAGCGCCGGCAAGTTCGTTAAGAGAATATCTAGCTTCTCGCCAGAACTTCTTGCTCGTATATTGCCTCGCTCCTTTCTCCCGGATTGTCGTGTTGACCGAGCACACAACCCATTGATTGGTTCATCATAGATATAAGATCAAGGGTCTCCCAAAGAATCGGCGTACCAAGACTGCGTGGGTTACAGAATATGATTTGATCTTCTCAACTTCAGCAATCCTAATCCCAACTCATGGGTTGATTCTTGCGCATTAGCTTAAAGATCGGCTCCACTTAGCCGTCAACCTGAAAATGAACCGAGAGATATAGTTGAGTCTTCCTAGGAAACCTCTGATCTCTTTTCCGTTCTTGGAGCCGCATGTCTATAATTGCACCTAAGCTTTGTCCGGGTCGACCTCATGCTCTTCTCACCGACAATAAAACCCAAAGTTTCCCCCGACCTAACCCCAAAGGTGCATTTAGCCGGGTTCAACCGCAGCTTGAATTTTCTGAGCCTCTCAAACAACTTTTTCAGATCTGTGAGATGGTCGTCTTCCGTCCGGATCTTAATCATATCCACCGACTTCTATCTCCTTGTGAATCATGTCATGGAACAAGGTTAGCCATGGCCCTTTTGATAGGTTGCCTCGGCATTTTTCAATCCAAAGGGCATGACTTTGTAACAAAAGGTTCCTGTGCCGTAATAAAGGTGGTCTTTTTCTCCGTCATCTTCCCATCTTGATTTAATTGAGGCCCAGAGAAACCGTCCATGAATGAAAAGTAGGATAACTGCCCAGTATTATCAACCAGCACATCGATGTGAGGTAGTGGGAAGTCATCTTTTGGGCTGGCTCGATTGAGATCCCTGTAGTCTACGCACATTCGGACCTTGCCATCTTTCTTGGGGATCGGTACTATGTTAGCGACCCATTCGGGGTAATTTGCAACAGCCAAGAAGCCGGCGTCAAACTGCTTCCTTACTTCTTCCTGGATTTTCAGAGACATCTCTGGTTTCATCCTTCTCAGCTTTTGTTTGACTGGAGTATATCCAGCTTTCATAGGCAGCTTGTGCTCCACTATAGAAGTATCTAAGCCTAGCATGTCTTGATAAGACCAAGCGAAGATATCACTATAATTCTGTAAGAGTGAGATCAACCGTTCACGATTGTCTCCAACGATAAGCGTGCATATCTTGACTTCTCTTTTATTTTCTTCGGTCCCCAAATTTATTAGATCCACAGGTTCCTGATGAGGTTCAATTGTTTTAGATTCGCGTTCCACCAATCTCAACATCTCATCGGTGGGTTCGCATTCAAATTCTGCCTCTTCATCGGCCAGGTCGTCAATACAGTCGAAATCGCCTAATACAATACTAGTACTATCGTCGCGAGGCGGTTTCAAATCGGATATGCGTGTTGGGTATGAGAAGAAGAAATAAGATATATATTTGACAGGAGGAAATATATTGAGGAGTAGAAGAGAGGATAATGCAACTGTATTTATTACTTGTCAAAAATATGTACAAAATGTTTATGTATAAAATTTTGTTATGACAATTACAGAATTACATTTGAACTGAACCGAAAGTCAGAGGTAGATCGAAAATTTCCCAATTGGTCAGTTCTCGTCCAGGGGGACAGGGCGTCACCAAATCTTCAAGAGTCAACGTCCCTTTCTCGTCTATGATTGCAACCATGCTTGAGTCTTCGAAGCCGGCACTTCGGAAACTTTGTGATATGTGGCACAGAGGGACCTTGTTATAACGGGGTCTTACTTCCTTATCCTCTTCAGTGGGTTGATATCCCAACCCATATCGCCGTCTATTCTTTTCTACTAGCAATGGCTGATATAAGCAGCCCTTATTTTGCCCCAGTTTGCCGCCTGGCTTGAACCCATTCTTTAGCATCACTCGGGCTATCATCATTAGAGCTTTAGGGGGCAGCCCATGGTCAACCACGTCACCTTCCTTAATTGTAGTGACATTGGCGACTTCTAAAGCTTGGAAATGATTTTCCAAAGCTTCTTCAGCAGCCTCAATATAAGGAGGATTAGTGGGTTTGCTGACCAAATAGTCTTCCTCCGCCGAGACGATAATTAGTCTATCGTCCATGATGAACTTCAACTTTTGATGTAAAGTTGAAGGGACCGCTTTGGCGGAATGAATCCATGGCCTACCCAGTAGGCAGCTATAGGCTGGTTGAATATCCATTATTTGGAAAGTTATGTCGAAGATGACCGGGCCAATTTGAACTGGCAAGTCTATTTCGCCGATAACTTCCCGTCTTGACCCATCGAATGCTCTTACTACCGTAGAGCTAGGCCTCATATGGATCCCTTCGTGCGACAGTTTAGAAAAGGTCAATTGAGGCATCACATTTAGAGAAGAACCATTGTCTATCAAGACTATGGCTAGGATGTGATCCATGCACTTGACCGATATATGCAATGCTCTATTATGTCTCGCCCCTTCCTCAGGGATTTCACGGTCAGCGAAAGTTATGAAGTTGTTGGCAGTCAAGTTGTTGGCGATTCCCTCGAATTTGTCCACTGAGATGTTGTGGACTACATGAGCCTCATTCAGGATCTTTAGTAGCACCTTCCGATGGGGCTCCGAGTTCATCATTAAGGCAAGTAGTAAGATTTTGGCAGGTATACGGTTCAGCTGCTCTATTACTGTATACTCGCTTTGCCTTATCAGTTTTAGGAACTCACAGGCCTCTTCATCTGAGACGGCCTTCTTTAATTCCTTCTGCACCTCCTTGACGGCAGTTTCAGGCTCCGTTCCAGCCTGACTCTCCTTTTCTTGAATGGCCGGCTGCCTTCTTGCATCTTCAGCAAGAGCGTAGATGCGACCGCTCCTGGTCACTCCTCCTATTCCGGCTATGTTGGTTACGTCAGGTGAAGAGCTCTCCAACATATCCTTTTCAATTTTTCCTCCCCGAACCTCTACATCATACCTCCAAGGAACCTCCTTGTTACTATGGTACTGGAAGGGTCCTGGCACTTTTATTGTAACAGGTCTCATCCCGTTGGGCGTCGGCGAGACCGACGGCTCAGCATAGCGGATAACCAGGGGTTTAGGATGCCTTGGGAAGGATTCATTGACCATGTTCACCTCTTCCTCAATCTCAATGCAGTTCACTGAGGGCCCTGCTCCCCCATGGTTTGGCAGTGGGTTGCTCCCCAGACTAGGAGCATCTTTTTCAAAGTTGAGCCATTTAGCATTAATCAACTTCTGGATCCTATGTTTCAGGGCCAGACAGTTTTCAGTGGAATGTCCCACTGTTCCGGCATGGTAATCACACTTGGCCTCTAGATTATACTATTTTGGATATGGGGGTTCCAATGGCTTCATAGGAACTAGTGCAACCAAAGAGTTTTGAATCAAACGGGGCAGCAACTCCGAGTAACTTATCGGAATCGGATCAAATTGCACTACTTTCCTCGGGTTATTATTGGTTTTTTGTTGAGGTAGGTTAGAGTTAGTGTTTTGGTTCCATGGTATTGGGGGTTGTTGTTGAGGGAATGTTTGAGGTGATGGAATCGTGACGGTGGTGTTTGGATGGAACTGGGTAGGTGGGTTATAGGATGGTTGGTAAGCAGGTTGGGCGGAGGCTACCATATGCGGGTGCGTGGGGAATTGTGATTGATAGGGTGTTTGGTAGTTAGGTGGGGTCGTGGTTGATTGATACATGGGTTGTGCGGGAGTTGGTCGGTTTGGATCTGAGGAGACATAATGGGTCTCGGCCTCCTTTTCTTCCATGTATTATTTGTCGGCTTTTTCGTGCTCACGTTGCCGACGGCATTATGTATGATTCTTCCTCGGTGCAGCCCACTTTCTACGCGTTCTCCTACCAGTACCATGTCTGAGAAGATAGCAGAGACACTACCTACCATCTTGTCATAGTAGGGTGCAGGGAGTGTCTCCATGAATGTGCTAATCATCTCTCGCTCCAGCAGGGGTGGCTGGACTTGAGCGGCTAGCTCCCTCCATCGCTGAGCATATTCTTTGAAGGACTCATTTTCTTTCTTGACCATGTTTTGCAGCTGAGTCCTATCGGGTGCCATTTCGATGTTGTATTTGTATTGCCTAAGGAAGGCATCAGCTAAGTCCTTCCACGAACGGATGTAGGACCTCTCAAGCTGGGTATACCAGCTAGCCGCTGCTCCTGTCAAACTGTCTTGGAAACAGTGAATAAGCAGCTTGTCGTTGTGTGAGTGAGAGGCCATTTTTCTACAATACATCGTTAGATGGCTTCTCAGACAGCCAACCCCTCGGTATTTCTCGAATTCCGGAGTCTTGAATTTTGGCGGTATGATGACATCTGGTACGAGGCAGAGCTCAGAAGCCTCGACTATTCCATGTCTGCCTCCCTCGATAGCCCTGACCCTCTCTTCTAGATGCATCCATCTCCCTCCAAGAAGGGCTTCTTGGTCAGCCGTTCTTGGCCATGGCTCGTTTAAGGGCTAGCTGACGTGGTGGGGTAAGGCATAAGGTCCCCCGGGTCTTACAACATGACCGTAGGGATGTGGTTGGTGGGTTGATGAACAAAGAACGAACAACGAGCGAGTATGTGGGTCTTCCAGGCGCAGTGTTCATATGGGTATAGTCGGGGTGGACATTATATGGGTATGTAGCAGAAGAAGTGTTTGTGCTATAAGGGTAGGGATGCATGCTCGTGTAGGCTAGGTGTGAGTGTGGTGGATAGCCAGTTGCAATAGCGGGAGGCATGTAAGTTGGTGGATTGATATGAGGGTTGTGAATGTTAAGGTTCGGGTGTGGAGGTCCAACAGGGATGTTTGGATGAGGCTGATGGGAAGTAAGGTTTATGTGGAGCGGTAGTGCATTATGGTTTTCGCTAGCCAAGATCCCTTGAGACCCATGAGGAGGTTCATAGCCAGGTGGTAAGCCATACGACCACTCTTGTTCGGTGACAGTCTGAAGAGGCATAGATGTAGTGGTTGTGTGCCTCAATGCTCGGGTCCTCTGCGTGGCTTTTCTCAAGTAGCTTCATGAGCTTAGCTACTTGGTCTTTTAACTCTGCGACCTCACTGTGAAGCTCTTCATTCTGTGTTTCCAGCTCACTCATGATTTTGGTTCTTGATCTGGTGCTATATGAGTGCCGGGGAAGTCGTGAGTCCGCTATTTTGTTACCTGTTTGAAAAAGTTAAATTTATTAATGAATTAATGATAATAATAAAAAGTTTGACTATACGGTGAATACGGAGGGACCAGGATTCGACTGAGTGCTGATCGTATGCATCTTTCGTGCTTTGAGCGTGAAATGGAAATTAATGTGGAATTGCAGAGAAGAGCGCGTTTTATTCAAAATAGATGATGCCTATTTTACATTTCTTTCATCTTGCTTGGCCAGTACAATATATTTTTTCATCCTTAAGACTAGGTCTTTACAAGTTTGAATGAAAATTTCTACTGAAAGTGTGGAGTGGATGCAGAGAAGCTCTCCCATTTCTTCTTGAGTGATTGCGTAACTCTTCTATGGTCAGACTCGCTAGCCGAGCGCAGTCTTGAAAGCATCTGATCCAAGATGTTCAAATGTATCTTTATACCACCCGCTTCCTTTTGTATGTCCTCATTATGCCTTTTTGCTGCATTCTTATAATCTCAAGGACCTTCCATTTTTTCCTCATTCACCTCATCCTCGCCAAAGGCTATGAGTAGGCCTCGATTTGTCGTTTCATGTCCTCTATCTTTTGCGCAATTCATTCTCTCCTCTATCACACTCGTCTCGCCTACGCTTTGACTCTCCTTTTTTCAGCGGCTAGATCTGATTTTTTCTCTTCTCGCAATTGCGGACCTTGGCCCTTATTTGCTCCAAGGCACCCCTCAACTCGGCCGTTTTCTTGAGTGCGGCGTCTCTTTCTTGTGCTCTCATGCCGAGCTCTTTGTTGGCGCTTGCAAATTCATGTGTACTCGAAGCGCGCTCGCTCTCCTCGGCACTGATCTCGGATAGAAGCTAAGAGAGCTTTATTCACTTCGTCTTCTTCGCCACTTGTTTCCTCTCTTGTCGTTCTTTCAGCAGTTCTTCCTCTAGCTGGGCATTTCTTTTGATCATAGCCTCTAGCTTCTCTCTCAGGCTTTTGACAATCTCGTCTTCAAACACCGCGGATGTTGATTGACCTTCGGATGTAGGAGCAGGTGGTTTGAATGGCAATTTGATGTGTTGCACCCTGTCTCTAACCCACTGCTTGTATTCTTCCTTAGCGCAAAGACAGACTCCCAAACTCTTTCCCTTTACGGGTGACCTCCTCCCATGCCTCTCGAACCTTACGGAGGATTTCGGCAAAGTCTCCTTCATACTTCAAGTAGAAAGGAGTCAACAGTTCATCAGATGGAGGTGCTTTAATAGGGTAAGCCAGCTGTCTTTGCCCCAGTATCGGGTTATAACTGATACAACCTCTAGCTCTCATGAGGGGTGACATTCAAACCTCCTTGCAAGTGGTAGATGACCCAGCTTCTCTATTGCCACGATAAGGTTGCCATCTAACCTGGTCTTCGGTCAAGCCGCTTAAAATGGGAAGACCATTCGAGGTTGCTCATCTCTGCTTTCACCGGTAGTTCAAGAAGTCCTGCTTATGGGATGTTGTGTCTTCGTGTCCTTTTGAAAATATGAGCGGTGATCCATCACTCTAACAACACAGGTAGGCCGAGCATATCAATCTTGATCTCTTTTTCTCATGGCAGAAGTTCAGTGCATACACATCCACGCCAACAAGGTCAGCCACGATTTTCTTTATCTCTCTTGGCTAGAAGATATCGATCACGCTCGGATCGCACGGTGTCATCTATATAAGGAAAAGTACTAGCCCATAGATGGTAAGGCTAACACATCCATGTATATCGCCCACAGTTTGTTGTCGGCCAAGTGTTGCATACTTTTCCAGAAAATTCTCTAGTGAACCCCTTGACTTGGCCTTTTGTCTCGATAACCCAGCCAAACGTTCCCCCAAGTAACCCAAGGCCTGTGGCAACCCTTAAAGAGGAATGATGTTCTAGGTATTGATACGGCCTAGTTCTCTCCAATGGCAGATCCAAAAATCCTGCTCGAACTCCTCTAGAGTGGAGCCAGCCCGAAAGTCTCGAGAATGTAAACACACGAGAGCGCGATCATAATATTGCACCATGGTAGTGTGCTCCCTTCTTGCACTTGGACTTTTAAAAGCCTCGTATGTTGCCATACCTTTTGGTGAAGGCCATTTGTTGGATACCTGATAACTTGTTTGCAAACACTCTAAATCGCTAAGTTCGCTTTTTTGACGCCGATCGTCCTCTTCTTTCTTCAACTGTTCAGATTCCACATTAATTTCCATTTCACCCTCTTTTACGATAGTCACCGAGAATCTGATCCCTCGAAAGAAAAAAAAAATAAAACAAATATGTTAGACTCTAAATGAATGATATTAATGCATGGTATGAAGACAATAGATATGGTTACTCTTACTATCCTCCCTCCCTCTTTTTCTTTGGTTATTTTCTTTTTTTATTCCTCATTTTGATTTTCCTTTTTTGGAAAGATTTTTCTCTCACCTTTCTTATTGGTCTACCCTTTCTTTATTTTCCTTTTCTCCTCCCTTTCTCTCTCTTTTTTTGTCCACTTTTCTTTCTCTCTTTTTTTTTCTTTTTTCCTTTCCTTTCTTTTTTTCCTCTCCTTTTTTTTTCCACTTTTCTTTCTTTTAAATTTAGAATTCTACAATTGCAGGTAAATAAAGTCTTACAGAACTGATGTCGTGTAAATAGGGCGTGCCCTCCTTGTGTCCTAGAGAGGTGACCTGTCCTATGGATCTAGGGCTTTTAATGCGTGAGCCTTTCCAAGGTAGGTTGTGATCCTAGGGTATAAAGGTCACTAGAGCCAAGTTCCAGTCCATAATGCTTGCCACAATAGTAGAAGTAGCCACTAGTTGCGGGGCATTATGAATAGGACGCACTCTAGCTGGGATTTTCATGATAGTCATCAGACGACGCAGCCCCAAGATGACACCATTAGATCCTCTAATCCTAGGCAGACACTCGAGCCCGGTATAGGGCCCCACTCATAATAAAATGTATACGATGCAGAGGGCACTTTATTTTGGGATACCGCAATTGGGGAACTTTGTACAGATATAGCAATTTATTGTTTATCTATCCTAGGGTGTAGAAAGAGTAAACAATAAAGCAAGAATAAATCAACAAATAAATAACATGCAATGATTAAATCATGTACATAAATAGGAAAGGGATCGAATATAAAATACACTCAAATAAACGGGTTTGACTCTCTGAAAATCCCCAGTGGAGTCGCCATCTGTCGTAACCGTGATTCCGGCGAGACGACGAACTCGCTAAAATTTTGAAAATGAATTGTTTTGATCGATGTGGAGCCGCCACCAAATTTTATTTAAGGGAAAAGTTTGGAAAAACCTTAACTAGAAAATGAGACTCGAGGTTCGGGAGTCGGTTACAAGTGGGGAAGGTGTTAGGCACCCCACTTGCCCGTTCCAAAGAACGGCACCCTTAACTGAGTATGTGATTAAAAAAACTGTTTGGATCCCTTTAATGTGAAAAATAATTTGATGGAGGTTAGCCTGACAGGACTTGGTCCTGCTCCTACGTATTCCCCGGTGCAATGGGAAATTCAAGGCTTACGTAGTTCTAGTATATGAAGGCTTGACCTTCAAAAAGTGTTTCGAAAGAATGTTTGAAGATTTTGCTATTTGAAAAGTAGTTTTATTTTTGGGAGGGATCTTCGGTCCACTCATGCACAAGACCCGAGGCGGCTAAGGCAGCATAGGGACCTATACGGACTGCTAAATGTTGAACAGCAGGTAAACCGCCAGTTCCCCATTTAGAGCCCATTGCGTGAGACCTAGCATCCCCAAAATATTTAGGAAAAGATGTTTTTTATTTTTGAAAAGGACCTCAAGTCCACTCATGCACAAGGCCCGAGGAGGCTAAGATAGACAAGGACCTATATTAACTCACTAAATGTTGAATGAACAAGAAAACCGCCATTTCCATTTAGAGCCCATTGCACAAGGAGACTCAAAGATCCTAAAATACTTAAAAAAACATTTTCGAAAAAAAGAGAAATACTTCGAATTGATGTAGGTCATAAAAAAAAACAGATATTGAGACAATTGGAAGTTTAATGTAATTTTTGGCAATAATGGGATTTTTTATGAGATTTTTACGAATTTTAGATTTTTTTATTAAAACCTTTTTGTAATTTCCGGACATTTCAATAATTTTCTGAATTTTCTATATTTTTATTAATTTTCTGGAGTTTTTATTAATTTTCTGATTCTATATTTTTATTAATTTTTCTGGAAATTTTTTATTAATTTTTCTAAATTTTCATATTTTTATTAATTTTCTGTAATTTTTATTAATTTTCTAAATTTTCTATATTTTTATTAATTTTCTGGAATTTATTATTTTTCTTGGAATTTTGGTTAAAAATTTTTATTTTGGAATTTCTATTATTTTTGTTGATTTTTGATTTTTATTAATTTTTATTTTTTGTTAAATCTGGAATCTTATTAATTTTTATGTATTTTTGTTTTTATTAGTTTTTATTTCTTTATAAATTTTCTTAATTTCTGTTAATAATTTTTTGTATTTCTGTAAATTAATTTTTACTTTCTGTAAATTTTTATAATTTTTTTTTATTATGTAAATTAATTTTTACTTTCTGTAAATTTTTATTAATTTTTTTATTCTGTAAATTAATTTTTACTTTCTGTAAATTTTTATTAATTTTTTGTTTTTGTTTTGTTTTTTTGTAAAATTTTTTATTAATTTTTTTTGTTTGTTTATAAAAGAAAAGAGGCATTTAATAATTTGTCTCGGTGGGGGTAGAACGGGCATTTGTGAGAATGTTCGAGGGCATTCTAGTATTTTATATTCGAGGGACTGAATAGGCATTCATTTGAAAGATCATGGGTTTTTTTGGGACTCGGGGTAGTTTGAGTAAAAGAAAGGAAAGGGAACAAAATTGCTACCCCCAGGGCTCGAAGCAAGGCTCATGGAGCTTGTAGGACTGGGATATCAACCACTGAGCGTGTGCTTTATTTTAAGACGATAGTTCTTGGACTAAATCTTAATGTGGCCTTTGTGCGCCCTGCATGCGATTGCATGGCCTGGGCTTTTGCAACATCACGCTATCCTGCTCAGGACCCTTCCTTTGAGCCATCCTCACTATCCTGGGCGCCTCTCCTCTTTTAGGTGTGGCTATTTGTCGTGGTAACAGTAGAGAATATGTCCCTTCTGCTGGTAATCCCAACCCCGAATTTATCAGCTATTCACACCATCAACCCTTATCGAGCCTAAGGCTAAACCAGGTGGAAGGCAAACATGGGTTTGTTTCCCCATCCTACCCCGATGTTTTTTTTTTTTGCTCTCTGAAGTAAGAGATTCGAAGTCTACTCTTGATGAATCAGGTGTTGTACTATAGGGCTGAATCTGGGAATTTATGGAGGCAGACAGGGATATGGAAGAGGTTCAGGGGTGACAACTACTGGGGCAGAAGGGACGAGTGAAATATATGATTCGTGAAGAACGAATACCACTCTGTGGATGTCAATGGGGTTACTGATTTCACACTTCCATGGAACCTTAAGTTAAGGTTTATGGTATTTATTTAGGACCTTATGTTTACTTTGGTGTCACGTATTCAGCAGGAAGGACGAAGAAGAATTTGGGCACGTGAGTCTCGGTTAACCTTATCTAGAAGTAATACTGGGACCAGAGTCCCATTTATTCAAGCTTTCCACATACAGGGGATATTCTTGGAGTTTTTAAACGTTATAAATGGTTCATGGGGTGTTATGTAAAAGCGCTGCTTGGGTGGTCTTAGAAATATTCATGGGCTTAGCCATGGCTTTAGGTTCAATGAATACTTTGGTCAAAGGGGTGTTGAGAGTAGGCTCTCCTAATGGGCTCATTCTTGCATTTGAATAAGTATATTTTGAAACCTCTCCCCACTCGAACTCTCTATTCTTGGTAGGTTTGATTCTTAGAGAGTTTTGCCAGAGCCTAACGTTGCTCGACCATGGTAACATACCTCATTGAACACCCCGAAGTGTAGGAAGGGATCTTGGCCAGACGGCAGAACCCTTTTGGCAGTTGACTCATACCCCTGTTCTCCCCAATGAATCCGAGACCTAACTCTTGCCATAATCAACACTGGGTGGTCTTATTTCTAGTGCTATGGTTAATTCTCTTTGATTTCCGTCGAACGGATTGAGCATGCGATCATATTGGTGTCATCTACTTGAACATATATTCCATATATGACCTCGATATCATTCTCATTAATTTATCTTTCTTTCTATTCTTGGTTCATGGCTGATCCTGCAACCCCTAAAAGTTATTATTCGCCACGTCTACATCAATCACTGAGTTACCGCCTCCTACTACATGACTTACCTATTCATTAAGCGAAATTCCTCTTGGTTCTTGGTCTCTAACAGAACATGCAACATCTAAAAGTTATCGCGACTAAATTGAACGCAACTTTATACTAAACAATGGATACTTTTGGTAAAATTCTTGATTAATCCCCTCGCCAAAAGAAATTCTATGGATCAGCTTTCTAACTAACTTGTTGCAAGATCAGGATTGATCCTCTTCTTCTCCTGATGAACTCTCTCTTCACTTGCCCAATTAGCAACGGAGCAAGAAATCTTTTTCCAGACTCAGACCGAGGAAGCCTTGATTTTCCGGAGATCGTTCTCTTCCGAAATTCCTAGCCCAGCAGAAGGTGTATCGAAGAATTTTTCTCACTCCCGATTCTGAACACTCCTGCCCCTTTTATACCCTCTTTTGACCTTGTCCCTTTTTGCAAATAATGATTTTATTTTGACCTTTTTGATTTTGCTTTTTCGTCCTTTTGCAAATTTCAACTTTTCCAGTTTTTTATTAATTTTCCAAAAAACAGAAAAATTAAGATTTTCATTTCTTCTGATTTTCTTTTTAAAACTTTCTCTAATAATTTTTCGTTTTATTTCTGTTTTTATATTTTTTATTATTATTATTTTTTATTATTTCAGCATTATTTTTTTCAGAATCAGCTTTTATTTATTTATTATATATATATATATTTTTTATTTTGTTATTTATTTTTTTCTTTCTAATTCTTGATTTTCTGATTTCTTTATTGTTTTTTCCAGAATTTTTCAGATTTGATTATTATTATTAATCTTCTTTACTTTTCTTTAAATTCTTATTACCCAATTTCTTTTAATCCTTTTTTTTTTACTAATTCCAGATTTATTATATATATATTATATATATTTTTGTTTATTTTGTTATTTAAGTTAATTTTTATTTTTGATATAGGTCTAATTGACAAACTGACTTTATTTTATTTTCCATAAAAACTTTTGTCTGTTTTCTGTTTTCTATTTTCTGTTTTCTGCATTTTTATTATTAGTTTTTTGTCTGTTTTTTTTATTTTTATTTTTTATTTATTTTTATTTTTTTATTATTTTGATTTTGTATTAGTTTTGAGTTTGAATCTTTTTCTTTAATTATAATTCTAATTTATTTTGAACTTCTTTTATACATTAATCACCTTAAAATGGGTCTCGGACATAATTGGGTGTTTACACCCTTCACAATGAGTCCCCATTCGAAGCCCACGCCTGACTGTTAGTGGAGATCCCTTGCAAAAAGGGGGCGTACATAGTGAACCCGTAGGGCACCAATACCTAGAGTTAGGTAGGCCCTCCAACAGGTGTGAAACGGGAAACCCAGGGACCTTCATCCCCTGGTAACGAATAAAGGCAGAGTTGAAGTGAGCACCAAATGAGTAACCAAAGGCAGGGAGGAAGCGAAACCAGTAATGAACCCCCATGCAAGAAACCAACCCCAGCCATGCATGGGCGCATCTGTGGGTTCGTGAAGGAAACTAATACGAAGACGGACGCGGGTACCAAGGCCATGCAACGTATCGTATGGGAGCATCGCCCCTTCCATGAGATGAGCGAGTGAGGTAGAGGGTTCAACACCACCAACACAGGGCACAAACATTGGATACGAGGAGGCCCCAAGGGTGAATTACTCTACATTGGACGCCACACTCACTGCCCCCAGCTGCTAGCCATGATGCTCGCTGCTCCATCACCACGACCCTTCTCCTTAAACACCAAGCGCACCTGCACGACCTCTTGCACTCCGCTGCCTCTGGGAAACCAACTCTCTTCAGGATTCAGTTCTTAACTCTCACGAAGAGGATCGTCGGGTCGGAGGGAGCCATGAACACCAAGAAGGAATCCCACCAGAGAGAGAGTATCGCCATGCCGCCCTATCCCTGACTACACGACGAAATTGCCTTACGCGGGTTCTAATACACTCCCCGGGTTTGCTAGAAGAGCACCAAGTTCATGGCCCCAATGGATCGTGTGAAATGAAGGAGGCATGTGAGTCAGCCACGTATGTCATAAACCATGCAGAAGTTATTAATTAGACCCCCTGCAACAACGAGTGCGATTGAGGGTAAATCGCCCTTCCCCAGCAGTTGTGATGAACACCCACGAGGCACACCAAGGACGTCTTGATATTCGAAGGTCAGTAAAGAGAGGAATGAACTGATCGAGGTGTCCGAAGCAAAGGGCCATGCGCAAAGACAACGCACGTTCAGGAAAATCGAAAGAGAATCATGGTCATGTTGGGGAAATGTGGCCATGAGTTAATGGAGCGTCCTCATGGGCATGGTGATGGAATAGGGTACTATCCTAAACGAATCATTCCACATCCTTCCAATAACAAAGAAGTGGCACCCATGAAAAGGGTCTCAGAAGCTTTTCAAACAGATTGAGGAGCTCGGTGCGGGATGCCTTCCATGACTTGGCCTTTTCTGCAACGCAGAGGCACAAACGGTAGTCCGCCTCACTCACGGTGCCGACCGGAGCAAGCCCCACCTACTCCTGCACAAGTTGGCCAAGCGCCTATCAGAAAGAACCCAGCCAATGCCAGTGCAAAGCCCGGCACAATACATCAAACAACGAGAGACCTAGACTGCAAAGACGCTCGACGAGGGGGAACCGTGCAAAGCTGGTTGAGGCGGTGTAAGCTGAGCATGACAACACCCCTTTTGAGCATACGTGAAATGTCATGCATGTAGCAAAAACTCAAAGGAAGGCGTGGGCCCCACCAAATAAAATAAAAGAAGGAAAAGCTTGCAATGTGATACGCCACCTGAGCTAGCATAAGCAGTGGCGCAAAGTATAGAGATTATATTAAATCTCCCTTTACTGCTAAAAGGTCCCTCAACTTCTAGAATTTGCAACTAGGCCCCTCAACTTTTCATATTTACATTTTGACCCCTCAACATTTCATATTCATATTTTGACCCCCAAATTTCCCGAAAGTTTGCTTATGCCCGCCTCCAATAGTTACAAATCAAGAAAACAATTAAATAAAAAAAATCTTATTTTTGCTTTCCTTAATCTCACTTTAATGGGCCCTAAAATGAATCATTGGCTTTTTATGTCGTTTCATTGTTTAAGGTCCTAGGGGTCCAAGTGCAGCCGTAGTTGTCTTGGACCCTGTGCATATGTGGATTGGGATTGCTCCTCCTTTCCTTTGTTTTCAGTTAAATAAAAAATCTAATTTTTTGCTTTCCTTAATCTCACGCAATGGGCCCTAAAAACGAACTGGTAGTTTTTTCTACTGTTCGTTGTTTAGAGGTCCGTATGGGTCCAAGTGCAGCCGAGTTGTTCTGGGCCCCTTTGTATATGTGGATTGGGATTGCTCCTCCTTTCCTTTGTTTTGAGTTAAATAAAAAATCTTATTTGTCATTCCTTAATCTCACGCAACGGGCCCTGAAAACGAACTGGTAGCTCTTACTGTTGTTTGTTGTTTAGAGGTCCGTATGGGTCCAAGTGCAGTCGTAGTTGTCTTCGGCCCTATGCATAGGTGGATTGGGATTGCACCCTCAAAATATTTTCAAAAACAGACAACAATGCATTCATTTTTCAATTCAAACACCTTTCAAAGGTCAAGCCTTCAACTCAAACCAGAACTACGTAAGCCTTAAATTTCCCATTGCACCGGGGCATACGTAGGAGCAGGGTCAATTCCTGTCAGGCCAACCCCCATCAAGTATTTATTTTCACATTAATTAAAGGGATCAAACAATTTCAAAAATCACACACTCAGTTTAAGGGTACCGTTCTTCGGAATGGGCGAATGGGGTGCCTAACACCTTCCCCATTCGTAACCGACTCTCGAACTTCGAATCTCATCCTTGAGTAAGGGTTTTTTCCAAATCTTTTTCGCTTAAATAAAAATTTGGCGGCGACTCCACTTTATCAATAAAATTCTTTTTCAAAATTTTAGCGAGTTCGTCATCTCATCGGAATTACGATTGCGACCGTTCGTAAGACGCGTCAGCTTTGAGAACCCGTGCCACATGTCTTTCCCCCTGTTAGAGTCGAGGTTGAAGCTCCTGATTAAGCCACATGGTTCACCTTCGTTCGAGAAAAAAGACGAGGAGAGTATTCCGTGTTTGTCCATAAAACTTGGTTAATAGTAACTAGCAGGATCGGGAGGGAAATTTATCAAGACCTTCTGAAAATGCTGAAGCTAACAAAGTACAGGTGCGTCGTTGAAAGGGTTCTTGACCCTAGACGAGGTTTGTCTTTGCCAACATCTATCGAAACCCACTGAGCCCCTACACCCTGTAATTTCTCGGGCAACCAAGTGGGGGGGCAAGAGGGACGTGCCACTCACTATTAGTAACATGGAGAATTGGTGATGAGGGTCCATCATTTTTCGTAGGGAGAAATGCTTGAGAGAACCCAATACCGAGGGCATCCACATGGGTAGTGCGTTCGAAGAAAATCCTGCACCCCCACCCCTTGTAACGTAGTGTCCCATAATACTCATCATGAGCCTTCAACAACCCCCAACGACGCCACCATGCGTCTCACATCCGAGCCATCCCTTGTGCAGAAAGGATAAAGGCCACGCACTTGAGTATAGTAAATTACGTCGGTGGAAAGAGTCGGGATCGTAAGTCGCTGGATTTGTGATTACGAGTGAGTGAAGTGAAGGATATGTTAGCATTGATCATTAGGGTAGAATCACATAGACGAGTGTTGAAGAGGCCTCGATCGGACCTAGTGGAACAAGGAAGGAAGGCACAACCATTGTCAAGGGGGGACTCCAAATAACCGTTTGGCAAGTGCACGAAAACGAAGAATGACCGCGGGAGTGTATTAAGGGAGGGGGAGACATAGACCCGTTCACCGTCAACGAACTTAAGAAGCAGGGGCGTCGGACACATATCAGTAAAAATGCAAGGGCCCGTTCAAAGAGTTTCTTACAAGGGTGCCCTTCTTGAGAATGCATCGATTACAAGACTTAAAGGACGTACTTGGAGGTAGCCAAAGGGGTGGCAGAACGCGTGGAGGCGGACGTTGAACCAGACCTGTAGGCTGAAAGACACACTCCAGGGTACAAATGGGGAAGGGAAGGAGCGGTCAACCTGCATTCAAATGAACACGTTCTATCCAAAGTCGAAATGTTCATCTAAAAGAACTGGTCGAAACGACCCGGTAGGTGCACGCCATGACTCCCACACACTGCAAAGATGATCGGCTCACTCCTGCGTCAGGTGGTAGAGCAACTGCGAACCATGTAAAGCTAAGGTTCCCCCTCCCTTGTGTACATGATCCTGCAGGGTCCAAGGACGCAGGCTCCAACGCCTACTATGCGAACAACCTAGAAGACATGGGCTCCTATACCCCTAATGCAGCACAAACTCCTGCTCGGTTACCAAGACGTCTAGTTAACCCACCTTCAGTGCGTCGGGTGATTTGATCTACAACCATGGTGCCCTGTACCAGTAAAACCGAATATGGCAAGGTCTCTGTGTCGGGCATACCAGTTCCAGGTTCCATACGTGGGAGTAGTGAGCGAAGCACCTTCCTATCGCAAGATATAATTCCTCACAATCCATGACGTTCAGTGAATTGATAAACATGTCCCCTGCATGATCCATGGCGTTCGGTTGCTTAGGGAATGACGAGATATCGTGCAAAGCAACCTTCGTTAATCTAAGGTGCATCTATATAAGTGTATGTCCGACGGCACGTGGGCCCGTCCATGCGCTCCTTCCAATGTTCCCCACGGTCCCATAAGTTGGAAACCCATTTCCTAGCATCTGAAGCTCATCCCAAGGCAGAAGGTGGTCGAGCTCACTTCACCAGCAACCCAATTCAGCACATTAAATGGGGAAGGGGCCCACTACCTAATTTCAACCAAGCCCTTGAATTCCGCACAATTACAAATTGAGCCCCTGAGTTGTTCGAAATCGCACTTAAACCCCTAAGCTCTTTAAAATTACAATTAAGCCCCCCAGACATCACGTATTTACGATTTAACCCAAGTACTTCCCGTATTTATAATTTGACCCCAATACCTCCCATATTTACAATTTGACCCCAGTACTTCCCATATTTACAATTAGGCCCCTGTATTTCCAATATTTACAGTTAGACCCTGCATTTCCGGTAATTACAATCAAGCTTGATTTCTTTTGCCGCCTGACAAAGTAAAAACTCTTTTAACAAATAAAAAACTCATTTTGCATTTCTTAGCCTCACGCGATGAGCTCTAAGCACGAACTGGTAGCTTTTACTACTATTCTATGTTTAGAGATTCGTATGGGTCCCAAGTGCAGCCGTAGTTGTCTTGGGCCTTGTGCATTTGTGGATTAGGAATGCCCCTTCTAATAAATAAAAAACTCATTTTGCATTTCTTAGTCTCACGCGACAAACTCTAAACACGAACTGGTAGCTTTTTCTACTGTTTGATGCTTGGAGATTCATATGGGTCCAAGTGCAGCCATAGTTTCCTTGGGCCTTGTGCATATGTGGATTAGGAATGCCCCTTTTAATAAATAAAAACTCATTTTTCATTTCTTAGTCTTACGCGACGAGCTCTAAGCACGAATTGGAGCTTTTTCTTGCTGTTCGATGCTTAGAGATTCGTATGGGTTCAAGTGCAGCCGTAGTTGTCTTGGGCCTTGTGCATATGTGGATTAGGAATGCCCCTTTTAATAAATAAAAAATTCATTTTTCATTTCTTAGTCTCACGCGACGAACTCTAAGCACGAACTGGTAGCTTTTTCTGTTGTTCGATGCTTGGAGATTTGTATGGGCCCAAGTGCAACCGTAGTTGCCTTTGGCCTTGTGCATATGTGGATTAGGAATGCCCTTTTCAAGGAAAAAACCCATTTTTGGAACCCCTAGTCTCACGCGACGAACCCTTAGCACGAACTGGTAGCTTTTTCTGCTGTTCGATGTTTAGGGATTCGTATGGATCCCAGTGCCGCTATAGTTATCTTGGATCCTGGGCATAGGTGGACTAAGGATTCTCCTTAAAATATTTTCAAAACACTTTAGCCATTTTCAAATATTTCTTTTCAAGCAGCTTTGAAGGTCAAGCCTTCGAGCACCACTCATTTTCGAACACTCCTTTGTCAAACACCTCTGAAGGCAAAGCCTTTACAAAACCATAACTACGTAAGCCTTGAGTTTCCCATTGCACCGGGGAATACGTAGGAGCAGGATCAAGTCCTGTCAGGCTAACCTCCATCAAGTTATTTATTTTCATGTTAATTAAGGGATCAAACATTTTCAAAAATCACACACTCAGTTTAAGGGTACCGTTCTTCGAAACGGGCGAGTGCGGTGCCTAACACCTTCCCCACTTGTAACCAACTCCCAAACCTAAATCTCTTCCTCGAGTCAGGGTTTTTTCCAAATCTTTTTCCCTTAAATAAAAATTTGGTGGCGACTCCACATTAATCAAAATATTCTATTTTTAAATTTTAGCGTGTTTGTCGTCTCGTCGGAATTACGGTTGCGATAAATGGCAACTCCACTGGGGACTTTAGAGAGTCAAGCCCACTTAAATTGAGTGTGCCATATTGATCCCTTTCTCGTTTATTTACACGATCTCGTTCTTGTTTACTTGCACAATTTGTTTATCTGTTATCTATCTGCTTGTTTATTTGTTTATTCGTTGTATAACCTTAGGATAGACAAACAATAAATTGTTATATATATTTGTGCAATTTCCCCAATTGCAGGTATCCCAAATATTTGTGTGCCCTCCACACATCATATATATGCATTTCATCTCATGAGTGGGGCCTTATACCCGGGTCTGAGTGCAGCTTAGGACTAAAGGGATCTAGTGGTGTCACTTTGGGGCTTACGTCCCATTTGACTATCACGAAAATCCCAGCTAGAGTGCATCCTATTTGTAATGCCCTACAACTGGTAGCTTTTTCTGCTGTTGTGGCAAGCATTACAGATTAGAACTTGGCTCTAGTAACCTCTTATACCTCATGATTACAAACCACCCTATGAGAGGTTTATGCATAAAAGGCCATAGACCCTTAGGACAAGTAACCCACAAAAAAGGCAAGGAGGGCACACATACCCTTTTCAAGATACAAGACTCACATGATGTTCACAGGCATTCGAACTGAAGTGGTGAAAGGAAGTTAAAAGCTAAAATTGGGGAGATACAAAACCAAAAAAAAATCAACCAAAAAATAAAAAATAAAATCAAATAAAAATAAAGAAAAATAGAAAGTTCTAGGAAAAATTAGAAAAAAATAATTTCTAAAAATACTGAAAATATAAAAAGATTCAATGGGAGAGAAAATGAAATTTCGAAAACCTAAAGAATGCTTTCTAGAAAAATTTTAGTAAAACTAAAAAGATTTTCAAACAAAACTAAAGGTTTTTCTAGCACAATAAATATACCAAAATTCATAAAAAACACAAAATTGTTAAGAAATCAAGGACAAATAAATTAAATCACTCAATTCTTCTCAAAATGTTCAAATCTTCAGTTATTTGTGCATAGCATGCGTGCATTCATACATTAAATAAATTTATCATTGAAAAAAAAATATTTCAAAAAATCACTCCACACATTTTTCATCTTCATACTCATTTTACATCAACATTTATCATTCATGATTTTTGCATCCAAATTGTTTCTAAAAAAAATTAATTTTAATTGTAACAGAAAAATTGGAGAAAGACAGCTTCCTCGACATCCTTATAGGACCCGAGCACAATCAATAATCATGGATAAGCTGGAAAGGCAAAATGAGGAGTTAAGAAATAAGGTCAAGACTCTAAAGGATCAAGTGGCCAGACTAATGGAGGTCATCCAACTGTCAAAACGTTCCAAGAGAACCAGTTGACCCATTATATCCTCCTGACTTCAATCCTCAAAACCTTCACTGTTAACCATGCCTCCACAAACCGAAGGAGTTCAGCATGGGTATCCTCACGGGCATGCACCCACACAAACCCAAAAACTCAACCAAACACAGTCCCAAACACATAACCTACCTCCAAACGCCACTCCACAAGCTTATCAAATAGCTGTTGGGGGAGCGCACCCTGTGTTCACCTAAGGGCCTCACCCTATATACATACCATCTTCTCAACCTCACCACATGACAGAGGAAAACCCCAGCCATCCTTTTAAGGAGGATACTGAAAAGTGGAAGGTTCTAGAGGAAAGGATCAAGGCAATCGAGGGAAATGCTTATGAAGCCAGAGACGCAGCCGATCTATGCTTGGTTTGAGATATGGTCATCCCTCCCAAATTCAAGGTTCCTGAATTCGAGAAATATCAAGGGACTAGCTACCCAAGAAAGAACCTGGCCATGTATTGCAGGAGGATGTCTCCCTGTATGCACGACGATAAGCTGCTTGTCCATTTCTTTCAAGACAGCTTAATTGGGGCAGCTGCCAACTGGTATACTCAGCTAGAGCGGACACACATCCATTCATGGAGGGACCTAGCTAAGGCCTTTCTGAAACAATACCAGTACAACATGGAGATGGCTCCGGACTGAACTTAACTCCAGAATATGGCCAAGAAGGGAGACGAGACCTTCAAGTAGTATGCTCAAAGATGGCGAGAGTTAGCTGCTCAGGTACAACCTCCTTTGTCTAAGAAAGAATTGGTCAGCACGTTCGTAGACACACTCCAAGATCCTTTCTATGACAAGATGATTGGCAGTGTAACTACTAGCTTCTCTGATGTCGTCATCATTGGAGAAAGGATCGAGGGTGGCATGCGCCTTGGAAGGATCGCACATAAGTCCACAGGGACGGTTGATGCCTCTGTTGGAAAAGGGGAAGACAGGGAGACTTATAATGTGACTTCAAGTCAAGGACGGTAACATGCCTCGATGGCACCTTATGGACCAACTGGCTTCCAACCTTCACCATACACACCTTAGATACCATATCCTTACATCGCCACCGCCTACCAAACACCCTACCATCCAACTTACAACTATCCAATGCCAATCCGACCGTCCACACCATACATGGTCCGAACACAAGCCATGAGCCCAAATCCTAGCCAAAACCAAAAGAAGGAGAAGGATCCTGTCCAGTTTGATCCCATTCCAATGACCTACATGGAGCTGCTACCTCAGCTAATCCAGAATTCCCTAGTGGTTCCATATCCACTGAAACCTCAAGAACCACCATATTCTAAATGGTACGATGCAAATGCCATATGTGACTACCATGCAGGGTACATTGGTCATTCTACAGTAAACTGCCAGGTTCTGACACGTAAGGTGCAAAGCTTGATTGATGCTAAACGACTAGATTTTGGGAAGATTGCTCCTAATGTGGGAAATAATCCAGTGCAGAATCATGAGACCTCATCTACTGGCTAAGAAATAGGATCAGCGCAATAAGTTGCCTTGTACAAATCGAGCTATTAAGGAAAATCATCCAGATTTGTCATATTTTTCAAAAATCAATCTTTTGTAAATAAATCTCAATGAATAATGCAAAAATTACATTTTTCATGTTTCTTGGGCACGTGCTTTATATTATTGGCTTCACTTCTAAAATTTACCATTCCTTTTATCCACTCAGCCCGCTTCTTATCCTACGCCTAAAACAATAAATACCTGTTGGTGACTATGCTAGTGTTGTAATAAATAATCTTGAACGTCTTATTAATCAACCTCAAAGGAAAAAACCAAATGAGGAAGCAACATAAGCAACCAGGGATTCCAAATAGACCACCCATTGCAACCTTAAAATCAAGAAAATGTCTTGTCAAATAAAAAATATCCCGCTCGAACAAAGTTCAAATCTAGGAAAAATTAGGGATGCAAAAGAAGATCTGCTGAATTAAAGGTCAAAGCGATCCAAGCAAGGTCAATATTTGATCAGTCAAAAATAAAAAGAAAAAGGAAGCCCGCTAAATTAAAATCAAGAAATAATCCAGGAAAAATCAGGATCAAAATTCAAGAAAAAGAAGAAGGAAAACCTACTAGACTAAAATAAAAATAATCCAGGAAAAATTAGGGTCAAAAGATAAATCAACAGAGTCATGATCAGGAAAAGTCTTGTTGGATTAAAATTTCAGAAACGATTCAGGCAAAATTAGGATAAAAACAAAAGCTTGCCAGGTCGAAAACTCTCGAAGGCTGCCTAGGCAAAAGTTAGGGCACATAAGCAAAAAGTCCGCTAGGTCGAAAACCCTTAAAGGAAACCTAGGCAAAAACTAGGATCAAAACAAGGGCCCGCTAGGTCGAAAACCCTCAAAGGGCGGCCTAGGCAAAAGTTAGGGCACAATCAAACAGAAGCCCGCTAGGTCGACAATCCTCAAAAACGACCTAGGAAAAAGTTAGGACAAAACGAAAGGCCTGTTGGGTTGAAAACTCAAAGGAACAACCCAGGCAAAAGTTAAGGTCAAACCAGGAATCCTAGGACAATCTAACGTTTTTGCACCTCGTCTTTCCTAAAACTAAGGCAAAATTTTTCCATTTCTCAAGTTTGATTAATTTGACAATCAAGATCAAGAAAAGCAGCATTGGCATTTTTCATCAAAAGGTGCCATTTGGGCAATCAAACCCACCTCTTTCGTCATCCTTTCCTTTCAAATACACTACCATAAAACATATGACCTCAAAATTCCCTATCCTTTTCCTTTCACTGGCCAAAATTGCTTTGCGCCCTCTAATAGTGCGCATGCCAGAAAGAAATGTGGAAAATGTAAAATAATGAAAAGATTAATTTTGAAAAGTCATGACAAAATCGGATGAATCTTCAATCATCATAACATGGCACGATTATTTAGAGTGATCCTCTTACCAGCCATAATACCACAAAAAAGAAGTGTGTGTCTTATTCGATAATGCTGACAACTGTTGGGTCTCAAAGATCCTGGAAAAGAAGGTTCCAATGTTGACCAAGAAGTTAAGCAATAGAGTCGATCTAGCTTGTCTTGATTCCTGATTCCCTTCACACCAACTATGGGGTTGTCGAGAAAGGATATGACAAAAAGTTTTACACCATCTCATGGTTTGCATTCATCCCATAGCACCCATTTCATCAAATAATCATTTTAAGCATAAAAAAGGAATAAATAGAACATCTCATCCTTCTACATTTATTCACGCATCACATCTGATTATTCAAACGTTGCATTCTCATCCATTCATCCAAGCATCGCAATAAGTATCTTGTCATTCAAGCATCCCATAATTCACTTTTCAAAATTAATTAAGACCAGTGCAGATTTCCTAGACCAATTAAAAAAAATCTAGTTTAAATTGGGGCAAACGCTTGCCCACAAAAATTTAATTTGAGGTCAACCTCAAACTCTAAATCTAGTTCACACTGGGGCAAACGCTTGCCCACAAAAATTTAATTTGAGGTCATCCTCAAACTCTGAATCTAGTTCAAACTAGGGAAAACACTTGCCCACAAAAATTTAATTTGAGGTCATCCTTAAATTCTGAATCAAGTTCAAACTGGGGCAAGCGCTTGCCCACAAAAATTTAACTTGAGGACATCCTAAAATTCCGAATCAAGTTCATACTGGGGAAAATGTTTGCCCACAAAAATTCTATTTGAGGTCATCCTCAAATTCTGAATCAAGTTCAAGTTGGGGCAAACGCTTGCTCAGAAAAGGAAAATTGGGGCAGCTCCCGATTTCAGAAAAATCCAGATCAAAAACTGGAGCAAATATTTGCCCAAAATATTCAAGTAAGGGCACCCTCTATTTCATCAAGATTCAAAACCAGGGCAAACGTTTTCCCAGAAAAATTCAAGTTGAGGCATTCCTCGATTGCCAAAAACCTTCCAAACTGGGACAAAATGTTTGCCCAAGTTTCTTCAAATGCTTAAAATCCTTCGAGTTCAAGGTCGAGTAGGTTATTTGTTTTAATTCAAGAAAGACAAATTTCATAATAAGTTGTCCGAGGCAGTTGACGAAGAAGTCCATATTCCACCCTCACATGCATTCCTAGGGCACATCATGTCATTCCACCTTTACATTGCCTGCACCAACAGATTTCATTCTTGTGCCTGCCTAACAGGCCACTTCTGCTTTTTTGCCTGTCTTAAAAGGCCACTCTGCTCTTTGCCTATCTTAACAGGCTGTTTTTCCATTACCTGTCTTAGCAGGTCAATCTTCATTTTGTTTTCACATGACCTGTCTTAACAGGTATGTATCATTCATGCCTTGCTTGTCTTAATAGGCCATCTCTGCTTCGCCTGTTTTAACAGACCATTTCTACTTTCTGCCCGTCTTAACAGGTTCACTTCCATCCTGTCAACAACAAGACCTTTACTTTTACCTGTCCTAAATAGGTCATTTTTCATTTTCCTTTGCCTGCCTTAACAAGTTTTCATCATTTTTCTTCCCTATCTTAACATGATGTGAACGTGGGTACCACGATAAGCAAAAGAGATCATCTAGAAGATTATCTACAAGGAATGGAAGGTCCTATGATGAGAAATAGGACCAAACGCATGGAACAAGCACTTGAAGGTCTCATCAAGGAAGTTGAAGAAAAAGACTACGTGGATCCAAGCCCAATTCCAACATGGGTTAATTTATATAGTCATATAATTGAAGATCTTAAGTGATAAAGTTTATGATTGGTTATAGATTACATTAGGATTTGATATTTATCTTGAAGTTATTTGTTTTAAAATTAAATTTGTTATCTTTTTTACTAGATTAGGTTCGCTACAAATAGGGAGTTAGAATTCAGTGAAAAGACAGATTTTGAGGACCAATCATATTTTCTCTTTGAGAGTTTTTCATCTCTGTGTGAGTTGATTCCCTTGGTTCTTGGGCAAAGAACTACCTTTGATAATGTTGGTTCTTTCGGCAGGTCACGGTAAGGGTCACGTTCCTCTTGATAACTTCGGTGCTCTCCAGCAAGTCGCGGTTGGTGTCGGGTTCCTTTGTTTTATCTCATCTTATCTCACCTTATCTTACCTTACCTATCTCATCACATCTGATCCTATCTTATCCCATCTTACCTTATCTTATCTTATCTTACCTTATCCCATATCATCTTATTTTATCTTATCCTAATCTTACCTTACCTTATCTTATTTTATCCTCGATTTCAAGACGTTTCGTATCGTTTCGTGATTCCATTCATTCGCGTAGAGGTGAATCATATCATTTGGCATCGTGAGTTTCGCTCTTGAATCAAAGTCATCTATCCTTTGTTTTATTTTTCTCGTATTAAAGTTTCTAACTACCAAATATTACAAAAAAAAAAGTTGTGGTAAAGATTAAAAAAAAAGAAAAAAAAAATTATGATAGAAATTAAAAAAAAAAGTGAAAAAAATTCAAAAAAAAAATTCAAGACAATTGAAAAGAAAATCAGTCTTCATTCAATATAATTTTTTTCAGTTCTTAATTCTTGACCAATATTCCTCACCTTATTCATCTTATGTATGTGTGACTCTTTCGTTATCTATGGGAAGATCAACTTGTGATGTTCTTGGTTCAAGGATTTATAAGGAGAATCGAGAGGTAAATGGAAAGAGTTGGTTAGAGCATTATAGAAAAAGCCAATTCGAGTGTAAACACGAGTGAAGAGCGTCAAATATTGAGGGGAGAACTTAGAATCAGACGGTGGATGTTGTAGAGAAAGAAGACGATATTGAGAAAAAATGATAGCAACTTAGGGAGTATTAAATTATCTTTTCCACCATTCCAAGGAAAGAATGAACCTGAAACTTATTTGGAGTGGGAAAGAAAAGTAGAGTATGTGTTTGATTGTCACAATTACTCGGAGGAGAAAAAGGTAAAACTAGCCACTGTATCTTTTAATGATTATGCTAATATTTGGTGGGATCAATTTTTCCTTAATAGGAGGAGGTATGGGGAAAGACCTATACGAACGTGGGAAGAGATGAAAGTAGCCATGAGACGAAGATTTGTACCAAGTCACTATCATAGGGACTTGTACCGCAAATTACAAAGTCTTACTCAAGGTGCTATAGGTGTTGAAGATTATTATAAGGAAATGGGAAATTGCCCGATAACGGCCAATGTGGAGGAGGATAGGGAAGCCCTACTATGGCAAGATTCATTGGAGGATTAAAAAGGGAGATAGCTGATGTGGTAGAACTACAACATTATGTAGAGATGGAGGAATTGCTTCATAAAGCTATTCAGGTGGAAAGACAACTCAAATCTAGGAGCACTCACAAATATGCTTCTAGTTCATCATGGAAGTCCAATTGGTCCAACAAGAAAGAATTTCCTAAACCAAAGGAGGAATCTCATGGAAAATTCGCAGTTTCTATTTCCAAAGGTAAATTTGAAACTAAATCATCTAATAAGTTAAGTCACATTCATTGCTTTAAGTGTCAAGGTCTGGGACATATTTCTTCTCAATGTCCGAACCAGAGGACTATGATCATTCGTGACAATGGCGAAGTGGACAGTGTGAGCTTGGAGGAAGAAGAAATGCCGAAGTTGGAGGATTGTAGTGATGTGGAGATAGCAGAACCTGTGTATGGAGAAATCTTGGTCACAAGACGTGCATTGAACATTCAACCAAAGGATGAAGGAGATTCAGAGCAAAGGGAGCATATATTCTATACTCGTTGTCATGTGAACAACAAGGTATGTAGTATGATTATAGACAGCGGCAGTTGCACCAACGTTGTTAGTACATTGCTAGTAGAGAAATTAAACTTGCCTACTAAGAAGCATCCTAATCCTTATCGGCTACAGTGGATGAATGATTGTGGGGATGTAAGGGTTAGTAAGCAAGTCTTGGTGTCTTTTTCTATTGGAAATTATAAGGATGAGGTGTTGTGTGACGTTGCCCTTATGCATGCTGGGCACTTATTGTTAGGACGTCCTTGGCAATACGATAGGAATGTTATGCACGATGGATTTAAAAATAGATATTCTTTTGTAGTGGATAATCGAACAATTGTATTGATTCCATTAAGGCCTGTTGAGGCTTATTCTGACCAAATGAAAATTTCAAGAGAATGTAAAATGAGAGAAAAAGAATTAGAAAATCAAGAACAAGAAAAGAGAGAGAAAATTGAGAGTGAAGAAAAAGTAGAAAGTCAAAAAAAGAGTGAGAGTGAAAGGAAAGAAAAATCAAGAATTAAAGAAAAAGAAAAGAGAGTTTGTGTATTTGCTCACAAAGGGGAGGTTGAGAGTGTTTTGAGGGAAAAGGAACAAGTTCTTGTACTCATGTACAAGGATATTTATTTTACTAACAACCATAACTCCTCTTTCCCTAGTGTGTTGAATCTTTGTTGCAGGAATTTAATGATGTATTTCCTAAAGAACCACCAACGGGTTTGCCTCCTATAAGAGGCATTGAACACCAAATTGATTTTATCCCCGCGCTGCGATTCCAAACCGACCAGCCTATAGAACTAGTCCTGGAGAGGCCAAAGAGATTCAAAGGCAAGTAAAGGAGTTGATGCAGAAAGGATATGTGTGGGAAAGTCTTAGCCCGTGTGCGGTTCCTGTTATCTTAGTACCAAAGAAGGATGGAACCTAGTGTATGTGTGTGGACTGTAGGGCTGTCAATAAGATTATGGTAAAGTATCGATATCCTATTCCGAGGTTAGATGATTTACTAGATGAATTGTATAGCTTTTATTTGGTCTCTAAAATTGATTTAAAAAATGGATATCACAAAATTCGTATGGAGGGTGATGAGTGGAAGACTGCTTTTAAAACAAAATATGGGTTATACGAGTGGGCTGTTATGCCATTTGGTCTTTCTAATGCACCAAGTACCTTCATGAGATTAATGCATCATGTCTTGCAAACTTTTATTGGAAAATTTGTTGTTGTTTATTTTGATGATATTTTAATATATAGTAAGACAATGCATGAACACTTAGATCACTTATGTGTTGTGTGTACTGCCTTACGAAGCCATGAATTGCATGGTAATATTGAAAAACGCACTTTTTGTATGGAATCAGTTGTCTTCTTAGGGTTTATTGTAAGTTCTCAGGGAGTTAGCGTTGATGAAGAAAAGGTTAAGGCAATTAGAGATTGGCCCAGGCCTACAAATGCTAATGAGGTAAGGAGTTTCCATGGTTTAGCAAGTTTTTATAGGAGGTTTGTACAAAATTTTAGTTCTATAGCTACCCTTTTAAATGAGCTTGTTAAAAAGAATGTTAATTTTAAATGGGATAAGAAACATGAACAAGCTTTTAATTTATTAAAGGACAAGTTAACTAATGCCCCTGTATTAAATTTACCCAATTTTGATAAAGTTTTTGAGATTGAATGTGATGCCTCCTCCGGGAGGGTATAGAGCCGCTTTAATGCAAGATACCAAACCCATGGCATATTTTAGTGAGAAACTTAGTGGAGCGGCACTCAACTATCCAACCTATGATAAGGAGCTCTATGCCTTGGTGAGGGCCTAACAAACTTGGCAACATTACCTTTGGTCGAAGGAATTCGTCATCCATTCAGATCATCTTAGCTTGAAGTTTTTAAAGTCCCAAGGTAAGCTCAACAAAAGGCATGCCAAGTGGCTAGAATTTATTGAGATGTTTCCTTATGTTATCAAGTATAAAAAAGGAAAGGAAAACATTGTAGTCGATGCTTTGTCACGAAGGTGTGTATTACTGACGACTCTACAAACTAAATTACTTGGATTTGAATTACTAAAAACCATGTATGCCAATGATGTTGAATTTGGACAATTATGGGCAGCATGTTCTGATCATGGTTTTGAAGACTATTTTAGGCAAGATGGATATTTATTTAAGAAAAATAAATTGTGTGTACCTAAGTGTAGCATAAGAGAAATGCTTATTAGAGAGGCTCATAGGGGAGGATTAATGGGACACTTTAGCATTGAAAAAACTTATGATGTTTTACATGAACATTTTTTTGGCCAAAAATGAAGTATGATGTTAAATTCATTTGTGAAAAATGTATTACTTGCTTACAAGGAAAATCTAAAGTAATGCCTCATGGCTTGTATACACCCTTACCTATTCCTGAATATCCTTGGACTGATATTTCTATGGATTTTGTATTAGGGCTGCCTAGGACCTCGAAAGGAAAAGATAGTATTTTTGTCGTTGTAGATAGGTTTAGTAAAATGGCACATTTTATTGCTTGTTCAAAAACTAATGATGCTACTCATATTGCTGACTTATTTTTTAAAGAGATTGTACGTTTGCATGGCATACCTAAGACTATTGTAAGTGATCGAGATGTTAAATTTCTTAGTCATTTTTGGAGAAACTTGTGGGGTAAATTGGGCACTAAATTATTATTCTCTTTATCGTGGCTCATCCAAACAACATGGACAAACTAAAGTTGTGAATAGAACTTTAGGCACCTTATTACGTACTATAATTCAAAAAAATTTAAAGGATTGGGAGAATTGTTTGCCTCATATTGAATTTGCATATAATAGGGTTGTTCACACATTTACTTCATTTTCACCTTTTCCTACTAATGACTCTCTTAATTTGGATGGAAAGAAAAAGGCTGAATTTGTGCAGAAATTACATGCCAAGGTTCGCGCTAATATTGAGAATAAGAATGAAAATTATGCTCGACAGGCAAACAAAGGACGCACCAAGGTGGTCTTTGACCTTGGTGACTGGGTGTGGGTTCACTTGCGAAAGGAGCAGTTTCCAAATCAAAGAAGTTCCAAATTACATCCTAGAGGAGATAGTCCATTTCAAGTGGTTGAAAGGATCAACGATAATGCTTCTAAAATCGATCTTCCAAGTAGCTATGGTAATGTGAGTGCCACCTTCAATGTTTCTGATTTATCCTTATTTGATGCAGATGACCATCAAGATTCGAGGATGAATCCTCTTGAAAAAGGAGGGAATGATGTGAACGTGGGCACCAAGATAAGCAAAAGAGATCATCTAGAAGATTATCTACATGGAATGGAAGGTCCTATGACGAGAAATAGGACCAAACGTATGGAACAAGCACTTGAAGGTCTCATCAAGGAAGTTGAAGAAAAGGACTACGTGGATCCAAGCCCAATTCCAACATGGGTTAATTTATGTAGTCATATCATTGAAGATCTTAAGTGATAAAGTTTATTATTGGCTATAGATTACATTAGGATTTGATATTTATCTAGAAGTTATTTGTTTTAAAATTAAATTTGTTATCTTTTTTACTAGATTAGGTTCACTATAAATAGGAGTTAGGGATTCAGTGAAAAGACAGATTTTGAGGACTAATCATATTTTCTCTTTGAGAGTTTTTCATCTCTGTGTGAGTTGATTCCCTTGGTTCTTGGGCAAAGAACTACCTTTGATAACGTTGGTTCTTCCGGCAGGTCATGGTAAGGGTCACGTTCCTCTTGATAACTTCGGTGCTCTCCTAAGAGTCGCTAAGTCAGGTTTCCTGCCCTTTGTTTTATCTCATCTTATCTCACCTTATCTTACCTTACCTATCTTATCACATCTTATCCTATCTTATCCCATCTTACCTTATCTTATCTTATCTTACCTTATCTCATCTCATCTTATTTTATCTTATCCTAATCTTACCTTACCTTATCTTATTTTATCCTGATTCTCAAGATGTTCCGTTATCGTTTCTGCATTCCGCTTCATTCGCGTAGGGTGAATCATATCATAACAGGTATCTTGTTTCTTTCTTGTCAGCAACAGGACTTTTTTACCTGTCTTAATAGTTTTCTCTCCTCATTTCAATACTTGTCTTAACAGGATTCCATCAACATTCTACCTGTCTCAACAGGTCATTTTTCGTTCCCCAATACCGGTCTTAATAGGACTCCATCTACATTTTACCTGCCTCAACAGGTCATTTTCATTTACTTTACTTGTCCAGCAGGCTTGCATCTTCCCTGTCATCAACAAGACTTTTCTGTATTTTACCTGTCTTAACAAGTTTCCTTTATTTTACTTTGTCTGTCTTAACAGGTTTACATCTTTCCTATCAACAACAGGATCTTTTTGTTCTTGCCTGTCTTAACAGGCTTTCATCGTTCTCTTTGCTTGTCTAGCAGGCTTGCATCTTTTCTGTCAACAACAGGACATCAAGCATGTTTAAATTTTGTCCACCTGTCTTAACAGGTTTGCATTTATCCAGCAGGATTTCATTTGCATTCTTCCCAGCAATAACGAGACCTCATTTTCATTTTCCTGTCAACAATAAGACATCAAGCATGTTTCAATTTTTTAGGCCTGTCTTAACAGGTTTGCATTTATCCTGTCAACACCAGGATTTTTCATTTGCATTCTTCCCGGCAACAGTGGGACGTCATTTGCATTTTCCTGTCAACAACAGGACATCAAGCATATTTAAATTTTGTATGCCTGTCTTAACAGGTCTGCATTAGTCCTAGCAACAGTAGGATTTCATTTGCATCTTCTCGGCAATAGCGGGACCCCCTTTGCATTCCTTCATGTCAACAACGGGATGTCCATCAAGTTTACTTTTCTGTATTTTGGCCTATAATGTCAGGCCACCACCAAGTTTACATTTCTGCACTTTGGCCTATGTTGTCAGGCCTCATCAAGTTTACTTTTCTACACCTCGGCCTATGTTGTCAGGCCTCATCAAGTTTACTTTTTTCACACCTTAGCCTATATTGTCAGGCTTATCTCTAGTTTACTTTTCTGCATTTTGGCCTATGATGTCAGGCCACCCTCAAGTTTACCTTTCTGCATTTTAGCCTATAGTGTAAGGCCCCCTCAAGTTTACATTTCTACATTCTTGGCCTATGATGTCAGGCCTCATTCAAGTTTACATTTCTGCACTTCTGGCCTATACTGTCAGGCCTTGCATGTTTAATTTCTGCACTTCCGGCCTATGCTCTCAGGCCTTGCGTGTTTAATTTTCTGCATTCTGGCCTATGTTGTCAGGCCTTGCATGTTTAATTTTTTGCACTCCCGGCCTATACTGTCAGACCTTGCATGTTTAATTTTATGCACTTCCGGCCTATGCTGTCAAGCCTTGCATGTTTAATTTTCCGTACTTCTGGCCTATGCTGTCAAGCCTTTGCATGTTTAAATTTCAGCACCTCGACCTATTATGTCAGGCCTTGCATGTTTAATTTCCTACACTTCGGCCTATGTTGTCAGGCCTTTGCATGTTTTAATCTCAGCACCCCGGCCTATGATGTCAGGCCTTGCATGTTTAATTTCCTGCATTTCGGCCTATGTTGTCAGGCCTTTGCATGTTTAAATTTTAGCACCCCGGCCTATGATGTTAGGCCTTCCATGTTTAATTTCCTGCACTTCGGCCTATGTTGTCAGGCCTTCTCATGTTTAAATTTCAGCACCCTGGCCTATGATGTCAGGCCTTGCATGTTTAATTTCCTGCACCCCGGCCTATGATGTCAGGCCTTGAATGTTTAATTTCCTGCACCTTGGCCTATGTTGTCAGGCCTCATCAAGTTTACTTTTCTGTACTTTGGCTTATAGTGTCAGGCCACCATCAAGTTTACATTTCTGCACCCTTGGCCTATGATGTCAGGCCTTACTCAAGTTTACTTTTCTACATTCTTGACCTATGTTGTGAGGCCACCTTGTATCTTACATTTCAGTCCAGCACACCTACCTGTCTTCACAGGTCCTTTTCCCGTTTCACTTTGCCGATCATGACATGCCATTCCCTCCTACTGTGCTTGTTGTAACAGGTTCTCTTCATTTCACCTTGCCTCTCCAAACAAGGCATCCCATTCTTTGCCCACGTTCGTCCTCACAGATCCATCTCACCTCACCTTGCCTGCACATCAGCAGCGTTCGTAGTCTAATTAGGCTACGCAATCAAGCCTTGTATAATTAAACCCTGCGGTTCAGCACATGAAGCCAACAGAGTCACTCAAAAACCACCACTTCCCAGGCATCCATCTTCAAGCTCAAGTCTTTTCATGCTTTTCAGGCACCCTCAAAGCCTACCTCGGACATAATGTGTTCATGTCTTTACTCATTTCCTACCACGATAATTCAGAGAATCATTTCTCATATTATCTGGTAGGAAAATCTATAAAGAGGGGCAAACTGTGAACACTCAATTATTTCTGAGGCCCCGTTTCTTTAAATTAATTCAAATAATTTAAAAATAAACGAGAAACAGAATAATAAACAGAAAAGCAGATACAAAAAACATATGTAAATGAAAAAATAAAAAAATCATAAAGAAAAAATAATGAAACAAAACACAGAAAATAAAGCAAAAGATACATAAAACACAAAACACAAGAAGAAAAAAAGGAAATGAAGAAGGGACTTAAACAAAGAAAAAAACCAAAATACTAAAAAATAAAAAAAAGGGGAAAGAAAAAAAGAAAAAATATAGAAAATAAAAATAAAAAACAAAAATAAAATGAAAAAGAATGAAAAATAACAAAGTTAAAAAAATATAATATGTAAATAAATAAAAAATAAAAAATAAAAAAAATGAAATAATAAGGAAAAAGAAAAAAAGAAAGAAAGAATAAATAAATATAAAAAGAAATATAACAAAGGAAGCAGACCAGGGGTGAAAGAGAGAAAAGGCGGAGGCCCGGAGGGAGGCATTGGTTGAACTATAAATAAGGCCTCTGGGTGAGAAAAGTTTTTTTTTTAAAAAAATCAAGGAAAGAGAGGGAGAAAGAAAGTAGCAAAGGAGAGTGCGGGAAGTCGCTCGTTCTCGCTAGAGATTTATGTATATTTCATAAGAGAGGAGGACACAGAGGTCTTCGAGTTTTGACGGATCATCGGCAAAGGTTCCGATCGTGAGAAAGGAGGGAGAGCGCCGTCGACCGCAACGCTGCAAGCACAAGAGCGATTCGGAGACCTCGCTTAGTTTATACGGGTTAGTCATATTCCTCTTGATATTTATTGAATCTGAAGCGCATCTTGTGAAGCAACGCTGTATGAATTAAATAATGGATCGGGCATTACATGTGAAATGAGGTAGCTAGATCTGAACTCGCCTGAGAGTTGTAGTCGGAAAGTTATAACCTAAAATGACGACGATTTCTGATAAGAATCATACTTTAAAACACGAACTCATAATCAGATAGATGATAGGTCGAGAATTCCAAATGCTTGATTCATGCTCGGAGAGAAGATAATCACGTATCGCAAGACAAACATACTAAATATTAGCAACGTTATAAAGTCTTCCTCTGTTTACATGCGCTAACCAACGTTCCCAGATATTACCCATTTGTTAGTCCTGTTCGTAAGACGCATCAGCTTTGAGTACACATGCCACCTGTCTTTCCCCTGTTAGAGTCGAGGTTGAAGCTCCTGATTAAGCCACATGGTTCACCTTCATTCGAGAAAAGAGACGAGGAGAGTATTCCGCGTTTGTCCATAAAACTTGGTTAATAATAACTAGCAGGATCGGGAGGGAAATTTATCAAGACCTTCTGAAAATGCTGAAGCTAACAAAGTACAGGTGCGTCGTTGAACGGGTTATTGACCCTAGACGAGTTTCGTCTTTCCCAACATCTATCAAAACCCACTGAGCCCCTACACCCTGTAATTTCTCTGGCCACCAAGTGGTAAAGAGGGGGGCAAGAGGGACGTGCCACTCACTATTAGTAACATGGAGAATTGGTGATGAGGGTCCATCATTTTTCGTAGGGAGAAATGCTTGAGAGAACCCAATACCGAGGGCATCCACATGGGTAGGGCGTTCAAAGAAAATCCTGCACCCCCACCCCTTGTAACGTAGTGACCCATAACACTCATCATGAGCCTTCAACAACCCCTAACGACGCCAGCATGCATCGCACATCCGAGCCATCCCCTGTGCAGAAAGGATAAAGGCCACGCACTTGAGTATAGTAAATTACGTCGGTGGAAAGAGTCGGGATCGTAAGTCGCTGGATTGGTGATTACGAACGAGTGAAGTGAAGGATATGTTAGCATTGATCATTAGGGTAGAATCACATAGACGAGTGTTGAAGAGGTCTCGATCGGACCTAGAAGAATAGGGAAGGAAGGCACAACCATTGTCAAGGGGGGACTTCAAATAACCGTTTGGCAAGTCCACGAAAATGAAGAAAGACCGCTGGAGTGTATTAAGGGAGGGGGAGACATAGACCCGTTCAGCATCAATGAACTTAAGAAGCAAGGGCGTCGGACACATATAAGTAAAAATGTGAGGGCCCGTTTAAAGAGTTTCCTACAAGGGTGCCCTTCCTGAGGATGCATTGACTACAAGACTTAAAGGACGTACGTGGAGGTAGCCAAAGGGGTGGCAGAACGCGTGGAGGCGGATGTTGAACCAGACTTGTAGGCTGAGAGACACGCTCTAGGGTACAAATTGGGAAGGGAAGGAGCGGTCAACCTGCATTCGAATAAACACGTTCGATCCAAAGTCAGAATGTTCATCTAAAAGAACTGGTCGAAACGACCTGGTAGGTGCACGCCATGACTCCCATACATCGCAAAGATGATCTGCTCACTCCTGCGTCAGGTGGTAGAGCAACCGCGAACCATGTAAAGCTAAGGTTCCCCCTCCCTTGTGTACGTGATCCTGCAGGGTCCAAGGACGCAGGCTCCAACGCCTATTATGCGAACAACCCAGAAGACATGGGCACCTCTATCCCACAAGCTCCTGCTCGGTTACCAAGACGTCTAGTTAACCCACCTTCAGTGTGTCGGGTGATTTGATCTACAACCATGGTGCCCTGTACCAGTAAGACCGAATACGGCAAGGTCTCCATCTTGGGCATACCAGTTCCAGGTTCCATGCGTGGGAGCAGTGAGCGAAGCACCTTCCTATCGCAAGATATAATTCCTCACAATCCATGACGTTCGGTGAATTGATAAACACATCCCCTACATGATCCATGGCGTTCGGTCGTTCGGCGAATGACGAGATATCGTGCAAAGCAACCTTCATTAATCTAAGGTGTATCTATATAAGTGTCAATCTGACGGCACGTGGCCCCATCCATGCGCTCCTCCCAATGTTCCTAACGGTCCCATAAGTTGGAAACCTATTTCGCAGCATCCGAAGCTCATCCCAAGGCACAAGGTGGTCGAGCTCACTTCACCAGCAACCCAATTCAGCATATTAAATGGAGAAAGGGCCCACTAGCTAATTTCAACCAAGCCCTTGAATTCCGCACAATTACAAATTGAGCCCCTGAATTGTTCGAAATCGCACTTAAACCCCTAAGCTCTTTAGAATTACAATTAAGCCCCCCAGACTTCACGTATTTACGATTTAACCCATGTACTTCCTGTATTTATAATTTGACCCCAATACCTCCCATATTTACAATTTGACCCCAGTACTTCCCATATTTACAATTAGGCCCCTGTATTTCCAGTATTTACAGTTAGACCCTGCATTTTCGATAATTACAATCAAGCTTTATTTCTTTTGCCGCCTAACAAAGTAAAAAGTCTTTTAACAAACAAAAAACTCATTTCGCATTTCTTAGTCTCACGCGATGAGCTCTAAGCACGAACTGGTAACTTTTTCTACTATTCGATGTTTAGAGATTCGTGTTGGTCCCAAGTGCAGCTGTAGTTGTCTTGGGCCTTGTGCATATGTGGATTAGGAATGCCCCTTTTAATAAATAAAAAACTCATTTTGCATTTCTTAGTCTCACGCGACAAACTGTAAATACGAACAGGTAGCTTTTTCTGTTGTTTGATGCTTGGAGATTCATATGGGTCCAAGTGCAGTCGTAGTTGCCTTGGGCCTGTGCATATGTGGATTAGGAATGCCCCTTTTAATAAATAAAAACTCATTTTGCATTTCTTAGTCTCACGCGACGAGCTCTAAGCACGAACTGGTAGCTTTTTCTGTTGTTCGATGCTTAGAGTTTCATGTGGGTCCAAGTGCAACCGTAGTTGTCTTGGGCCTTGTGCATATGTGGATTAGGAATGCCCCTTTTAATAAATAAAAAATTCATTTTTCATTTCTTAATCTCACGCGACGAACATTAAGCACGAACTGGTAGCTTTTTCTGTTGTTCGATGCTTGGAGATTTGTATGGGCCCAAGTGCAACCGTAGTTGCCTTGGGCCTTGTGCATATGTGGATTAGGAATGCCCCTTTCAAGGAAAAAATCCATTTTTGGAACCACTAGTCTCACACGATGAACCCTTAGTACGAACTGGTAGCTTTTTCTATTATTCGATGTTCAGGGATTCGTATGGATCCCAATGCCGTTGTAGTTGTCTAGGATCCTGGGCATAGGAGGACTAAGGATTCTCCTTAAAATAGTTTCAAAACACTTTATCCATTTTTAAATATTTCTTTTCAAGCAGCTTTGAAGGTCAAGCCTTTGAGCACCACTCATTTTCGAACACTCCTTTGTCAAACACCTTTGAAGGTCAAGCCTTTACAAAACCAGAACTACGTAAGCCTTGAGTTTCCCATTGCACCGGGGAATACGTAGGAGCAAGATCAAGTCCTTTCAGGCTAACCTCCATCAAGTTATTTATTTTCATGTTAATTAAGGGATCAAACATTTTCAAAAATCACACACTCAGTTTAAGGGTACCGTTCTTCGAAATGGGCAAGTGCGGTGCCTAACACCTTCCCCACTTGTAACCAACTCCCGAACCTAAATCTCTTCCTCGAGTGAGAGTTTTTTCCAAATCTTTTTCCCTTAAATAAAAATTTGGTGGCGACTCCACATTAATCAAAATATTCTATTTTTAAATTTTAGCGAGTTCGTCGTCTTGTCGGAATTATGGTTGCGATACGCAGAAGGCCATTAAAGGTAGCGTACTTGTTGATTATCTAGCCCAGCAGCCCCTAAATGACTACCAGACCATGCAGCCGGAGTTTCCTGACGAGGGTCTAATGGAGATATTCAATGAAAGGGGGCTAACAAAAGACGAGAAGTGGACGATGTTGTTCCATGGCGCCTCCAACATGATGGCCCATGGCATAGGGGCCATACTCATTTCCCTGGAAAATTAGTACTTACCCATCGTGGCCAGGCTAGCTTTCGACTGCACTAAGAACGTGGCGAAGTATGAGGCTTGTATCTTGGGGATCCAAGCTGCAATCGAAGCTAATGTTAAATGTCTAGAAGTTTTCGGTGATTTAGCCTTGGTCATCCATCAGGTCAAAGGAGAGTGGGAGACCAGAGACGCAAAATTAATTCCTTATCAGGCTCATCTCAAAGAATTATTAGAGCATTTTGAGGAGGTCACCTTTTCCCATATACCTCGAGAAGACAATCAGCTGGCTGATGCCCTAGCCACCTTGTCATCCATGTTCGAAATCGGACGAGAAGAGGACATGCCTCTTATCCGAGTGCAACGTCGCCCTTGACAGGCATTTTGTCAATTGGTGGAAATAGAGCCTGATGGGAGACCGTGGTACCATGATATCCAACAATTTCTGAAAAGTAAAGAATACCCTACCTACGTGTCCGAGAACGATAAACGGACCTTGCACAGATTGGCTATGAATTTCTTCCTCAACGGGGAAATCTTGTACAAAAGGAATCACGACATGGTTTTGCTCAAGTGTGTGGACACAGCGGAAGCCAACAAAATCCTGAAGGAAGATCTGATTGCTACAAACATGTCAAAACGTGTCATAAATTCCAAGTGTACGCCGATAATATCAATTCGCCCTCAACACCTTTAAACATATTGTCCTCACCTTGGCCATTCTCTATGTGGGGGATGGATGGACCAATCGAGCCCAAAGCCTCCAACGGACACCGTTTTATATTGGTAGTCATCGACTACTTTACCAAATGGGTTGAGGCCTCTTCGTATGCCAGTGTAACTCGCAATGTGGTGGTCAGGTTCATGAAGAAAGAACTGATTTGCCGATATGGGTTGCCGAACAGGCTTATCACAGACAACAGCACAAATTTGAATAATAAAATGATGAGAGAGCTGTGCGACCAGTTCAAGATCCAACATCATAATTCCTCTCTGTATCGACCAAAGATGAACAGGGTAGTCGAGCTGGCCAACAAGAACATCAAGAAGATCATCCAGAAAATGGTGCTCTCATACAGAGAATGGCACAAAATGCTCCCTTATGCATTGCACGCATATCGGACCTCCATCTGTACCTCTATTGGGGAAACTTCCTTCTCCCTCGTGTATGGAATGGAGGTCGTAGTCCCAATTGAGGTAGAAATCCTGTCATTGAGAGTACTGATGGATGCCAAACTGGAGGAGGCTGAATGGGTTCAAGCTCGGGTGGACCAGCTGAACTTGATTGACAAGAAAAGATTGATTGCAATGTGCCATGACCAATTGTACCAAAGAAGAATGAAGAAAGCATTTGAGAAGAAAGTGCATCCCCGAGAATTTCAAGAGGGTGATCTACTAATTAAAAAACTATTGCCAATGCAGAAAGCGCTACACAGAAAATGGGCTCCGAATTATCAGGGACCGTATGTAGTTAAGAAGGCTTTCTCTAGAGGTGCCTTAATCTTGGCCGACATGGACGGAAAAGACTTGCCTAATCCTGTCAACTTCGATGCTGTGAAGAAATATTATGCCTAAAAAATAAAAAAGCCCGCTAGGTCCAAAACCCACAAGGGCGGCCTAGGAAAAAGTTAGGGCAATTCAAATAAATAGGCCCGCTAGGTTGAAAACTCACAAGGGCGGCCTAGGAAAAAGTTAGGGAAATTCAAATAAAAAGGTAGGTCGAAAACCCACAAGGGAAGCCTAGGAAAAAGTTAGGGCAATTCAAATAAAAGGCCCGCTAGGTCAAAAACCTACAAGGGCGGCCTAGGAAAAAGTTAGGGCAATTCAAATAAAAAGGCCCGCCAGCAAAAATCTCGTCAAGGCGGCTTCGATAGGGTAAACGAGAAAGGAGTTGTACCCTCACGGAGAACATAGCCAAGAATGGAGTGAAAATGGAATAATAGTCAACCTTTGTCCATACTGGGGAAAATTGGCCACCTGATCATAACCGAGGACACAGCACCAAGACAAAAACAAGCAAGTACTCAGAGCTCTAAAAGTGAGAAGAATTGAATCAGGCCTGCGAAATGGGGCAAGGCCGGTCAAGGGCAATTCAAAAACTGGGGAAAAATTTGGTCTTTTCAGAAGTTGGGTTGACGAGACAGAAGACATCGCCGAAATACGATACTAGCACTGACCATCCCAAAGGCGTTCTAATAGCCAGAACCATATCATCCGACAGCAGACATCCTGTACCATCTCTGTTGACCTTTGTGATTCCACGTTGTATGCAACTGTATTCTTCTTTTTCCAAATGAATGTACAAAAAGTTATTTTATAACTTTTGAATGATAATTACTCTTTTACTAAAACTGTTTCGAAGTCATGAGTAGTTCAGAAACTTTACAATCGAAAACCCCGTACTAATCACGACAGTCCCATCACCACATATTAGCAGGCAGAAGACACAACTTTGTAAATAGAAGAGGAAAGAAATAGAACCTCAATCCAGCTCACTCTAAAGGTCACGGTCAGTGCTATAAGGGAGCCGAGAAGTCGATGGTGGCGAAAAACGAAAGAACAAAAATGAAATGCACACTTCAGCTTTTCATCAGGTTTTCCGGTTCTTTGATTTTCTGCACCTCAGGCCTATACTGTCAGGCCATGCATGTTTAATTTCCCGCACTTTGGCCTATACTGTCAGGCCCTGCACTTTTAATTTTCTGCACTTCGGCCTATATTGTTAGGCCATGCATTTTTAATTTCCTGCACTTCGGCCTATACTGCCAGGCCTCGCACATTTAAATTTCTGCACCTTTGCCCTATATTGTCAGGCCTCGCATATTTAAATTTCTGCATCTTTGGCCTATACCGTCAGGCCTTGCATATTTAAATCTTCGCACTTTGTCCTATACTGTCAGGCCTTGCATATTTAAATTTCTGCATTTTTGGCCTATACTGTCAAGTCCTGCACATTTAAATTTCTGCATCTTTGGCCTATACCCTTAGGCCTTGCATATTTAAATCTCTGCACTTCGGCCTATACTATCAAGCCTTGCATATTTAAATTTCTGCAGCTTTGGCCTATACTGCAGGCCCTGCATATTTAAATTTCTGCACATTTGGCCTATACTGCAGGCCCTGCATATTTAAATTTTTGCACCTTCGGTCTGTACTGTCAGGCTTTGCATATTTAAATTTCTGCACCTTCCGCTTATGATGTTACGTTCCTCAGATCTCAATTTTCAACCTCCCGCCCGTGCTGTTAAGCCACAACATGTTTAAATTCCCCGCACACCGCAAGTCCATCGATCTACCACACGAAATTTTGCAAAAAGACATTCGAAAATCGCCGTCTTTTCTAAGTTTCCTCCCAATCTAACTGTTTCTCTCAGATACTATGAAAACATCGCTCATTTCCCGTATCCCCCTGACGACGTCAATGTTCTCCCGTGAAACTCGCACCCATATTTGTTTTTGTCTCAAACATAATTAGTTCACGTCTTTACTCATTTCCTACCCTGATAATCTAAAAATCTTTTTCTTATATTATCTGATAAGAAATGGAGTAAAGAGGGGCAAACTGTGAACACCCAATTACGTCCGAGACCTTGTTTAAATTAATTAGCGGATAAGGATTATGTGAAATAAATAACAAATTCCAAAACAGAAAATTGGAAAACGAGAGGAAAGAGGAATAAATGAAAGTCTGTTAAATAAAAGAAATAACACATAAGTTAATAAATAAATAACAAAAATGAAAAGAAGGAAGAAAAATAAAGAGTAACCAAATAATGAAAAATCAAAAAAATAATTGTAATAATAAAAATAAGTAAAGAATAGAAAAATTAAACAGAAATGAAAGTAAAAATGAACTAAGTAAAAATATAATAATGATAATAAAAGAGAGAAGAAAGTGAATAGAGAGAGGGTGTAGCCGGCAAAGAAAAAGACAAATGACAAAAGGCGAAAAGGGAAAAACAGAATAGAGTGAGAGAAAAGGTCGGGATAGGAGCATAACCGAAAAAACAAAAAACGAAAGGGAGCTGAGGCAAAAACTAAAGGACAAAAAAAAACAAAAAAGGGAAAAGGGTTTAGCCTTGGAGAAATAGGGAGAGAGATTCATTGGAGGGTCGCGGAGATCCTTCAAAAAAGAAAAACTTTGGAAAACTTGAGATCTTGCTGCTCAGTGTTTCCTTGAGCTTGAAGAGGAGACGATGCCCTGAAGATTAGCTCGATACCCACTGGTTTGCTTGACAACAGAGATTGTAACGTTGTCGTGATCTCACAACATTCCTGTCAATTCGGTGTATTATATCCATAAGCATTGACGAATCAAAGGGAGGGGTAGCCTAAGTCTATTTGTTTGCCTAAATCTAATTTTTCTGTGGTTCCGAGCTCTAGATACACCCACCCGCGGTGATTTCGTGCCCAAAGGCATCAGCAGTCCACAGAACCTCAAAGGGTAGACAAGGTAGATTGAAGGGTCGGAAGAGTCCTTAGAGCCCTCAATATTGAGTTGTACCCGATTGTGTGAGTGAGAGAACAGCCATATTGAACAGCTTAAGCTACCTTTTTGCCACGTTCTCAGTTTAAGTTCACGTAGATGCTGATCGGTGACAGAATCATAAAATGAGTTGCCATCATTGCTGGGTATGGTTGATGCTACTTCGCCGACGTTTACCTGCAAGCCGGATTCGTGTCTTGGCCAAGGAGAGTTGTTCGGGTCCCCAGCGATTTGAGAAAGAGTCGGAAACGTCCAAAAAGGGCCATGCAGGAGCCATGCAAGCTCGGGCACATGTTCACAGCCCATGAAGAGCAGACAGGCACAGTCCCAGCCTTTGTATCACAAAGTTATCAAGACCCCCATTTCCTCTGAAACAAGCCATGGCTCAGGGTCATGGTCTTTACACTGACGTTGGTAGGAAAGCCAGGGATCTGCTGGTCAAAGGCTACCACGGGAATCAGAGGCTCATCACCACCGCCTACTCATCCACGGAGTTGCTATAACATCACGAGGAACCAGGAAAGGTGAACTATTGGTGGCTGATGTTAATACCCTGTTGAGGAACAAAGACATCACTACTAATATCGAAGTCGATACTAATCCTAGTCTCTTCACAACCATCACCATCAATGAGCCTGCACCTAGTCCGAAGGCTATCTTTAACTTTAAAGCTTCTGACCAAAGGTCGCGAAAGGTGGAATTCCAGTACCTGCTTGACCATACCGGAATAAGCACCCACATCGGATCGACAGTAAACCCAATTGGCAACCTTTTTGGTATTGTAGGGACCAATGTACCTGCTTTCGGTGTTGATGTTTCTCTTGACACCAAGATCAGAGAGTTAACAAATCCAATGCTAGATTAGGCTTCACAAAAGACGACGCGATTACCTCATTGACTCTGGATGATAAAGGTGGCGCTCCGAATGCTACACATTACCCTATAATTAATCCCTTGACCATCGTTGTTGTTGGTGCTGAGGTGACTCACAGGTTCTCAGTTAAAGAAGACACCCTCACTCTCAGTACCCAACACGCATTGGATCTCTTGGCCATAGGGGGGACTCGTGTCAACGACTGTGGTAAGGCAAGTGCTCTCATCCAGCATGAGTGGCGTCCCAAATCGATCTCCACCGTTTTGGGTGAGGTAGACACCAAGGTTGTTGGGATCAATCTTGTGAAAATGAGTAGGTTTTCCATAAATCGAATGTGGCTCTTAAGTGCTCGCGATCTCAACAAGTCTCCTTGGTTGAATGAGGATTGGTGTTATCTGCAAGGTTCGTTGGCCTTGCATGCATGAACACCTTGCCTATGCAGAATTCTGCTCCTTAACAATGGCAACTAAAGGGAGGATAAGCATGTTGAAGGGGGAGTTCCGAATCTAGGTATAGAATGAAGTCAGCAGGATAATATCCTTAAGTCACTGATCCCATGACCTCAAGAATTAGAGGAATCAGAATCGAGGGGGCCATAATCATGTGAGATGAACACGTAGGCATGTCCCATGCAATGATGAAGGGCCTGGCAAAAGCTCTGTGATCCACTCAAAAGACACGTAAAAGCTATGCTAATAGTAGCTTACGGGGTCCACAAGAATTCATGCCAAGGCATCTTACCCACAAAGAATTATGGGACTCCCACAGTGGGGGTGTGATCCCTACCAAAGTTGAGCAGCGTTAATTGTCCAAATAACCAGATAGGAGGAGTGATTTTTAATTAGGAACGGGTGGGTTTAGAGTCAACTTTGAAAGGGTGACGAAGTGGATAATACTCGTCTCCCGTTCCAAAAACCTGCTAACAATAAATGGAGTGATGAATAATAATAGTAGAATATCCTATTCCGGCCAGTGTCGCGTTATGGGTTGATAACCACGAGCCATTTAAGCCAATTGCTAACTATACTCGCTCACTGTGGGTGCCCCCCGTATCAAACAGCCAGGCTGGAGCGATGTTGATTATTCTCGTAAGGTAAGCCCATGTTTCAGCGTCCAACCACCCTTCTCAATCCAGGGCCATGCTAGTCAGGAAGCCATGCCAAAATTACTTTAGCCGCCAAATTAATTGGGCCAAGAATCCAAGTCGAAAGCCGATCGCAGAGTATTGTGTCAAAGCAGAAACAGGGACCCGTAACTTAATATAAGATATCCCATTTATTAGAATATATAATTAACCCAAGTATGACCCCACACATGTGGCAAAAGTGCATTAATCTCTTTCAAAAATAAATCCAATCCTAAAATTAAACGTTTTTTTAGTATAATTTCTCCCTCCCAATATTCAATTCAAGCTCATCATTTTTTCTAAACCAAGTTCAAATTTCTTCCTCAAGAGTAAATCAAGTTCATTTTATTAAGCCGAGCCCAACTTTTCTTTACCTAAATTCTTGTATAATTCAGTTAATTTCAAGTCAAATTTAATAATTCTTGGTCTCACACGACGAGTCCTAAATACCAACTGGTAGCTATTTCTACAGTTCGATGTTCGAAAACTCGTAAGAGTCCCTGTGCAACCTTAGTTGTCTGGGACCTTGTGCGCATGTGAGCCTTAAAAGAATTTTTTCCAAATAATAAAACTTGTTTCTTGCAAAATTCTTGGTTTCACGTGACGAGTCCTAAACACCAACTGGTAGCTATTTCTAGTGTTCGGTGTTCGGAAACTCGTAAGAGTCCCTGTGCAACCTTAGTTGTCTGGGACCTTATGCACATGTGAGCCTTGAAAGATTTTTCCAAATAACAAAACTTGTTTTCTGCAAAATTCTTGGTTTCACGCGACGAGTCCTAAACACCAACTGGTGGCTCTTCCTACTGTTCGGTGTTCGGAAACTCGCAAGAGTCCCTGTGTAGCCTTAGTTGTCTGGGACCCTGTGCATATGTGAGCCTTGAAGGAGTTTTTCAAAATAATAAAACTTGTTTTTTGCAAAGTTCTTGGTTTCACACGACGAGTCCTATACACCAACTGGTAGCTCTTCCTACTGTTCGGTGTTCGGAAACTCGTAAGGTCCCCTATACAGCCTTGGTTGTCTGGGACCCTGTGCGTACATGATATTAAAAAATGTGCAAAATCTCAACGTTGTTTTTCAAGTTGTCATCCAAATTTCTCTGAGAAACCCGAAGATCATGTCTTCAAAACGACCAGAACTACGTAGCCTTGAGTTTCCCATTGCACCTGGGAATACGTAGGAGTAGGATCGAGTCCTGTCAGGCCTTTCCTTGTACCAACTCATTCACTTTAGGGGATCAAACTATTTTCAAAATATTGAGATCACACACTCAATTTAAGGGTGTCGTTCCTCGGAACGGGCGAGTGGGGTGCCTAACACCTTCCCTGCTCGTAATCGACTCCCGAACTTTGAATCTCACCCTCGAGCCAGGGTTTTTCCATGTATTTTCCCTTAAATAAAATTTGGTGGCGGCTCCATAAGATAAAAACAGATTTCTTTTAAATAATCGACAGGTTCGTCATTGCGTTACAATTACGGTTGCAACAGATTCCTTATTTTAAGATTACTTGATTGAACAATTATATGGTTTGGAATCACGGTTTTTCCTATGTTTAGCGTGAAATTTTAATACCATGCAAGAGTAACCACTTTGTGAGCTAAGTTAACCTCTAAGGATTACCCAGTTAACCATTTGATATCAATCACTTCAATTGCATAATGTTATGTTTACTTTCTAATTCCTTACATTAGGATAACTTGACTTAAAATGAATATTGTCAGGAAACTTAGTTTTTACAGTTTGACACGAAACTTTGATACCTATATGAGTAATTGAAATATTTTTTGGAATCTTAGTTTTTACAAAGTTTGAATCAAAATTTTGATACCGTGCATGAGTAACCACTTAGTCAACAAAGTAACTACCAGGGATGTCTTAATTGACCATATGATATTAGTAACTTCAATTACCAAGTATTGTTTTTATATAATGATTCCTTATTTTAAGATTACCTGATTTAACAATGATATGGTTTGGAACCATAGTTTTTACTAAGTTTGGTGTGAAATTTTAATATCCTGCAAGAGTAACAACTTTGTCAGCTAAGTGAACCTCCAAGGATTACCAAGTTAACCATTTCATATTACTGAATTCAATTGCATAATCTTTGGTTTACTTTTTAATTCCTTACATTAGGATAACTTGACTTAAAACTGATATTGTCAGGAAACTTAGTTTTTACTTAGTTGGACACGAAATTTGGATACTGACATGAGTAATTGAGATATTTTTTGGAATCTTAGTCAGCTAAGTTAACCACCAGGGATGTCTTAATTGACCATATGATACTAATGACTTCAATGACCAAGTATTGTTTTTATATAATGATTCCTCATTTTAAGATTATTTGATTTCACAATGATATGGTTTGGAATCATGGTTTTTACTATGTTTGGCATGAAATTTTAATACCGTGCAAGAGTAACCACTTTGTGATCTAAGTTAACCTCTAAGGATTACCCAGTTAAGCATTTGATATGAGTGACTTCCATTGCATAATCTTATGTTTACTTTGTAATTCCTTACATTAGGATAACTTGACTTCAAACAGATATATTGTCGAAACTTAGTTTGACACGAAACTTTGATACCTACATGAGTAATTGAGATATTTTTAGGAATCTTAGTTTTTACAAAGTTTGAAACAAAATTTTGATACCGTGCATGAGTAACCACTTAGTCTACTATGTAACCACCGGTGATGTCTTAATTGACCATATGATATTAATGACTTCAATTACTATTGTTTTTATTTAATGATTCCTTACCTTAACATTACTTGATTTAATAATGATATGGTTTGGAATCATAGTTTTTACTAAGTTTGGTGTGAAATTTTAATACCCTGCAATAGTAACCACTTTGTGAGCTAAGTTAACCTTCATGGATTACTAGGTTATCCATTTGATTTCAGAGACTTCAATTGCATAATCTTAGGTTTACTTTCTAATTCCTTACATTAGGATAACTTGACTTAAAACTGATATTGTTAGGAAACTTAATTTTTACTTAGTTTGACATGAAATTTTGATACCTGCATGAGTAACAACTTAGTAAAGTAAGTTAACCCCATATATTACCTAGTTCACCATCTAATATCAATGACTTGAACTACATAATCTTCACTATATTTTCTAATTTCCTTTATTAGGATGATTTGATTTAACAATGATATTGTACAGAATCTTAGTTTTTACTCAGTTTGACTCGAAAGTTTGATAATTGCAAGAGCAACAACTTAGTAAACTAAGTTAACCCAGGGATTGCTCTATTAACTATATAATATCAAGGACTTCAATGATACATTCTTGACTTTATTTTTTGATTCCTTACTTTAAGAATACTTGATTTAACTATGATTTTTATAATGTTTGAAACAAATATTTAATACCGTGCATAGGTAACCACTTAGTTAGCTAGGTTTACCACCAGGAATTACTAAGTTAACTATCTTATATCGGTGACTTCAATTACACATTATTGACATTATTATCTGATTCCTTACCCGTAGATCATTTATTTTAACAATAATATTTTTAGGAATCTTAGTTTGGACTCGGTTTAACAAGAAATTTTGACACTCTCCATGAAGAACCATTTAGTGTGCTATGTGAACCACAATGGATTTTCTCAATTAACCACGGACTATGAGTGACTTCTATTACCCTGTATTAACTTTACAATATAATTCTTACTTTAAGATTACTTGATTTAACAGTGACATTGTTAGGAATCTTAGGTTTTTACTAAGTTTGACACGAAATTTAAGGTACCTCATGAGTAACCACTTTGTGAGCTAAGTTATCCTCCACGGATTACTTAGTTAACCATCTAATATCAGGGACTTCAATTACATAGTCTTCACTTAATTTTATGATTCCTTACATTAGGATGATATTATTTAATGTCATATTATCAAGAATCTTAGTTTTTACTCAATTTGATACGAACTTGCATGAGTAATAATTTAGTAAATTAAAATAACCCCCCGAGATTACTCCGTTAACCTTTTGATATCAGTGACTTCACTTACAAGTTATTGACTTTATATTATGATTCCTGACAACAACGTTACTTGATTTAACAGTGATGTTGTTAGGAATCTTATATTTTTGAGTTTGACACAAAAATTTGGTACCCTACATGAGTAACCATGAAGTGAATTACGTTTACCACGAGGGATTACTCAGTTAAGTATACGATATCAGTGACTTCAATTTTACAAACTTCACCTTATTTTGTGCTTCCTTACTTTAAGTTAACTATATCTAACTGTGATATTATCAAGATTTTTAGCTTTTACTCAACTTGATACGATATTTTGATTCCCTAGTTGAGTAACCACTTAGCCAACCAAGTTAAGCGCAATGGATTACTCTGTTAACCACCTGATATCAATGATTTGAATTACGCATTCTTGACTTTATTTTTTGATTCCTTAATTTTAGATTACTTGATTTAATTGAGATATTTTCTGGAATCTTAGTTTTTACATGGTTTGAAACAAAATTTTGATACCTTACATGAGTAATCACTTAGTCAGCTAAGTTAACTACCAAGGTTACTAAGTTAACCATCTGATATCAGTGACTTCAATTACACATTGTTGACTTTCTTATATGATTCCTTACCCTAATATCACTTCTTTTAACAATGATATTTACAGGAATCTTCATTTTGGCTTAATATGATTGGAAATTTTGACACCGTCCATGAATAACCATATAGTTAGCTATGTGAACCACCAAAGATATCTCAATTAACTATCTAATATTAGTGACTTCAACTACCCAATATTGACTTTATATTATGATTCCTCCTTTAAGATTACTTTAAGATTACTTTATTTAACTGTAACATCATTAGGAATCTTAGTTTTTACTAAATTTGGCACGAGATTTTACCCTCCATGAGTAACTTCTTTGCGAGCTAAGTTAACCTCCATAAATTACTCAATTAACCATCTGATATCAGTGACTTCAATTAAACTTTATTTTCTGATTCCTTACATTAGGATGATATTATTTAATAGTAACATTATTAGGAATCTTATTTGATACTCTGTTTGATACGAAATTTTAATACTTGTATGAGTAACAACTTAGTAAACTAAAATAATCCTCAAGGATTACTTAGTGAACCATCTAATATCAGCGACTACATTTACAAATTCTAGACTTTATATTATGATTCCTTACAACAACATTACTTGATTTCACAGTGATGCTGTTAGGAATCTTATTTTTTTGAGTTTGACTTGAAAGTTTGGTAGCCTGCATGAGTAACCATTTAGTGACCTAAGTTTACCACTAGGGATTACTCAGTTAAGTATGTGATATCAGTGACTTCAACTACACAATCTTCATTCTATTTTATGCGTCGATACTTTAAGATACCTTGATCTAAAAGTGATAATGTTAGATGTTTTAGTTCTTACTCAATTTGACATGAAATTTTCATTCCTTGCATGATAAACCACATAGCAAACCAAGATAAGCGCAATGGATTACTCTGTTAACAATTTGGTATCAATGATTTCAATTACACATACTTGACTTTACTTTTTGAGTCCTTACTTTAAGGTTACTTGATTTAACTATGGTATTTTCTAGAATCTTAGTTCTTATTAAGTTTGAAACGAAATTTTTATACCTTGCATGAGTAATCACTTAGTTAGCAATGTGAACCATCGGAGATTACTAAGTTAACCATCTAATATCATTAACCTCAATTACACGTTGTTGACTTTATTGTCAAGTTCCTTATCGTTAAGCGGATTTCTACGTACGTTCAAAACCTTAGGAATACTATGTGTTCGCACTGTTCTTTTCGTTTATCATTTTCTTATAATAAATAAACAAGATTCAAGCATAACATACACATCATACAATAATTATACATAACATTTCATACATACCATAAGTCATAGGCCCGTGGGCCTTATCATGTAGTTATTACAAACCATAAACTTACAACTATTATACAATATTTATACATAAGTTAGCTAATACTACATATTAGTAGTTAGGATGCTCGCATCCAATTACTTTTTTGACATTAGTGCGATGTACACCTCCCAGAGAGAGCGCCTCACGTCTGCTTCAAGTACGTGAACTACTACCATAATGATCAGCATCCAAGGTGTCTGGGAAGAAAGTGGGAAGACGTAGAGATGAGAAACTAAGTTTCTCAGTAGGCTATCTACTTAGTTCTAATGTCATCACTTTAATCCCAGCCACTTCAGTTTATTTCTGAACTCATTTCTTACATAAAAGGTTACTTTTAATTCTTTGAAAACACTTCTCTAAAGTGGATCAATTTTATTCAAAACATACAACTTAGTGTCTCACCATACATTCTTCTTAATATTCATAACTTTGGGATCACAAATAAGATATCATTTGACATACAATTAAACTATGTCTTAAACTTTTTTCTTTACTACTTTTCTTTGTCTTTATCATTTCTTTGTCCAACCTTTGGGACACTTTATGAATATAGTTTCACCACCTTTGGGAGAAAACAATTAGACATAGACATGTATTAAATTTTGTCAAACAATATCTTCTCACTGACTCTACTCCCACCTCCTACTAAAAATTAAGGATATGAGCTCATTCCGGGATGGTCGTCACCACCTTAAAACTTGGTCAAGAAACTTAAGTCTTCACAGTAGAAGGATTTTTGGAGCGACCTTTGGCTCCTAGAAGCAACCTTTGGCTTCTCTTCAGTAAAGCTTTTCAGAGCCTTCTGGATACTAGTGCGCATAAGGAAAAAAGAGAGTAGCATTACATTTTTACATAGAGTTTGCTTTAGTGATCCCTTAATATTTTTAAGTTCATTTTAGTGGCTTCCAAATAATTATGCATGCTCAAACAAATTTCCAACCAATATGAAATGCACATATAGGTTTCGAATTTTCATCTCAATCATCATCATAAACCAATCTCATACATCATCATCATCCTTTCTCATTCATGAGTATCCATCATTTATTCATTCATAGATAGTGAGCATTCATAACTAATAATGAAATTTGATTGGTAAATCACATAGCATAATGTCACCTTTACACCACCAATCTAATGCTTCAATTTGGTTTGATGTTGAAATCACACAAAGGACTTACATCACTCATCCTTCTAAGTTACCTCTCATCCTTTCCTTTTATCAAATTTATATTTCTTCATTAAGGTTTTACATCTTAGCATCTTAATCTAGGTGGCCGAATGGCACCTTTCAAGTTCTTTTCTCTTTGTGTTCTCTTTTGTTCAAGTCTTATGCATGTCCTAATTATTCTAAGTTCAAGTATTAAGTATTTACAAACTTTTACTTATTTAGGATATTTTAAGTAAACATGGTGAAATGGTAACTTGTACCTTTGTATACATTCTTTTAAATTTTTAATTCTTCTTATATCATTCTAAGATTTCTTGAGTTATACACATTAATATTTTTAAACTTCTTTTCTCTTTATCAACCTACAATGGCTGAATATAAGCTCTAGAATCCTAATTTCTTCTAATTCATTTTCTTCTTTCAAATAAGTTAAATTAGATTATATGAAGTCTAAATTCTTCATTTGAATCAACTTATATACTTTTATAACTTCTTCCACTAAGGTAGGCTATGATCAAATTACTTAGTGAACTTCTAACTTCAAGTTTAAGTCATATCCATCCTTCTTAATCATGCCTCTAATAAACCTTTGAAATATATTGTCTTATGTTCTCATTTTTACTACCTTAATAATTAGGTCTAATTGACTCTTAAACCTCTAAAGTCTCTTTTATTCTAAACCAAACAATATCTAAGTAGAAATTAATTAATCTTCTGGGTCAATTTATTCCTAAAGGCCGAATGTCCTACTTCCTCAAATTCCACCTTTCATACACCTTAATTATATTTTGCTTACATATTTAGGATCATTACTTGGGCCTATTTAAGGATTGAAACTCATTCTTAGTTAATTTGAAACATGGTAGCCGAATTCCAACCTCTTAGACTTATGTTTCCACAATTTCCTCTTCACCATAAGATCATTTACTTAAAAAAAATCAATAGGTCTCTTTATCCACATTAAAACTTCTTCATACTTTAAATTCGTCCTATTCACAAAAAATGGTCCTTAATTAACCCTAATTGTAAATTAAAACCTCCTTTAGGTTAATTAACCACTAAGTGGCCGAATGCCACTCTTCAAGGTTTAGGGTTTCCTTCTCCTAACTCTAGTTGACTTAAGTTGACCATTACTTGGGGACCAAGTTTATACTTCATAATTGACATCTTCTATTGAAATCTTAAGTCTTTTTTACTCAAAAATTAATGGGATGGCCGAATTTGACATTTACCATTGCTTAAGTTATGGTAAATTTTCTAGTTACCCATTTTAAGCTAATTTGAGAATTTTACCACTTAGTAATTTTTGGATTTTTCCCTAAGTTTACCGGGCCATATATTCTGAAAATTAACCTTTTAAATGTTGATTAAACCTCCAATTAAATTATTTGCTTGCTAAAAATGGTAGATTTATCCCTAACCACATTTTTAACCCATTTTTGCCAAAATCTCTCTAGGGTGGCTGAATGCACTCCTAGAGGTTTTTTACCCATTTTTGCTCTGATTTAATTTTTTCAAAGGTTGATTTTGTTAATTTAAAATCTAATTGCAGAGCTTGATTTGCTTACAAAAATTTTAGCCAAGTTATACTTATGCTTTTGGAGTGGTGGCCGAAAGCCCTCCCTTGTTAGCCAAGGTGATTTTTCCAAGCTTTCACCTCGCACCACCTTGATTCAGTGGTGTTGTGCTTTTGCAGCCCCTCTTGTCTCTGGTCCATGCTTTTTTCTTCCAGATTATGATGCTTAGGTGCTGGTCATGATGAGTTTTGGGTGACATACAAGGATTTAGCCACTTTTGGGCTACAAATTACATCTTTTGTGTGGTAACTTTCTAACTAATGTCCAAAGGAAACCTTTGGAACTTATTACATAACTTTATTCCACCTCTTAACATGCATAATCAGAGGTGCATATCCAGCACAGAAATCATCACAAACTCATCACAAGAGATAAATCACAATATTAAAACTTAATCATCAAAACAAGCAACATATCACTTTTCTCAAGCATTAAAAGGGTAGATCTTCATGATCTAGTCCAAGATCCACATTTCCTATTTCAAATAAGCTTCAAAAACCTTTCTCATGAGAGCATAAAACAGATCAAAGCTTCAAAAATAATTTTAAAACAAAACCCACCGATTACATTTCTTCTAAGTGCCTTAGAAGCACTTTTAACCGAACAAACTTTGTTTTTCATTTCAAAAATCACTAAAAATGGGTGGGGCTGATTTTTAACGGTTAAAATAAAGTTTTAAACTCTCACAAGTGAAAACAAAAGAAGACAAACAAATCTTGAAGAAAAGATGCATGAAAGAAAACAAACACACCATAAAAAGGCAAGTTAAAAGCATAAAAAGACAAGTAGAAAGATCCTATTTGTTGAAGACCTCCTTAGTCTTTTTGTGTGCTTTAAAGGCTGCCTTGGGTCACCTTTGGTCTGCTCTGGACATGGACAAAGGATGGTGGTGGGGCTTAAGTGTTTATAGCTTTAATATAGCTTAAGTCTTAAAGATGAAGACTTAGGCTTAAAGTGTAAGTTTTGGGTGTTTAGAGTTATGGCAAGCTTGGAGAGAATGGAGAGGATTTTGATGATTTCTAAGCTGAAAAATCTGAAGCAAATGGGGTCCCAAGGGTCCCAAAAAATTCGGACTCTTATGGGCCAAGTGGAATTAGTTTTGCACTTAGGGGTATTTTGATAATTTTGCCTAGATTTTTCCTATTTTCCAAAATAAATCAAAATTCAAGGAATTATTCTTTTAGGCTTAGATTAGTGTTAATTAGGCTGATATTTCCTCTAATTATGATTAATTTACCCTAAGCATGCTTTACTTTTAATTAACCAAGGTTAGTTAGTCTTAACCATGGTTAAAGTAACCTTTTTACTATTCACTTTTGTCTTTTTATGAAAGACTTGGTCGACTTCATTTTGGTGACTCACCACCACCTTTCCAGCTGTTTCATTTCGTGCACATGGGTGTGGGTCCCACTCTTGGCATGCTTATCACCTTATCCTGCCCTCCCGGCCTTCCAGGGGCATTTTCGTAATTTTTCTCAGCATTGCTGAAAAATTTCCCAAATTATTCCTCTGACAATTCTAAGATTTTTTGGTTCATTCCCATGTTAATCTAAGGCCGTTTGCTATTTTTATGGGAACTGACTAGCTTTGTGCAAAAAGTACAGCTCCTAGGGGTATTTTGGTCATTTTCGGGGTTTTCAAAGGGCATTTTCGTCCCTTCTTAGGTTTCTAAATTTTTCTCACTACTTTTAACTATACATGATGTTTATAATCCCTCCAACATGTCTTATACTTGTATTTCCATTTTCTGGCTCATTATTTGAGTTGTCCAGGTGCAAGGACATTTTCGTCATTTGCACCAAACTTTCTAATTTCTCTACTTTTGGCTCCTAATTTCACCTAGTTTTATTCTAGAAACTATTTGTTGCCTCAAACATTTATCATAGAAAAATTGGGATGTTACAAATAACCATTGACTAAGCTAAGTCAACCACAAGGGATGTTGCAATTAACCATAAGATATCAGTGACTTAAATCACCCACTATTGTCTTTATATTCTGATTCCTTACTTTAAAATTACTTGATTTAGTAGTGATATTGTTAGGAATATTAGTTTTTACAATGTTTAGCATGAATTTTATATACCCTGCATGAGTAACCACTTTGTGAGCTAAGTTAACCTCCACAGATTACTCTATTAACAATCTAATAGTTATTTCAATTACATAATATTTACTTTATTTTCTAATTGCATACATTAGGATTACTTGATCTAAAAGGGATATTTTCAAAAAACCTAATTTTCACTTAGTTTGACACAAAATTTTGATACCTGCATAAGTAACAACATAGTAAACTAAGTTAACCCCGATGGATTACTTAGTTAAGTATTTGATATCAATGACTTTAATTACCTAATCTTCACCTTATTTTCTAATTCCTTTCATTAGGATGGTTTGATTTAATAGTGATATTATCAGGAATCTTAGTTTTTACTCTCTTTGTCACGAAATTATAATACTTTCTTGAGTAACAATTTAGTAAACTAAGTTAACCCCAGGGATTAGATAGTTAAACATCTAATATCTATGACTTCAAGTATAGATTCTTCACTTTATTTTATGATTCCTTACTTTAAGATTAGTTGATTTAAGTGTGATATTTTTAGGAATATGAGTTTTTACTAAGTTTGAAATGAAATTTTGATACAGTGCATGAGTAACCACCTTATCAGCTAAATTAACAACCAAAGATTACTAAGTTAACCATCAGATATGAGTGACTTCAATTACAAATTGTTGACTTTATTATTTGATTCCTTACCCTAAGTTCACTTATTTTAACAATGATATTTTCTGGAATCTTAGTTTGACTTAGTTTGACAGGAAATTTTAACACCCTCGATGAATAACCATTTAGTAAGCTAAGTGAACCACAAGGCATTCCCAATTAAAAAATTGATAACAGTGACTTCAATTACCCAGTCTTGTATTTATATTATGATTCCTTACTCTAAGATTACCATATTTAAGAGTGATATTATTAGGAGTCTTACTTTTTACTAAGTTTTGCATGAAATTTTAAACCCCTACCTGAGTAACCACTTTGTGAGCTAAGTTAACCTCCTGGGATTACTAAGTTAATCATCCAATATCAATGACTTCAATTACATAATCTTCACTTTATTTTCTGATTCTTTACATTAGGATGACTTGATTTAAAAGTGATATTGTTGGGGAACTTAGTTTTTACCCAGTTTCACACGAAATTTTGATACTTGCATGAGTAACAACTTAGTAAACTATGTTAACCCAATGAATTACTAAGTTAACCACCTTATATGAGTGATTTCAATTACATAATGTTCACTTTAGTTTGTGATTCCTTTCATTGGAATGATTTGATTTAACAATGATGTTACAAGGAATCTTAAATTTTACTCAGTTTGACAAGGAACTTTGATGTCTGCATAAGTGTGAACACCTAATTCTATCAGAGACTAAAATCATATCCATAATGCAAATTCTGTTCCAAATCCATTTAAAGTATAGCAAAATAAGAAATAGATCAAATAAAAAAACACAAAAAAAGAAAAAGAAAAGAATTTTTAGAAAGTTAGTTAAGTTGGTTAAGTTAGTTAAGAAGTAGTTACCAAAAAAATAATAATAACCAATAAATAGAAAACAGAAAAACAAAAAACAGAAAAGAGAAGAAATAAAATAAAAAAGTAAAAACATAAAAGAGAAGAAATAAAAAAAGGAAGAAAAGAAGAAAAAAGAATATAAAAAAAATAAAAATAAAAATAAAAATATGAAATATGAAAAAACAAGAAAACGGAAAATAGAAAAAAGAAAACAGAAATAAATATAGAAAAAAAGGAAGAATAATAAATAAAAAAGAAATGAAAAAAAAAAGAAAAAACGGAAGGAAAACTAAAAATAACAGAAATTTAACAGAAAAATAAAACGGGGGAAAGCTCTTGTCTGAAAAAAAAAACTCTCTAAAACTTTCTCTCTTGTTCGCCTCGGACTGGGGGAGAAAAAAGAGAATTTGAAAGTAGCTGCCAGAGGAGCTTCAATAAAAGGATATTAAAGGGAATTCTTTGGAGGGGCGAGGGGCGATTACTGATTTCATCTCTAAGCTCGGTATATCACTACGGCAAGCTCTTCAAGCATTCGGATCCTAGCCATAGCATGGTGGTTCAGATCCTATCTCCACCTCTGCGAAAAGGAAGTTCCATCCAGAGATCATTTCCTCCAGAATTATGATTAATTCAAAGGATTCATTAGCAATGATAACATCGAGGATTTAAGGAAAGATCTATTTTCACTCTCTGCCATAAGGTGAGTTCAAGATCATGATTATGCATAATTTTATATTGATGCACTTGATAAATTTGGTTCCTTGCATTATCTTTTATTATTCATGAGCAGAACCTGAAACTCTTCTAAATGATAGTGAAAACTTCTTGCTAGCTTGTTGAATTGATTTCTTTTACATAATTCCATTTCTAATGGTTTGTTGGAGACTTTTCTGGTTCTACTTCGTTGAATGTGGCGATAATTGTTTGAGTTTGAGTAAAGTCAGTGTTAGAAGAACATAAACATAAGGTTTCAATTGATAATTGTGGATCGAAATCAGTTTCATGATGAGAACCGAGGAAGTGCAATTTGTACGAAAAAAAGAAAGGAACTATATGACTCTTAGATAGTAATACACATACAGACGTTAACATGCTCTCATGGTTTTAAGCCAAGCACACACTAACACTGATGCCATAGCTGTGTTCTTCAATGCATGACACATCCGCTGGTATTATTATGACTGGAATGCAGGAGGACTATTCACAGTTAAGCTTAGCTCAAACAACCTCTGTTACTTATCGCTAATGTCGATCACGGCGCTGCCTCTTGTTGCTCTTGCCGAGGCTGCCACTCCTTATGGTATTGAAAGGTTAGGAGGATGGCTTTAAATCGAATAAGTTATGAGGAACTTGTGAAAACTATGACCGTTCGTGACAAGAGAATCAGTATTACGGGGATAGAAGAGCAACTGTTTCAGAAATGTCGGGGCAATTACGATCTACAATACTGGTTGTACATGAAGAGCAGTCTCGAAGTTGGAAGTTAAACTAATTGGAGCTATTGACTGACATTGTTCACACCCCGTGCAACGACCGAGAAATTTGGCAGGGAGCGGTAAGGCCTGAATGATCAAAGACAGATCCAATGCCTGGCTCTTTTCTCCAAAACCATAGAAACAAAGTTGTGCATTGGAATTGTTTACTCTTGCACCAGGGTAAGAAAGTCTCAAGCAAAACACAACGATTTAACCTAATAATTATGACCTTATTACTTATGGGATTGGATCATCCCATTAGAGCATCAAGGCAACTGAACTCATGATTTACGGTTGCAAGCAATTTCCTTGGCCAATACCAACAGCGAGTGTAAATCTGTTATGAGTCTTTTACGTAAAACGAGCAAGGCTTATGCATACTCGATTGCTAATTTCTGGTGGGACAGTTCACGATTGGAGGCATGACGAGTGCAACGTGTGTGAATCCTGTTGAAGACATTCTAAGAAGCCTCACAGGAGTGAAAAAAGCAGTGGTGACTTTGGCTACTTCGTTGGGTGGAGTTGAATATGATCCTAAGGTGATTAGTAAGGATGATATTATCACAGCAATTGGAGATGCTGCTTTTGAGGCTTTGTTTATGCAGAATAGTGGCTAGGACAAAGCTGTTTTGAGGGATCGTCGGAGTGTACACTTCCGCTGAGGCTGAGGTTTCAAAAGGCATGCTTAAAGGCACTAAAGGAGTGAGGCAGTTTCAGTTCAATCCGTTATTTGAGCCCGAAGTTATGGGTTTTAGGTCCTTGGTGGATGGGATCCACATGGGAAGTAATGGCAGGCTTAAGTTGCATGTTAGAAATGCTTATGCTGGAACGGCTTCTAAAAATGTCTCGGTTTTTTGTCTCTAGATTCTTTCTAAGTATTCCTCTATTCTTCATGAAGGTTTTGCACTTTGAGACCATGAAATCCCTATTCCTGAGGTTCATGAGAGTAGACTTTACACAGCCAAAATGTTGTAAGTCATCGGCCAAAACTAATAGCCAAATCCATGCCCCATGCACGTAGGCCTTCACCATGCAAAAGGTGAGTGAGGGGCCCACTGTTAAGTTTTGTTTAAAAGGAGAGAACCAGTCCAGGCCCGGTAAGTATGTGCTTTAATTTGGCGAATCATCTTGAAGTTTGCCATAGGTTATGCATAGTAAAGGATTGATAATACCTTGAAATTGTTTGTTGTTACTAGACCAGAATTGACCTAAAAATATCTAAATGCCACGTGTGCTAAATCGAGTTCTAGCTTCCCAATCCCTTAAAGGTAAATGTAGAGGAAAGGGGGGACTCAAAAATCTATAAATGGCCCCCTTCACAGGACATATTATGGCTCTAGCAACCATTGTTCGAGACACGACCTGCTTTTTGTTTTGGCGAATTGAACTCGTCCCATGGATGGTTAAAATTAATTTTTATGAACAATAAGACTAAGGCTGGAAATCCAACTTAGTGGCACACTTGCTATACGCCATAACTAGGCCTCGGGTTCAATCCCATGTCCAGCCAATTATTTTAAATGCCCTTACATATCAATTTATGAATATTGGGCCATAATGCATGGCATGGTGGGCCCAACTGCTGCTACTGTAGCATATCACAATAATTGTAGCCTTTCATACACTAAGCGTTGCTCAAAATTGTGGTATGTTGATGGGATCAAAATGTTGTTGCCCCATGGGTCTTAAATTGGGCCATCAGCGTGCAATCAGGCCATACTTTGGCCATAGGGGGTTTTAAATTGGGTCAGCGGCCGCATTTTCCTTCACCTAGAAATCAAGCCAAGTTAAAGTCAAACTAATCCCCCACTAGAATTGGACCATACTATACACCCAAAATCAACTTACAGTTGGGCCTCATTATCGAACTGCTACATATCCAAAATGGCATGATTTCTAACAAAAGGGGACAACAGCAAGTAAGTTGATGGGTCACGTCGTCTCACAGATTAGGATTCTGGTTCGCGTCAATTCTCAATTGGGCCTCACAGATTTGGATTTTGGGCCAGCCGACTTGGATCAGCCAACTTGCAATGAGCCCAACCGTTTCTCAAAACGGGCGGCCCTATTGAAATAGAAATTAGGCCATACCTTGCTATGCCATTTCCAGCCACTGAATAACGCTAGTTGAACAACTAAGCTCATCATCAATTGGGCCATGTTTGGGGCCACCGATTTCAAATGGGCTATACTAAGAGGCCTATACCACAATAAAAAAATTAAGTGTGAAGTTATCAAATAAATAGCAACAATTTTTTTAGTCAATTCCAATCCTTTATTTTCTTGAGATTGAATCAAATTTTTTATTTCTTTTTAATTTTCAAACAAACTCATTTTTTTAATATGGATCAAGCCCAATTTTTTTTAATTTAGGTCAAGCACAATTTCTTTTTGAAATCAATTTCTTTTTCTGAATTTGGATCAAGCACAATTACTCTCTTAATTTGTAATCAAGTCACTTTCCTTAATCCAAATCATTGTTTACTAACTCTAAAAACGTTTGTTTCCAAAATATCTGTTTTAATTTTCTAAAATTTGTGCAAACGGATTTTAATACGAATAGGCCGCCTTCTCTACTGTTCCATGTTTTAATTCGTGTGGATTCATACGTGGCTTATGAAGGTTTAGATTTTGCAAGCACACAATTTTAGAAAATCATTGTTTACTAATTCTGTAAAAAATATGTTTCCAAAATGTCTGTTTTAATTTTCTAAAATTTGTGCAAATGAATTTTAATACGAACAGGAAGCCTTCTATGTTGTTCTGTGTTTTAATTCATGCAGATTCATACGTAGCTTACAACGGTTTGGATTTCGCAAGCACACAATTTTAGAACATCGTTGTTTACTTATTCCATTAAAAAATGTCTATTTCAAAAATCTATTTTTTAACTTTCTAAAATTCGTGCAACGGATTCTAATGCGAATAGGCAGCCTTCTCTGCTGTTCTGTATTTTAATTCGTGTGGATTCCAAATGCGGCTTACGACGATTTGGATTTTTCAAGCACATAATTTTAGAAAATCACTGTTTACAAATTCCATTAAAAAATGTCTGTTTTAAAAATCTATTTTTTAATTTTCTAAAATTCATGCAACGAATTCTAATGCGAATAGGCAGCCTTCTTTGTTGTTCCGTATTTTAATTCATGTGGATTCCAAATATGGCTTACGACGATATGGATTTTACAAGCACGTAATTTTAGAAAATCACGGTTTACTAACTCCGCTAAAAAGCGTCTGTTTCAAAATATCTATTTTAATTTTCTAAAATTGTGCAACGATTTCTAATGCGAGCAGGTGGCCTTCCCTACTATTCCGTGTTTTAAATCATGCAGATTCAAACGCGGCTTACAAAGGTTTGGACTTTGCAAGCATGTAATTTTAGAAAATCCCTGTTTTGTCAACTCCATTCCAAAAAATCAATTTTTACCTAGAGATCATGTCTTTTAACCAGAACTACGTAGCCTTGAGTTTTCCATTGCACCAGGGAATACGCAGGAACAGGATCAAGTCCTGTCAGGCTATTTTCTACCAACCTGTTTATTTTTATTCTAAATTAAAAGGGATCAAACACTTTTCAAAAAATATTAAAATTACACACTCCGTCAGCTAAGTTAACCACTAAGGATTACTAAATTAACCATATGATATCTATGACTTCAATTACAAATTGTTGACGTTATTATCTAATTCGTTACTCTAAGATAACTTCTTTTAATAATGATATTTTCTACAATATTAGTTTTGATTCAGTTTGACAAAAAATTGTGACACCCTCCATGAATAACCATTTAGTGAGCTACGTGAACCACAAACAATTTCTCAATTAACCATCTGATATCAGTGACTTCAATTACCCAGTCTTGACTTTATATTATGATTCCTTACTTTAAGATTACTTTATTTATAATGATATTATTGGGAATCTTAGTGTTTATTAAGTGTGGAATGAAATTTAATACCCTGTAGGAGTAACCACTTCTTGAGTTAAGTTAACCTCAACAAATTACTAAGTTTGCCATCTAATATCAGTGGCTTCAATTACATAATCTTCACTTTATTCTTTGATTCCTTTCATTAGGATGACTTAATTTAATAGTGATATTGTTAGGAAACTTATTTTTTACTCAATTTGACACGAAATTTGGATACCTGCATAAGTAACAACTTAGTAAACTATGTTAACCCGTATGGATTACTTAGTTAACCATATGATATTAGTGATTTCAATTGCATAATATTTACTTCATTTTTTTATTCCTTTCATTAGGATGATTTTATTTAACAACTACATTATGAGGAATGTTGCTTTTCACTCAGTTTGACACGAAATTTGGATAAATTTGGATACCTGATGAATACCAACTTAGGAAACTAAGTTAACCCCTAAGGGATTAGTTAGTTAATCATATGATGTCAGAGACATCAATTCCACATTTTTCCTTTATTTTAAGATTCATTACTTATAGATTATTTGATTTAACTACGATATTTTTAAGAATATGAGTTTTTACTAAGATTGAAAGGAAATTTTGTTACCTTGCATGAGTAACCACTTAGTTAGCTAATTTAATCACTAGGAATACTAAGTTATACATCTGATATCAATGACTTCTATTAAACATTGTCAACTTTATTATTTGATTCCTTACCCTTCAATCACTTCTTTTAACAATGATATATTCATGAATCTTAGTTTTGACTCAATTTGAAAGGAAAGCTTGACTCCCACCATGAATAACCATTTCGTGAGCTAACTGAACCACAAGTGAATTCTCAAGTAACCATTTTATATTAGTGACTTCAATTAGCTAGTCTTTACTTTATATTAAGATTCCTTATTTTAAGATTACTTGATTTAACAATGATATTGTTATGAATCTTGTTTTTATTATATTTGGCATGAAATTTTAATACCCTACATAAGTAACAACTTTGTGAGCTATGTTAACCTCTAGGGATTACACAGTTAACCATATGATAACAATGATGTCAATTATATAACATTCACTTTATTTATTTATTTTGTTCATTAGGATGACTTGGTTTAACATTGATATGTTTAGGAAACTTAGTTTTTTTTCAGTTTGACACAAAATTTTGATACCTGCATGAGTAACCACTTACTAAACTAAGTTAACCCCATGGATTACATAGTTAACCGTCTGATATGAGTGACTTTAATTACATAATATTTTTTTATCCTTTCATTTGGATGATTTGATTTAATAGTGATATTGTTAGGAATATTTGTTTTTACTTAGTTTGACATGAAATTTTGATACTTACATGAGTAACAACTTATTAAACTAAGTTAACCCCCTAAGGATTACTCACTTAACCATATGATATCAATAACATTAATTACATATTCTTTACTTTATTATATGATTCCTTACTTTAAGATTACTCAATTTAACTTTGTTATTTCTAGAAATATGAGTTTTTACTAAGTTTGAAAAGAAATTTTGATACCCTGCATGAGTAACCACTTAGCCAGGTAAGTTAACCACCAGAGATTACTAAGTTAACTATTTGATATCAATGTCTTCAAGTACATAGTGTTGACATTATTATCTGATTCCTTACCCTCAGATCACTTCTTTTAACAATGATATTTTTAGGAATCATAGTTTTAACTCAGTTTGATAGGAAATTTTGACACCGCTATGAATACCCACTTAGTATACCCACTTAGTGAGCTAAGTGAACCACAAGGGACCTCTCATTTAACTATCTAATATCAGTGATTTCAATTACCCGGTCTTGAATTTATATTATGATCCTTTACTTTAAGATTACTTGATTTAATAGTGCTATTGTTAGGAATCTTAGTTTTTACTATGTTTGGCACAAAATTTTGATAGTCAACCATATGATATCAATGACTTCAATTACATAATCTTCATTTTATTTTTTGATTCGTTACATTAGGATGACTTGATTTCAGAGTGATATTGTTAGGAAACTTAGTTTTTACTCAGTTTGATACCTGCATGAGTAAAAGCTTAGTAAACTAAGTTATCCTTGATGGGTTACTTGGTTAACAAGATGATATCAATAACTTCAATTACATATTCTTGACTTTATATTATGATTCATTACTTTAAGATTACTTGATTTAACAGTTATATTTTCTAAAATCTTTGTTTTTACTGAGTTTGACATGAAATTTTAGTATCTTGCATGAATAACAACGTAATGAGCTAAGTTAACCACCAGGGATTGCTCTGTTAAGTATTTGATATCAATGACTTCAACTACACAATCTTTACTTTATTTTTTGATTCCTTACTTTAAGATATTTTGATATAATAGTAATATTGTTAGGAACTTTCGTTTTTACTCAATTTGACATGAAATTTTGATTCCGTGCATAAGTAACAACTTGGTAAACTAAATTAAGCGCAATGGATTACTCTGTTAGCCGTATGGTATCAGTTAGTTCAATTACACATTCTTGATTTTATTATAAGATTCCTTACCCTAAGATCACTTCTTTAACAAATATATTTGAAGGAATCTTAGTTTTGCCTCAGTTTGACAAGAAATCTTGACACTTGAAATGAATAACCACTTAGTGAGATAAGTGAACCACAAAGGATTTTGCAATTAAGTCTATGATAATAGTGACTTATTTTACCTTGTCTTGACTTTATATTATAATTCCTTACTTTGATATTACTTGATTTAACAGTGATATTGTTAGGAATCTTTGTTGTTACTAAGTTTGGCACGAAATTTTGATACCTAGCATGAGTAACCACTTTATCAGCTAGGTTATCCTCCAGGATTACTTAGTTAACCATCTGATATCAGTGACTTCAATTACATAAGCACCACTTTGTTTTATAATTCCTTACATTAGGATGACTTGATGTAAAAGTGTTATTGTCAGGCAACTTGGCTTTTACTGAGCTTGACACGATGTTTTGATACCTACATGACTAACCACATTGTGAGCTAAGTTAATCAACAAGGATTATTCAATTAACCATCTTATATCAGTGACTTCAATTACATAATATTTACTTCATTTTCTAATTCCTTACATGAGGATGACTTGATTTAAAAGTGATATTGTTAGGAAACGTAATGTTTACTCTATTTACACGAAATTTTAAAACCTACATGAATAATCACTTAGTTCGCTAAGTTAACCATCGGGGATTACTCAGTTAACCATCTGATATCAGTGTCTTTATTTTTACTCAGTTTGACAAGAAATTTAGACACCACCATGAATAACCACTTAGTGAGCTTAGTGAACTACAAGGGATTTTTCAATTAATAGTCTAATATTAGTGACTTCAATTACCAAGTCTTAATTTTAGATTATGATTCCTTACTTAAAGATTAATTGATTTAACAAAGATATTGTTAGGAATCTTAGTTTTTACGAAGTTTGGCATGCAATTTTGATACTCTGCATGAGTTATAACTTTTTGAGCTAAGTTAAACTCCATGGATTACTAAGTTAATCATATGATATAAGTGACTTCAATTACATAATTTTCAGTTTATTTTTTAATTCCTTATATTAGGGTGACTTGATTTAAAAGTGATATTATCAGAAACTTAGATTGTACTCAATTTGACAGAAAATTTTGATACCGTGGATGAGTAACCACTTAGTAAACAATGTTAACCACGAAGGATGATTATATTAACCATCTAATAACAATAACTTCAATTACACTGTCTTCACTTTTTTTTTAATTCCTTATGTTAAGACTTCTTGATTTAACATCGATATTGTTAGGAATCTTACTTTTTTATCATGGTTTACACGAAATTTTGATACCCACCATGGGTAACCACATTATGAGCTAAGTTAACCCTTAGGGATTACTCATTGAACTATCTGATATCACCAACTTCAATTAAATAATCTTTACTTTATTTTCTGATTCCATGCATTAGGATGATTTGATTTAACAATGATATTATTTCTAATATTATCTTTTACTATGTTTGACACAAAATTTTGGTACATGCATAAAAAATTAGTAAACTTTGTTAACCCCAAGGAATTACTTAGTTAACCTTTTAATATCAATGACTTCAATTACACATTCTTAACATTATATTATGATTCCTAACTTTAAGATTACTTGATTTAATAGTGATATTGTTAGGAATCATATTATTTTTTGAGTTTGACATAAAATATTGTACCTTGCATGAGTAACCACTTAGTGAGCTAAGTTAATCATTAGGGATTACTCAGTTAAGTATCTGATACCTATGACCTTAATTACATAATCTTCACTTTAAGATGATTTTATTTAAAAGTTATATTTTCATAATTCTTTGGTTTTATTCTATTTGACATGAAATTTTAATTCCTTGCATGAGTAACAACTTAGGAAGGTTGGTTCACCACCAAGGATTACTTAGTTGACCATTTGATATTGTTGAGTTCAACTACACATTGTTGACTTTATTTTCTTATCTCTTACTTTCAAATGACTTGGTTTAACAATGATATTGTCAATAATGATACTTTTACTATGTTTGACACAAAATTTCGATTCCCTTCATTATTAACCACTTAGTAAGCTAAGTTAACCACTAGGAATTACTTAGATAACCATCTTATAGTAATGACTTCACCTACACATTCTTTGAATTATTTTCTTATTCATTACTATAAGATTACATCATTTAATAGTGATATTAACAAGAATCGTAGTTTTATTAAGTGTGGCACAAAATTTTAATACCTTGTATGAGTAACCACTTTTTAAGGTAAGTTAACCACAAAGGATTACTTAGTTAACCATATGATATTATTGACTTCAATTACACAATTTTCACTTTATTTTCTTATTCCTTACTTTATGATGATTTGATTTAACAATCATATGGTAAGGATTCTTAGTTCTTACTAAGTTTAGCAGTATATTTTGAAACCTAGGATGAATAAAAACTTGGTCAGCTAAGTTGAGCACTGAGGATTACTCGATTAACTATCTAATACCAATGACTTCAATTCCACAATCATAGCGTTATTTTTTGATTCCGTACTTTAGGATGACATGGTTTAATAATGATATTCCCAAAAGTCTTAGTTTCCACTTAGTTTGATAAAAATTTTGATACCCTGCACAAGTAACCACTTACCAAGCTATGTTAACCGTCCAAGATTACACAGTTAACCATCTCATATCAGTGATTTCAATTACACATTGTTGACTTTCTTATTTGATTCCTTACCTTAATATCACTTCATTAAACAATGATATTTTCAGGAATCTTTGTTTTTAATTAGTTTAACAGAAAATTTTGACACCTTCCATGAGTAACCACTTAGTGACTTCAACTACCGAGTTTTGACTTTATATTATGATTCCTTACTTTAAGATTACTTGATTTAACAATGATACCATTAGAAATCTTAGTTTTTACTAAGTTTGGTATGTAATTTTGATACCCTGCATGAGTAACCACTTTCGGAGCTCAGTAAACTTTCAGAGATTATTAGTAAGCCATCTGATATCAGTGACTTCAATTACATAATCTTCACTTTATTTTATGATTCCTTACATTAGGAAGACTTGATTTAATAGTGATATCGTTAGGAGTCTTAGTTTTTACTACGTTTGGCATGTAATTTTGATATCCTGCACGAGTGACCACTTTTGGAGCTAAGTAAACTTCCAAAGACTACTGAGTAATCCATCTGATATTAGTGACTTGAATTACAATATTCACTTTATTTTATGATTCCTTACATTAGGATGACTTTATTTAACAGTGATATTGTCAAGAAACTTGGTTTTTACTTAGTTTGACACAAAATTTTAATACTTGAATGAGTATCAACTTAGTCAACAAAGTTAACCACCAGGAATTACTAAGCTAAGCATCTATTTTCAATGGCTTCGATTACATATTCTTAACTTTATTTTCTTATTCCTTACATATTAAGATGACTTGATTTAAATGTGATATTTTTATAAATCTTTGTTTTTTACTCTGTTTGACATGAAAATTTGATTCACTGGATGAGTAATAACTTAGTGACCTTGGTTCACCACCAAGGATTAATTAGTTAACCATCTGATATCATTGAGTTCAACTAAACATTGTTGATTATATTTTTTGATCATTTATTTTTAAATGACATGGTTTAATAGTGATATTGTTAGGAACCATGGTTTTTTAAGTTTGAAACAAAATTTTGATACCCTACATTAGTAACCACTTAGTGAGCTAAGTTAACCATCAACGATTACTCAGATTACCATCTGATAGCAATAACTTCACCTACACATTCTTAACATTATTTTCTTATTCTTTACTTTAAGATTACTTGATAACTTTGATGTTGTCAGGAATCTTATTTTCACTGATTTTGGCACGCAATGTTGATACCCTACATGAATAACCACTTTGGAGGTTGAGTTAACCACCAACGATTACTTAGTTATTCATGTGATATCAATTACTTCAATTACATAATTTTCACTTTATTTTATGATTCCTTATTTTAGGATGACTTGATTTAGCAATGATCTTGAAAGGAATCTTAGTGTTTACTTAGTTTGAAAAAAAAATTCATACCTGATTAGTAACTACTAAGTGAGCTAACTTAACCATAAGGGATTACTCAGTTAACCATCTGATCTTAATGACTTCAATTACACATTATCAACTTTATTTTTTGACTCCTTACTTTAAGATGACTTCATTTAATAGTAATATTATCTAGAATCTTAATTTTTACACACTTTGGCTAGTTATTTTGAAACCTAGGATGAATAGAAACATAGTGAGCTAAGTTTAAAATCGAGGATTATTTAGTTAACCATGTTATACCAATGATTTCAATTATAGATTCTTGACCTAATTTTCTGATTTATAACTTTAGGATGACTCGATTTAAGAGTGATATTCTCAAAAATCTTAGTTTTTACATAGTTTGAGTTAAAATTTTATACACTGCATGAGTAACCATTTAGTGATCTAATTTAACTACCAAGGATTATTCACTTAACCATCTGATATCAATAACTTTAATTATACATTGTTAACTTGATTATTTGACTCCTTACTTGAAGATCACTTCCTTTAACTTGATATTTTCTTTAATCTTAGTTTTTACTCAATTTGATGGGAAATTTTGATACTGTGCATAAGTAACCACTTTGCAAGCGAGGTTAACCACCAGGGATTACTATGTTAGCCATCTAATATCAATTACTTCAATTACACTGTCTTGACATTATTTTTTGAATCCTTATCTTAATATTTCTTGATTTAAGTATGATATGATGGTTAGGAATCTTACTTTTTATTATGTTTTGCACAAAATTTTTATACCCTCCATGAGTAACCATTTAGTGGGTTAAGTTAACCTTTAGGGATTATTCAGTTAACCATTTGATATTTGTGACTTCAATTAAATAATCCTCACTTTATTTTCTAATTCCATTTGTTATTAGTGACTTCAATTACTCATTCTTGACAATGTATTATGATTCCTAACTTTAAGATTACTTGATTTAATAGTGACATTTTTAGGAATCATATTTTTTACTATGTTTGACACAAGATTTTTTTTCCTTGCACGAGTAACCACTTTGTGACCTAAGTTTACCATTAAGGGTTACTCAATTCAGTATCTAATACCTGTGACCTTAATTACTCAATTTGACATGAAATTTTGATTTCCTGCATGAGTAAATACTTAGTGAACTTAATTAAGCATAATGGATTGCTCTGTGAACCACCTGATATCAATGATTTCAATTACATATTATTGACTTTATCTTTTGATTCCTTACTCTAAGGTTACTTGATTTAACTGTGTTGTTTCTAGGAATATGAGTTTTTGTTGTGTTTGAAACGAAATCTTGATACCTTGCATGAGTAACCAGTTAGTCAGCAAAGTTAACAATCAGGGATTACTAAGGTAATCATCTAATATCAGTGACTTCAATTACACTTTGTTGACTTTATTATCTAATCTTTACCTTAAGCTCACTTCATTAAACAATGATATTTTCTAGAATCTTAGTTGTTACTCATATTGACATGAAATTTTGACACCCTCGATGAATAACCACTTAGTGAGGTAAGTGAACCACAAAGGATTACTCAATTAACCATATGATATTAATGACTTCAATTACCTAGTTTTGACTTTAATTTATGATTCCTTGCTTTAAGATTACTTATTTAATAGTGATATTGTTAGGAATCTTATTTTTTACTAAGTTTGGCACGAAGTTTTGATGCCATGCATGAGTAACCATTATGGGAGCTATGTTAACCTGCAAGGATTACTCAGTTAACCAACTAATATTAGTGAGTTCAATTACATAATGTTTACTTTATGTTATGATTCCTTACATTAGGATGACTTTATTTAACAATGATATTGTCAAGAAACTTAGTTTTTACTCAATTTGACATGAAATTTTTATACCTGCATGAGTAACAATTTAGTCAACTAAGTTAACCACTAGGAATTACTAAGCTAAGAACATACTTTCAGTGTATTCTTTTACAAATTCTTGATTTTATTTTTTCATTACTTACTTTAATATGACTTGATTTAAAAGTGACATTATCAAAAATCTTCGTTTTTACTCTATTTAACATGAAATTTTGATTCCCTGATTAATAACTTAGTGAACTTGGTTAACCACCAGAGATTACTTTGTTAACCATCTGATATCATTGAATTTAAGTACACACTACTGAATTTATTCTTTGATTTCTTCCTTTCAAATGACTTTTCTTATCAATGATATTTTTAGGAATCATACTTTTATATGAGTTTGACACAAAATTTTGATACCCAACATTAGTAATCACTTAGTAAGCTAATTTAACCACCGGACTCAAATAACCATCATATAGTAGTGACTTTGCTTACACATTCTTGACATGATTTTAATATTCATAACTTTAAGATTACTTAGTGGAATAGTGATATTGTCAAGCATCTGATTTTTACCGAGTTTAGAACACAATTTTGATACCCTACATATGCAACCATTTTGTGCGTTATTTATTACTTAGTTAACCATCTCATATCAATTACTTAAATTACATAACCTTCACTTTATTTTCTGTTTCCTTACTTTAGGATGACTTGATCTAATAGTGATATTGTAAGGAATCTTAATCCTTACCTAGTTTCAAACAAGAATTTTGTTACCTGATGAGTAACCATTTTGTGAGCTAAGTTAACCTCCAGGGATTACTCAGTTAACCATCTGATATCAGTGACTTCAATTACTTAATCTTCATTTTATTTTTTTATTCCTTACATTAGCATGACTTAATATAATAGTGATATTGTTAAGAAACTTAGTTTTTGTTATGTTTGACACGAAATTTGTATACCATTATGAGTAACAATTTAGTGAACTAAGTTAACCTCTAAGGATTACTCAGTTAACCATATGATATCAGTGACTTCAATTACACATTCTTGATTTTATTTTTTGATTCCTTACTTTAAGATTACTTGATTTAATAGTGGTATTATCAATAATCTTTGTTTTTATTGAGTTTGGCACAACCTTGCATGGGTAACCACTTACTGAGCTAAGTTAAGCATTAAGGATTACTCGTTGAACCATCACATATCAATGACATTGATTACACGTTCTTGACTTTATTTTTTCTGATTCCTCACTTTAAGTTGAATTGATTTAATGATGATATTGTTAGGAATATTTGTTTTTACTAAGTTTGACACGAAATTTTGACACCCTGCATCAGTAACCACTTAGTGAGCTAAGTTAATGAGAAAGGGTTACTTAGTTAACCATTTAATATCAATGACTTAAATTACACATTCTTCACTATATTTTCTGATTCCTTCCTTTAAAAGGATTTCATTTAATAGTGATATTGTTAGGAACCTTAGTTTTTACTCAGTTTGAACAGAAAATTTGAAACCCTGCATGAATAACCACTTAGTGAGTTAAGTTAACCATTAAGGTTAATTAACCTTGACTAAAATTAACCATGCTTAGAACAAAATAAAAATCATTAGAGACATAGTCAGCCTCATTAGCATTAATCAAATTCTTAAAGGATAATTCCATACATTTTGTATTATTTTGGAAAATGAAAGTTCCATGCAAAATTACAAAAATACCCTTAAGTGAAAAATTAATCCTATTTTCCCTTGCTTGGCTGAATTCACTAAGCCACTTGGGAGGCCTTATTTGGTTCAAATTTAACTCCCCAAACACTTAGAAAACTCTCCAAACTCTCTCCAAGTTAAACCAAGTCCAAAAATCTTAATCTTTCATGTTAGGCTTAAGTTTCCATCTTTGAGATTTAAGCTAAAGTCAAGCCCCGCCACTTTCACTAAAAAGCTCTTTGTGAACCATCAAGGGGGGACCAAGTTCAGCCACCACAACTCCACCATAACCCCACACCAAGCCTCCATCAACTAAGATTTTCTACTTTGTCTTTTTAAGCTTTAAATCTTACTTTTTATGGTTGGTTTTCTTTCTTTTATGGATCCTTTCTATAAAATCCATAGATATCTTTTTATTTGACTCATGAGGGCTCAAGGATTCCTTTGAATGGTTCAAAATGAGCATAATAATTTTTAGTGAATTTTGAAAAATAAAATGAAGTTTGGTTGGTTTAAAATGCTTCTAGGGAACTTAGAAGAAATTTAATTGGTGAAAACTCTTTAAAAAACCATTTTGATGCTTTGAGTAGTTTTGAGAAGTCGTGAGTAAATTTTTGAAGTGTTCATGTTAGGAGATGGATGGATCTTAGATTAGATCTTGTGGATCTACACTTTGTTGTTTTGAAAAAAATGCTATCATGCATGTTTTTGTGCTTAAAACTTGAAAGTTGTTGATTTTGTTACCATGGTGGACTTGTACAATAATATGTCCATATATGAACCCATGGATTACAATATTAAAAAGTATAAGAAAAATTAATTCATAAGTCCCAAAAGCTTTGTTTGGGCATAGATCTCAAAACTACTAAGTGAAAATTGTAATTTTGAAACCAAAAATGGAACAAGCATCACAAGACACCTATCACTATCTTTGACCATGACCCAAGCTATGGAGCTTGAGCAAGCCTTGTATGGATCAAGTGCTTATGGTGCTAAAGTGCAAAAAATCATGGAACCAAAGTGGTTTGACAAGGAATTTTGGAAAAGTGACTTTGAAAAACCTTAAGGGAGCATTCGACCATAAAGGTGAAGTTAAGGATAAAACTTCTTAAAATATCTAAAATGATACAAATCATATGAATAAGTTCTAAATGTTGTGAAACAAATTTTTTAAGAAGAGAATTTGAGCTAATATGACCTAAAAACTACTAGGTGTGCATTTGGCCACCTTAGTTTAACTTAAGGAAAAATGAACTTAAAATTTGGTTAATGATGCATTAAGAATTTTCATTAGGTAAATAGAATATTTAAAGGTGTAAATAAGGTCTAAAAGTGGCTAAGTCCATAGAAACCAAAATAGATGAAATCAAGTGAAATCCATAATTAATACTTAAGCTAATTTTCTGAAATACACAAGTTTGTAATTAAAAATAAACCATGGAGTTGTGAGGAGGAGAGGAGTCATTTGGCCATGACCCTTAGAGATAGGAGAGAAGTCTTGAAAATTAACTAAACTTGGAAAAACTTATAGCCTAAACTTCAACTAGAAGGGTTCTTCAACCTAGGTTAATTAAAAATGAAAATCGATGCCCTAAACATTAGAAGTGGCATTCAACCACCTTAGGATTAATTAGTCAAGGAGGAGTTTTAATTCTTAACTAGGTTTAACTAAACATAAGGGATTAAAAGTCTAAGGAAGTTTTTAAAAGGCTTAAGGGATCCATTTGGCCACCTTAGGATAAACTTATCAAGAAGGAGATTTAATTCTTAACAAGTATTAATTAAACATCCTTAGCATATAAGTAGAAGGGATTAAGATTGTGAGTAAGTTTTAAAATGGTTAAGAGCTCATTTGGACATATTAGCTAAGTTAGTTAAATAAAGTTAAGAATTCATTATGACTCAAGACTAAACCTAGACATGCATAAATTAAGTGATTAGGAATGAACCATGGGGTTGGAAAACTACACTAAACCATTCGGCCATGACTTTCAAGAATGAAGAAGAAGTCTTAGAAATTTCTTATGTACTACTTAATGAATTAGACTTCAATTGATGAAAATTAACTCCTATGACAAGGAAAACTAAACTAGAAGGCCTTAGGAACCAAAGACCTACATTCAACCACCCTAAGTCAAATAAGAAGAAATGAGTTTGAAAACTTGATTTAGGTACATTAAGAAGCTCTGTCATGTAAAAGTACAGAATTAAAAGTTTAAATGAATCTTGGAAATAACATGTGCATCATCCGCCCATGCATAACTAAATTGGCATAAATAAGTTAAAAACTTGCTAACACTTAACCTTCAAACATAATATGAATAGGTTATGCGTAAGACTTGCAAATTCAAGTGCATAAAGAATAAAAACTTAAAAGGTGCCATTTGGCTACCTAGAAGAAAACTTCTAAGTTTGTAAAAATAATGTGAAACTAATTGAACTTTGGGAAAATGAGAGGTTGAGGGGTAACTTAGATGGTTAATAGAATTAATCCCCCTTGAGTAATTCATCATAAAATGTTATAGAGTTAAAAAAGTTGGGCATGCATGGTTGCATGTAGTTATGTTATCCAAATGTGATTGATAAGTCAACTTGAGATGTGTTATGAATACACATATTTTAATGTGATTTGAATGTTAAATGCTCATAAGTGTACAACATATGATGCTATGTATGATGAGTATATATGATTGATGCTATGATCAAATTTTAGCTCTAAATATGCATAGCATATTGGTTCGATATTGATTGAGCATGCATGATTATCTGAAAAACTTTAAAATGAACCTATATGGTTTAAGAGATCACTAAAGCAAACTTACGTAAAAAGTTAATCTACTCTTATGTGCCTCGTGCACACCCAGGGGACAATTAGAGTCCTACAGAAAAGGAGACAAAATAGTTCTCCACAATCCTTTTATTGTGAAGAAAAAAGGATTTTTTGCTTATTATGAGATAGTAACGACCATCTAAGAATAAGCTCATATCCTTAAAAATAGAAGGTATAGTAGCAGAGCTAGTGAGAAGATATTGTTTGACTATTTATAATGTGTGTCTATGCCTAGAGAGTTCTCTTAAGGTATGGAATAGAAATCAAAATTTCCCAAATTTATGAAGTTTAAGATAGATATATGCTTATGTAATAATGGCTGTTTCGGTATAAAAATGACCCACTTCATTAGGAGTTTTTGAAATATTGAAAGCAACCTTATCTACATGTCATGATTTTTCTAATAAACTAGAGTGCTTGGTATTAAAGTGATAACATTAGATATAAAGTAGAAACCTACTTAGAAACCTAGTTTCTCACTCCTTGTCTCCCCACTTTCTTCTTAGACAATAATCAAGTCCTTTGTGACGATAGTGGTTGAGAACACTGAATTACGTCCGAGAGTAAAATTAAAATCCAAAATAAATCATTTTGTTTTTTTAGCTTAAAATCGATTAAAAACAAAAAATAAAAGGAAATAAAAAAAGAGAAAAAAATAAAAAAATAAAAGTGATGAAAAATAAAAACAATAGTAATAATAAATAACAAAAACAAAGGAAAATAATAATAATAATAATAATAATAATAATAATAATAGAACAAAGATGATAAAGAAAAAAGAGAGAAATAAAAAAATAAAGAAAAATAAAGTAAAAGAAAAAAAATAAAAATAAAAAGAGAAATAAAAGGAAAGAAGGAATTTCGAAGGAAAAAAAAGAGGAAAAAAGCGAATAAATAAGTAGTAATTATAAAATAAATGAGCAAGAAAAAGAAAAATAAGAAAAATAAGAGAAAAAATAAAAATAATGGATTAAAAAAATTAAGAAAAGAGAAAAATAATAACAAAATTTAAAAAAAGAGAAAAGAAAATTTTTTAGTTAGGATGGTTAAAAATTAGTTCAGATTAGTTAAGAATTAATTAAAAAAATAAAAGAAAAAGAAAATAAAAAATATATAAAATAAAATATAAAAAAAAAGAAGAAAAAAACAAGGCTGTGGGAAATTTTGAAAAAGAGTATAATGGTATAAAAGGAGACTTTCTGAGATTTTGGTGGGGATTTTTTTGAGTTGAAGAGAGCTCCTCTCAGTTTTATTCAGGAACCTCTTTGGTTTCTTCTCAAAGGAGGGCACGAAGAGAACGATCTCAATCAAAAGAACCTCTTACACTTTAGAGCTTGGTGGAGCAGCAACCTCCATTGATTCCGATTTCAAGCTTAACAGTCAGCAACGCATAGGTTAGTCTTCATCCTTCTTCTTTTCATCATCTCCTGAAACTAGAGGCTTATTTCACTTAGCCATATTTTGTTTGTCTTTGTGGAAAAGAGAATGATATCGGTCATTAACTGCTGAAATTTCAAGATGACTAATAACCAATTTGTAGCACGTTTAGACTCAGCTCCTACTATTGAGTGTGTGCGATTGACTTGTCGTACTCGAATTACTGGTATTTATCAAAGATGATTTCAAATCAGAAACTTGCATCATGAGATTGAAGAGTTCAAGTCTTTTTATAAATCATTTCAGCAAGATCCTGGATAATTCCACCTAGCTCTTAGCTTGACTAAGATTTTGATAAAAAATGAATGAGTAGATTCTGATTATATTAGTGTAAGTGCATGAAACTGTTACTCCTGATATGCATTTAGGATGCTGTAATACAAGCTTAAAACTTTGCATAATCAGTAGCATTCAATCAAAAATTCTTGGTAGTCACACTTCCCTGCCTTCCTATCAAAATGAGCGATAAGTCATGTTCAATACAAATGTTCTACCAATACCGAGTACTCGGACCAATTTCAAAAGCCATAATGCCTCATTGTGAAAGCAAGACGGGGAGCCTAAAGAGTCGTATCTGGTATATAAAGAAATATAGGAATGTGTTGGTGCTAAGTAATAGCTCTGACTGCACGAAAGGTATTTGTTACAGTAACAATGGAACTCAATTATCAATTCTTTAAAAAGGTTATTATAATTTGTAGAATTGGCTGTGTTGGACTTGGAAGTTAGTGATTGAGAATTGCTTGAAAATATTGGAGGAGAAGGGTCAGCCTCGGGTGCTTGTAATTCTTGCAGTTACTCCAAAATAGGCAACAGTAGATATGAATCACAGGACGTGGAATTCATCATGGTTGCCATGGTAAAATCTTCACTGATATGAGGTCTTAGTATCAGGCCGTTCAGATCATTTCATAGCTGATCAGGCAGTGGCAGGAATTACTGATGTTATGGCTTTAAATATCCCTAGCATATTTTCCCAACCTTTTGAGTTTTCTTCTATAAACTACCAACATGAAAACTCAGAATATCGGGAAGCATTTGTTATAGTCTCGGGCCTCATGTCAGCAAGCTATTTGGAGATCTTGAAAAGTGAGTTGGAATCGATTATGCTAGGTGCCTTGAGGGATCCAAAACAAGTGGTCAGAGAGGCAGTTTCCTTTGCTTGTTCTGAGATGCTGCAAAAGGGTGGAAAATGGACCTATATCAGAACTGATTGAAAAGACGAGTCCACCTGCATTGACAATGTTAGTCGAAAGTCATGCTTGCCATTAGAATTTGGGCCCATGCAACAGTTTTTGGTATATGCATGACAAAGCCTTCGGAATATTCGGATATGGGGTACTAAGATCAGTGGTCATTTAACACCAGGAAAAGGGGCATTTTGCAGATTGGAAGACCGACATCAAGGATCTTGAAGAGAAGCTTGTAGGACTGATCACATTGAGATTGAAGTACGGGAAGCAGAGTTGGGAACCAATCTTAATATTAACATGAGGAGAAGAAAGCAAGTGTTAGAGGCAGTAATATCATCTGTGAATTGTGATTCTCTGGTCATTGATGATAAATTGAATGGGTGTAGCCATTGTACAAAGGCCACATGCTAATGGGTTCTCAATTCACTTAATACCTTGGAGTTATAAAACCTGATGATGATTGGCATATCATGGAGCCATTTGGAAGTTGAGTATTGCACTAAGCCGTCATGCACTTTAGACTTGAGGGAGCTTTGTAAAAGTGTGTGCCAACAAGAGCTATAGTCTGCAATAGAATAAGGACGATACAGAAAATCGCATCTGGTTTGACATCTTTAGCAATCTTTTTGGGATGTTGCAGCTGGCTTTGCTTGTACGCATGGATCAGAAGCCTTGAATGGCTATTCAAGCTCAAAGCTAGCTATGCACAACATCCAGAAGTTCAAGGTTATAGGGCCATGTTAACTCTGCGGGTGTTTGTTACTAAGGCTGGTTCTGCAGATGTAGTAGCGATCTTTTACCCAACATTGTTAGTTAGTAGCTAAAGCTTTTGCATGCTGCAAAAACAATGGTGAGTGAAAGTGCGGTAAATGTAGGATCTGTTGACTAAGCAATCAGCGTTTTGGCAGAGTTTCTTATGATAGGTCTACCTGATGCTTCTTATTAGTTGGATCTGCTTCATCAAAGATTTCAGTATGCATTATTTGCATTAAATGTCAGAAAGCTAAAAGCTGTTAAAGCATCTGCATGAGAAATTGCTGCGTCTGCAAAAGCGTGCCTTAAATTTGATGAAAGGTGCTAAAGATTCAACCAGAGGTGTGGTCTAGTGGCACCGCTAGCCGTCCGTTACGTCCAGGCCTTAGATTCAAACCTCACTTGTGACATTTTGCTGAATTTCCTTTTCAAATTACTGAAGCTGCAGGGGCGGCCGCAACAAAATCGGGCTATGCTAAAATGGCGACTCCTCAAACTTGGACCTTGCAGATTCGAAGTACATGGCAGCCAATGAAGCCAATTACGAATTAAGCCACTCTAAATTGGGACGTGACATGTGAATTCTAATCTGGCCATGATAATTGGGTCCAAAGGGGCCACGCCAACTTGCAATTGGGCCACGTCAACCTGTACCATACAAATTCGAAATTGGGCTAGCCAACTTACAATGGGCCCAACTGTTTCTCAAATTGAATAACACTAGTTGAACAACCAAGTTGATCATAAATTGGGTCATATTTGGGCCACAAATTTCAAATGGGTTATGCTAAGAGGTTTATACCATGACAAAAATTGAGTTGTTAAATTATCAAATAACTAGCAACAACATCTTTTTATCTAGATCAAGCTTAATTCTTTCTTTTCTTGAGATCAAATCAAATCTTCTATTTTTTAATTTGGATCAAATCCAATTTTTTTTTTCTTGAGATCAAATCAAATTTTTTATTTTTTATTTTTTTAATTTGAGTCAAGTCCAATCTTTTTTAATTTGGAAACCAAACTCAATTCTTTTTTATTTTTTATTTTTGAAATCAAGTTCATTTACAAATAGGATGAAGCCCAATCTTCTTTCATTTTTGAAATCAAGTTTTTATTTAGATCAAGCCCAATTTTCTTTTATTTTTGTTTTTTAAAATCAAGTCCATTTTCTCCAACAATCCTTAATGTCAAGCAATGAGCTTCGGAACTGAAAGTGCAACATACTCTGTCTTTCAATGTTCGAAGAGTCATATGAGTCGTAGTGTAACCTTCGTTTGCCTCCGACTTTGTGCATGTGAGTCAAAGATCATCTTTTTCAATCAAATCTTCAAAAATTCAACTTTTCCAAACTCTTTTCAAAGCTTTAAACGTTCCTAGATCTCACGCAATGAACTTCAAAGTTGAAAGTGCAGCATACCTGTCTTTCAACGTTCAGAGAATCATATGAGTCGCAATGCGACCCTCGCTTGCCTTCGGACTTATGCATACGTGGGTCTAGGAACACGTGTAAAAAAAACTAAATATGTTTGAAATAATTCTAAGTCTCACGCAATGAGTTTTGGATACGAACTAGTAGCATACCCTACTGTTTGGGATTTAGAAATCATATGGTCCCAATGCAGCCCTCGTTTGCCTCGGATCCTGTGCATATGTGGAGTAAGGATTTTCTTTAAAATATTCAAAATACTCTACTGTTTCAATCAAGCCTTAACCAGAACTACGTGCCTTGAGTTTCCCATTGCACCAAAGAATACGTTGGAGCAGGATCAAGTTCTGTCAGACTATTTTCTACCAACATATTTATTTATATTCTAAATTAAAGGGATCAAACAGTTTTCAAAAATATCAAAATCACACACTCAGTTTAAGGGTACCGTTCTTCGGAACGGGCGTGTAAGGCACCTAACACCTTCCCTATTCGTAACCGACTCCCGAACCTAGAATTTCTTCCTCAAGTTAAGGTTTTTCCAAATGTTTTCCCTTTTAAATAAAATTTGGTGGCGGCTCCACATAATCAATTAAAATTCTCTTTCAAATTTTTAGCGAATTCGTCGTTTCGTTGTAATTACAGTTACCACAATGGTCTACATCGACATTAGCAACGTGGATTGGTCCGCGAACTCCCACGATCTTTCTAATCACAACTCAAGCCAATGTGAGAATTTATTTCTTGCTAGGACATCTTTTTATCTCAAATGTATTGAGCCCAAATTTTACCACATCAGGTTTTACAATCTCTTTGGAGACATTTCACCTTAATAAAGACTTTCCACCTCTTCTCGGCTATCATAGGCAACTGACGATCACTGCAAAGGAATCCTCTTCCTTAGAAGGAGAGACTGATCACCAGACTCTCTCATTACCATAGTTATTCACATCTATGGGAAGGAAGCTCACCTTACCTAATTTCATATCCATTTCAAGCCTACCAGGAGATGCCTCACGAGACCTTCATGTTTTTCGTTCTGAGTATGTGAATGGAGCACTTTAATCACTAGGAATTGGGAGGTTTTCTAATCCCAGGATTTTGTTTTCAAGGAAACAGAAGTTGGTATGTCATACCTATAATGTAAATGTTTGTAAATATTTGGATGCAACAATCCTAGTTATTATCACGTAGTAGTAAGCTATGTTAGAATATGTAGCAAATATGTATCTAAATTTTGTATGTACATTATGGTGTGTAATAAAATGTATGTAAAGGCCTTGGGGCCTAAGACTATTATATGCATGTAAATAGACTGTATAATTATATAACATTTATGTGTTTTATGAATAACTTATGTTTAATTAATTACTATAGATTAAAGACAAAAGACTCAAAGCAAATGTTACAAAATGATAATTCTCTGGCGCACAAGATTTCTTAGTAAATTAGTTATTGTCATGTAGGATATATCAAAGAGCCTTGCATTTTATAACAAATGGTTGTTTCAAAAAAAATTATTATATTTTCTCTGATAAGTATTTTTCAAATATTTTTTCATCATAAGATAACAAACTAATAATGGAATTGAATAAATGACTTAAGCATAAATTGGTAGTCAATTTTAGGGTGTGATATCAATTACAAATTCTTGACTTTATTTTATGATTCTTTACTTTAAAATGACTTGATTTAACAATGATATTGTTAGGAATCTTAGTTTTTACTGAGTTAAACATGTAATTTTGATACCCTGCATGAGTAACCACTTAGTGAGCTAAGTTAACCACTAGGGATTACTAGTTAACCATATGATATTAGTGACTTCGATTACATATTCTACACTTTATTTTATAATTCCTTATTTTAAGATGATTTGATTTAATATTGATATTGTTCAAAATCATATTTTTACTCAATTTGACATAAAATTTTGATTCCCTACATGAGTAACCATTTAAAGAACTAAATTAACCAACACGGATAACTAAGTTAACAATCTAATATTAGTGACTTCAATTACATATTATTAATTTTATTTTCTCATTCCTTACTTAAGATGACTTGATTTTACAATGATATTATTAGGAATCACTGTTTTTCTCCTGTTTGACAAGAAATTTTGATACCCTACATGATTAACCACTAAGTGAGCCAAGTTAATCCCCAAGGATGACTCAATTAACAGATATATATCAATGAATTCAATTACAGATTCTTAACTTCATTTTTTGATTCCTTTCTTTAAAATAAATTGATTTAACAGTGACATTGTTTAGAATTTTAGTTATTATTGAGTTTGGCAAGAAATTTTGATACCATGCATGAGTAACAACTTAGTGAGAAAAGTTACCCACTAGGGATTAGTTAGTAATAGCAGTGATGTTGATTACATATTGTTGACTTTATGTTTTGATTCATTCCTTTAAGATGAATTGATTTAACAGTGATATTACCAGGAATCATAGTTCTTACTAAGCTTCACACAAAATTTTGATACCCTGAATGAGTAACCATTTTAGTGAGCTAAGTTAACCCCATGGATTACTTTGTTAACCATCTAATATCAGTGATATCGATTACATATTCTTGACTTTAATTTTTAATACCTTACATTAATTAATTGATTTAAGATTGATATTATCAGGAGTCTTAGTTTTTACACAATTTGACACAAAATTTTGATTCCCTACATGAGTAACCACTTAGTTAACAAAAGTTAATCCCAAGGATTACTTAGTTAACCATGTGATATTAGTGACATCAATTACACATTCTTGACTGTATTTTCTAACTTTATACTTTAAGATGACTTTATTTAACAAGGAGATTATCTGGAATCTTAGTTTTTACTAAGTTTGACAAGAAATTTGATACCCTTGATAAGTAAGCAGTTAATGAGTTATGTTAACCAAGAAGGATTCCTCAGTTAACCATCTGATATCAGTAACTTCGATTACACATTCTAAACTTTATTTTATGATTCCTTATTTTATGATGACTTGATTTAATAGTGATATTGTCTGGAATCTTAGTTTTTACTCAATTTTACAAGAAATTTTGATTCCCTACATGAATAACCAGTTAAAGAACTAACTCAACCACCATGGATAACATAGTTAATAATATGATATTAGTGACTTCAATTACACATTCTTAACTTTTATTTTTAATTCCTTATTTTAAGTTAACTTGATTTAACAATGATATTGGCAGGAATCATTGCTTTTCTCTATTTGACAATAAATTTTGATACCTTGCATAAGTAATCACTTAGTGATCTAACTTAACCACTAGGGATTACTCAATTATCCATTAAATATCAATGACTTTCATTACACATTCTTGAATTTATTTTCTAATTCCTTTCTTTAACATGAGTTGATTTAATAGTAATATTGTTAAGAATCTTAGTTTTTACTACATTTGACACGAAATTATGATATCTTGCATGAGTAACCACTTAGTGAGTTATGTTAACCATGAGGGATTTCTCAGTTCACAATCTCATATCAGTCATTTCAATGACACAATCTTAATTTTTTTTATTTCTTTCGCTAAGATGACTTGATTTAACTTCAATATTATTTGGAATCTTAGTTTTTTACCGAGTTTAAGGCGATATTTTGATGCCTTGCATAAGTAACAGTTAGTGTGCTATGTTAACCACCAAGGATTACTCAATTAACCATTACATATCAATGACATCGATTACACATTTTTACCTTTATTTTCTGATTTTCTGATTCCTCCCATTAAGATTCCTTGATTTAAGATTGATATTGTGAGGAATATTAGTTTTTACTCTGTTTGACATGAAATATTGTTTCCCTTTATAAGTAATCACTTTGCAAGCTAAGTTAACCACCGGGGATTACTCAATTAACCATTTGATATTTATGACTTCGATTACATATTTTATACTTTATTTTATAATTCCTTACTCTAAGATGACTTGATTTAATAGTAATATTGTCAGGAATCTTAATTTTTAATTAGTTTGGCATGATATTTTGATACCTTGCAGAAGTAACTACTTAGTGAGCTAAGTTAAACACTAGGGATTAATTACTTAACCATCTAATATCAATGACATCAATTACACATTCTTGACATTTTTTTATTCCTTACTTTAAGATGACTTGATTGAAGATTGATATTGTCGAGAATGTTAGCTTTTACTCATGCTGACATGATATTTTGATTTCCTATTTGAATAACCACTTAGTGAATTAAGTTAACCCCAATGAATTACTCATTCAAATATCTGATATCACTGACTTCAATAACACATTTTCTTACTTTATTTTCTATTTCCTTATTTTGAGATGACTTGATTTTATTATGATATTATGAGGAACCATATTTTTTATTATGTTTGACACAAAACTTTGATATCCTGCTTGAGTAACCACCTAGTGAGAAAAGTTAACCATACGAGATTACTTAGTTAAGCATATCATATTACTGATTTCGATTACACATTCTTGACTTTATTTTCTAAATCTTTACTTTAAGATGACTTGATTTAAGATTGATAATGTGAGGAATCTTAGTTTTTACTTAGCTTGACACAAATATTTGATTCCTTACATAAGTAACATCTTACTGAACTAAGTTAACCCCGAGGAATTACTGAATTTACTATCTGATATCATGGACTTCAAAAACACATTCTTGACTTTATTTTCTATTTCCTTACTTAAAGATGATTTGATTTTATAATGATATTGTCAGGAATCTTAGTTTTTATTGACTTTGACATAAAATTTTGATACCCTTCATAAGTAATGACTTAGTGAGCTAGGTTAACCACTGGGATTACCTAATTAACAGTTAAATATAAATGACTTCAATTACACATTCGTCACTATATTTTAACCATTGGGATTACCTAATTAACAGTTAAATATAAATGACTTCAATTACACATTCTTCACTTTATTTTTATATTCCTTTTTTCAAAATTACTTGGTTTAAAAGTGATATTATCAGGAATATCATTTTTTAGTTAGTATGACACAAAATTTTGATACCATGCATCCGTAACCATTTAATGATGTCAATAACACATTCTTGACTTTAATTTTTGATTCCTTGATTTAACATTTATATTGTTAGAAATCTTGGTTTTTACTCAATTTGACATGAATTTTGATTGATTCCTTGCATAAGTAACCATGTAGAACTAAGTTAACAACCAAGGATAATTCAGTTAGCCATCTGATATCATTGACTTCAACTTCACATTCTTAAGTTTATTTTCCAATTCTTTAATTTAAGGTGACTTGATTTAACAATGATTTTGTCAGGATTTATTGTTTTTCCTGAGTTTGACACAAAATTTTGATACCCTTTACTAGTAACCATATGATCAGCTAAGTTAACCATTAGAGATTACTCAGTTATCCATTAAATATAAATGACCTCAATTATACATTACTTATTTTTAACTTTATTTTTTGATTCCTTACTTTTGAGATGACATGACTTAAGATTCATATTATTAGTAATTTTATTTTTTACTCAATTTGTCATGAAATTTTGGTCTCTACATGAGTGACCAAAGTGTACTAAGTTAACTACCAGGTATTACTTAGTTATCCATCTGATATTCGTGACTTTGGTAACACATTTTTTATTTTATTTTTCGATTTTTTACTTTTGAATGACTTAATTTAATACTTATATTGTCAGGAATCTTATCTTTTAATCAGTTTGACTGAATATTTGATTCCATACATTAGTAACAACTTAGTCAACTAAATTAACCCCAAGGGATTACCTAGTTTACTATGTAAAATCAATGACTTCAATAAAACATTCTTGACTTTATTTTCAATGTCCTTACTTCAACATGACTTGATATTATAGTGATACTATCAAAAATCTTTGTTTTTATTGACTTTGACATAAAATTTTGATACCGTGCATTAGCAAAGACTTAGTTAGCTAAGTTAACCATTAAGGATTACTCAATTAAAATTTAAATATAAATAATTTCAATTACACATTCTTCACTTTATCTTCTGATTCTTTTCTTTAATATTAATTAATTTAACAGTGATATTGTCAAGAATCTTATCTTTTAGTGAGTAAGACGCGAAATTTTGATATTCTGTATCCATAACAACTTAGTAAGATAAGTTAACTACTAGGGATTACTCAATTAACTATATGATGCCAGTAACGCCGATTATATATTCTTGAATTTATTTTATGATTCCTTGACTTAAGATTTTGATATTTTTAGAAATCTTAGTTTTTGATAAAGTAACCACTTAATGAGTTAAGGTAATCTCAAAGGGTTACTTAGTTAACCATCTTATATTAATTACTTTGATGAGACATTTTATACTTTATTTTCTGATTTCTTATTTTAAGATAATATGATTTAATAGTGATATTGTCTAGAATTTCAGTTTATACTCAATTTGACACGAAATTTTGAAACCCTTTACTAGTAATCTTATAGTGAGCTAAGTTAACCATCAGGGATTACTCAATTCACCATTAAATACCAATGACCTCAATTACACATTCTTGATTATATTTTATGATTCCTTTCATTAAGATGAATTGATTTAACATTGATTGTTCGGAATCTTAGTTTTTATAGAGTTTGATGTAATATTTTGATACCCTACATGAGTAACCACTTAATGAGATAAGTTAACCACTAGGATTACCCAGTTAACCATTTGATATTAGTGACGTTGATTACATATTCTTGACTTTATTTTCTGACTCCATTCGTTAAGATGACTTGATGTAGTTGTGATATTATCTAAAATCATAATTTTTACTTAATTTGACATGAAATTTTGATTTCCTACATGAGTAACCCTTATTATTACTCAGTTAACCATTATGATTCCTTACATTAAGATCAGCTGATTTAATAATGATATTGTTAGGAATCTTAGCTTCTGCTAAGTTTGACACGATATGATGATTTCATGCATGAATAACCATTTAGTGAGTTACGTTAACCACCAGCGATTATTGACTTAACCATATGATATAAGCGACTTCGATTAGACTCACTTGACTTTATTTTCTAATTCCTTACATTAAGATGACTTGATTTAATAGTGATATTGTTAAGAATATTTGTTTTTACTAAGTTTAACATGAAATTTTGATACAGTCCTTAAGTAACAACTTAGTGAGCTATGTTAACTGCCATGGATGACTCAGTTAATCATCTGATATCAATTATTTTAGTTACACAATCTTCATTTTATTTTCTAATTCATTAATTTAAGATAACTTGATTTAATAGTGATATTGTTCGGAATATTATTTTTTTCATAGTTTGGCATGAAAGCTTGAATCCCTACACGAGTAACCACCTACTAAATGAAGTTAACCCCAAGGGTTTACCCAGTTAACCATCTCATAACAGTCACTTCAATTACATAGTCTTTACTTTATTTTTTATTCTTTTCTTTAAGAATATTTGATTTGAGAGTGATATTGTTAGGAATGGTCGTTTTTACTAAGTTTGACTACAAATTTTGAGATTCCACATGAGTAACCACTTAGTAAGCTAAGTTAACCACTAAAGATTACTTAGTTAACCATTTGATATCAGTGATTCAATTACACATTCTTGACTTTATTGTTTGACTCCTTACTTTAAGATGACTTGATTTAATAGTGATGTTGTCAGGAATTTTTCTTTTTACTAAGTTTGACACGAAATTTTGATACCTCGCATAAGTATTCACTTAGTGAGCTAAGTTGACCACAAGGGTTACTCAGTTAACCATCTTATGTCAGTAATTTCAATTACATAATCTTCGCTTTATATTCTAATTCCATACTTTAATATGAGGTGATTTAACACTGACGTTGTGAGCAATTTAAGTTTTTACTATGTTTGACATGAAAATTTCATACCATGCATGAGTAACCATTTAGTGATTTAAGTTAACCCCTTGTGATTACTAAGTTAACCATCTAATATCAGTGACCTCAATTACATTTTAATGACTTTATTTTTTGATTCCTTACTTAAAGATGACTTGCTTTTATAGTTATATTTTCAAGAATCTTAGTTTTGGTAAAGTTTGACGTGAAATTTTGATACCCTACTTGAGTAACCACTTTGTGAGCTAAGCTAACCACTAGGGCTGCCCAGTTAACGATTTGATATCAGTTATGTCGATTACACATTCTTGACTTTATTTTCTGACTCCTTACTTTAATATTACTACATGTAATAGTGATATTGTTCGAAATCTTCACTTTTACTCAGTTTGATACGAAATTTTGATTTCCTACACGAGTAATGACTTAGTGAACTAAGTTAACCCCATGTGATTACTCAGTTAACCATCTGATATCAGTCACTTCAATTACCAATCTTTACTCTAATTTTTGATTCCTTACATTAGGATAACTTGATTTAATAGTGATATTGTTTGGAATCTTAGCTTTTATTGAGTTTGACCGGATTTATTGATACCATACATGAGTAACCACTTATTGAACTATGTTATGCACCAAGGATTAGTCAGTTAAGCATTTGATATTAATCACTTCAATTACATATTCTTGACTTTATTTTTTATTTATTACTTTAAAATGATTGTATTTAATAGTGATATTGTAAGGAATCATAGTTTTTACTGAGTTTGACATAAAATCTTGATGCCCTGCATGAGTAACCACTTAGTGAGCTAAATTAACCACCAGGGATTACTTAGCTAACCATGTGATATTAGTCACATCAATTACACATTCTTTACTTTATTTCTTGATTCCTTAGTTAAAGATACCTTGAATTAATAGTGATATTGTCAAGAATCTGAAAACATTATGGAGTTTGACACAAACTTTTGATACCTTGTACAAATAACTACTTTGTGACCAATGTTCATCATTTGGGATTAGTTAGTTAACAATCTGATATCAGTGTGGTCGATTGCACATTTTTGAATTTATTCTCTGATTTCTTACTTTAGGATGGCTTGATTTAATAATGATATTGTTCGGAATCTTAGTTTTTATAGAGGTTGGCATGAAATTTCGATTCCCTACATAAGTAACCACTTAGTGAGCTAAGTTAACCACTATGAATTACTCAGTTAACCATTTGATATCAGTGACATGGATTACACATTCTTGACTTTATTCTTTGATTCCTTAATTTAAGATGACTTAATTTATTAGTGCTGTTGTCTGAATTCTTAATTTATACTTATTTTGACATTAAATTTCGATTCCCTACATGAGTAACCACGTATTTAACTAAGTTAACATTTTCCAATTAGTTAGTTAACCATCTAATATTAGTGACTTCAACTACACTTTCTTAACTTTGTTTTCTTTAAGATGACCTTATTTAACAATGATATCATTAGGAATGTCAGTTTTTATAAAGTGTGACGCAAAATTTTGATACCCTGATTAAGTAACCACTAAGAGAGCTAAGTTTACCACTAAGGATTACCCAGTTAACCATTTGATATTAGTGTTGTCGATTAGACATTCTTGACTTTATTCTCTGACTATTTACTTTAAGATGACTTGATTTAATAGTGATACTGTCCAGAATTTGATTTCTTACTCAGTTTGACACAAAATTTTGATTCCTAACATAAGTAACCACGTAGTGAAATAAGTTAACCCCTTGTGATTACCAGTTAACCATCTAATATCATGACATCAATTACACTTTCTTGACTTTATTTTTGGATTCCTTACTTTAATATGACTTGTTTGAACAGTGATATTGTCAGGAATCTTAATTTTTATAGAGTTTGACATGAAATTTTGATACCCTGCTTAAGTAACCATTTAGTGAGCTAAGTTAACCATTAGGGACTACTCATTTAACCATTTAATATCAGTGATGTCAATTACACATTCTTGACTTTATTTGCTGACTCTTTACATTAAGATGACTTAACTTAATAGTGATATTGTCTAGAATCTTAATTTTTACTTATTTTGACATGACATTTCAATTCCCTACATGAGTAACCACTTAGTGAACTAAGTTAATCCCTTATGATTACTCAATTAACCATCTAATATCAATCACTTCAATTATCAATCTTCACTTTATGTTTTGATTCCTTACATTAAGATGGCTTGATTAATAGTCATATTGTTAGAAATCTTAGTTTTTATTGAGTTTTACATGATATTTTGATACCATGCAAAGGTAACCACTCAATGAGGTTTGTTAACCACCAAGGATTATTCAATTAACCATCTATTATCAGTTACTTCGAATACATGTTTGTTGACTTTATTTTTTGATTTCTTACATTAAGATGATTCGATTTAACTGTGATACAATCAAGAATATTTTTGGTTACTAAGTTTGACACAATATTTTGACACACTCTTTAAGTTATTACATGTTCTTGACTTTATTTTTTGATTTCTTACATTAAGATGACTCGATTTAATTGTGATACTATCAAGAATATTTTCGATTACTAAGTTTGACACGATATTTTGATACACTCTTTAAGTTTCAACCTTGTGAGCTAAGTTAACCACCAGGGATTGCTCAATTAACCATCTGATATCAAGTACTTCAATTACACTATCTTGACTTTTTTTTATTCCTTACTTTTAGATGGCTTGATTTAATAGTAATATTGTTAGGAGTCTGAGTTCTTTCCTAGTTTGGCATGAAATTTTGATTCCCTGCATGAGTAAGCACATAGTTTACTAAGTTAATCCCCAGAGATTTCTCGGTTACCCATCTCATAACAATCACTTCAATTACATAATCTAAACTTTATTTTTTTATTCTTCATTTTAAGAGTAGTGATATTACCAGGAATCTTACTTTTTACTAAGTTTGAAATGAAATTTTGATACCCTCCATAAGTAACCAATTAGTATACTAAGTCAACCATCAAAATTACTCAATTAATCATCTGATATCAATCACTTAAATAAAAAAATATTCACTTTATTTTCTGATTCCTTACTTTAAGATGACTAGATTTAATAATGATATTGTTTGGGATCTTAGTTTTTAATCAGTTTGTCACAAAATATCGATACCCTCCATGAGTAACCACTTAGTGACCTAATTTCAACCCATAGGATTACTTAGTTAACAATATGATATCTATGACTTAAATAACATATTCTTGACTTCATTTTCTAATTCATAACTTTAAGATAACATGATATAACAATGATATTGTCTGGAATCTTAGTTCTTATTGAGTTTGACAGAAAGTTTTGATACCCTAGAAGACAAACTATTCAGTGAGCTACGTTAACCGCCACACATTACTTAACTAATAATCAGATATCATTCACTTCAATTACATAATCTTGACTTTATTTTTTTATTCCTTACTTTAAGATGATTGTATTTAATAGTGATATTTTTAGGAATCTTAGCATTTACTGAGATTGACACGAAATCTTGATACCTTATGTGAGTAACCACTAAGTGAGCTAAGTTAAACACCACAGATTACTTAGTTCTAATATTAGTCACTTGATTTATACATTATCAACTTTATTTTCAAATTCCTTAGTTAAAGATAACTTCATTTAACAGTGATCTTGTTAGGAATCTTAGTATCTATGTTGTCTGACACAAAATTTTGATACCCTGCATAAGTAACTACTTTGTGAACTATGTTCATCACGTGGGATTACTCAGTTAACCATCTGATATCAATGTGGTCGATTACACATTGTTAACTTTATTCTCTGATTCCTTACTTTAAGATAACTTAATTTAACAGTGATATTCTCACGAATCTTAGTTATTATAGAGTTTGGTGTCAAATTTTGATACCTTGCATGAGTAACTACTTAGTGCACTAAGTTAACCACTAGGGATTAATCAGTTAACCATTTGATATCAGTGATATCGACTACATATTCTTAACTTTATTTTCTAACTCCTTACTTTAAGATGCCTTGATTTAATAGTGATATAGTTCGAAATCTTAATTTCTACTTAAGTTGACAGGAAATTTCGATTCCTTAGATGAGTAACCACTTAGTGAGCTAAGTTAAACCACTGTGATAACTTAGTTAACCCACTTGTAGAGTTTGATGCAAAATTTTGATAACCAGTTTGAGTAACTACTTAGTGAGATAAGTTAACCACTAAGGATTGCTCAGTTCACAATTTTTTATCATCGATGTCAATTACACGTTCTTGACTTTATTTTCTAACTCCTTACTTTAAGATGACTTTATTTAATAGTGATATTGTCTAAAATATTAATTTTTACTCAGTTTGACATGAAATTTTGATTCCCTATCGGAGTAACTACTTAGTGAACTAAGTTAACCCCATGTTACTACCTAGTTAACCATTTGATATCAGTGACTTCAATTACCAATCTTCACTTTATTTTTTAATTCCTTACATTAAGATGACTTAATTTAACTATGATATTGTCAAGAATATTTGTTTTTACTAAGTTTGACACAAAATTTTGATAAACTCATTAAGTAACTACAAAGTGATCTAAGTTAATGACCAGGGATTACTAAGTTAACCATCTAATATCAATCATTTCAATTCAACAATCTTTACTTTATTTTCTTCTTTGTTACTTTAAGATTACTTGATTTTATAGTGATATTATTAGGAATCTTAGTTTTTTCATAGTTTGACATGAAATTTTGATTCCCTACATGAGTAACCACTTGGTTAAATGAGTTAACCAAATGTTTATATGGTTAACCATCTCAAAACAATCACTTTAATATCACAATCTTCACTTTAATTTTTTGATTCCTCACTTTAAGAATACTTGATTTAAGAATGATATCATTAGGAATCTTAGTTTTTACTTAGTTTGATAAGAAATTTTAAAATCCAGCATTACAAACTACTTTGTGAGCTATGTAAACCATTAGGGATTACTCAGTTAACCATCTGATATCAATGACTTGGTTACACATTCTTGCTTTTTTGTTTGACTCCTTAGTTTAAGATGACTTGATTTAATAGTGATATTGTTAGGAATCTTACTTTTTACTATGTTTGACACCAAATTTTGATACCCTTAATAAGTAACCATTTATTGAGTTAAGTTAACCACCAAGGATTACTTCATTATCCATTTGATATCAGTCACTTCAATTACCAAATCTTCACTTTATCTCCTGATTCCTTACTCTAAGATGACTTGATTTAAAAGTGATGTTGTTAGGAATCTTATTTTTTATTGAGTTTGACACGAAATATTGACTTCCTAAATGAGTAACCACTTTGTGAGCTAAGTTAACCATTAAGGATTACTTTGTTAACAATTTCATATCAGTTACTTCAATTGCATATTCTCTACTATAATTTCTAATTGCATAATTTAATATGATACAATTTAATAGTTATATTGTTAGGATTCTTTGTTTTTACTCAATTTGACACGAAATTTTGATTCACTCCAAGAGTGGGCCCACATGGTGTGTACGAAATATCCATCTAGAAAGCATGGTGATGAGTCACCATATAATGTCCATCCAAGTAAACTCCCAAAAAACAAAAATAATATATGCTAAAACACCTTTAACCATAGTTAATGCTAATTAATCTTGATTAATTAAAAGTTAAACATTCTTAGGGCAATATAAACTCTATTACTAACAAACTTAATCTTGATTAATTAAAAGTTAAACATTCTTAGGGCAATATAAACTCTATTACTAACAAACTCAGTCTGATTAACACTAATCTACGTCTAAAAGGATAATTCCACAAATTTTGAATTATTTTGGAAAATGGGAATTTCATGAAAAATTACCAAAGTACCATTAAGTGAAAAATTTTCTCTAAAATGCACTTGCTCGGCCAAATTCAAGCCATTTAGGAGGCATAATTTGGTTGAGGTTTCACTTCCTAAACACTTAGGAAAACTCTCCAAACTCTCTCCAAGTTGAACCAAATCCAAAATCCCTAACCTTTCATCTTAAGCTTAAGTTTCAATATTTGTGATTTAAGCTAAAATCAAGCCCCAAACACTAAGCCCCACCATTTTCACTAAGAAGATCTTTGTGGACCATCAAGGGGGGATCAAGTTCAGCCACCACTGCCCCACCATAACCCCACACCAAGTCTCCATCAAGTAGGATTTTCAACTTTTCCTTTTTAAGCTTTATTCTTACTTTTTATGGTTGTTTTTTTTTCTTTTGTGGATCCTTTCTCTAAAAGTCATATATATCCTTTTTTTTTACTCATTAGGGCTCAAGGATGCCTTTGAACAGTTCAAATTGAGAATCACCATCTTTTAGTGATTTTTGAATGTAAAACTAAAGTTTGGTTGGATGAAAGTGCTTCTTGGGAACTTAGAAGCAATTTAATCATTGGAAATTCTTTAAAAATACATTTTGATGTTTTGGAAAGTTTTGAGAGGTCATGAGTAAATTTTTTCAAATGGTCATGATATGAGATGAATGGATCTTGTGGATCTACACTTTATTGTTTTGAAAAAATGCTATCTTGCATGTTTTTATGTTTAAAGCTTGAAAGTTGTTGATTTTCTTACTATGGTGGACTTGTATAATAATATGTATAGATCTGAATCCATGGATTAAAATATAAAAAATTCTAAAAATAATTAATTCACAAGTTCCAAAATCTTGCTTTGGGCATAGACTTAAAAACTACTAAGTGAAAGTTGGAATTTTGGGATAAAAAATGGCATAAGCCTCATAAGACACTTATGACTCTCTTTGACCATGATGCAAGCTATGGGTTTTAGACCAAGCCTTTATGGATCAAGTGCTTAATGTGCTAATATTTCACAAAATCACGAAACCAAGGTTGTATGGGAGGGAAATTTTGAAAAGGTGACCTTGGAAGACCTAAGAGAACATTTGGCCATATAGTAAAACTTGAGGATAAAGTTTTTAAAATTTATAAAAGTGAGACAAACCATATGGCTAAGTTCTAAATGATGTGAAACAACTTTTCGAAAAAGAGAAATAGAGCCAAAATGACCTAAAATCAATTAGGTGTGCATTCGACTGCCATAGAGTAATTAAGGGATAATGAGCTTAAAATTTGGTTAATGATGCATTAGGAACCTTCATTAGGTAAATGAGAAGATTTAAATGTGTAAGAAAGGTTTTAAAATGGCTATTTCCATAATAACCAAAATAGATGAAATCTAGTGAAATCTATAATTAATAATTTAGATTTCAAAAATGCACAAGTTGGTAATTAAAAATGAACCTTGGAGTTATGAGGAGAAGAGGGGTCATTTGGCCATGACTCTTAGAGGTGGAGGAGAAGTCCTAAAAATTAATTAAACCTTGTAAAACTTATAGCTTAAACATTAATTACAAGGATTCATCAACCTAGGTTAATTAAAGATCAAATTTGATGCCATAATCAATAAGAGTGGAATTATGCCACCTTATGGTTAAATTGTCAAGGAGGAGTTTTAATTCTTAACTAGGTTTAATTAAGTATCCTTGGCATATAATTATAATGGATTAAGAGTGTAAGGAAGTTTTAAAATGGTTAAGGAGACTATTTGGCCACATTAAGGTTAAAATGGAAGAGAGCATGAAAAAAGCCTTTAAGAGAATATTCATCTGAGTCATCTCGCATTATTGTAAGAAAATATGAAATTAAGAAATTTTTTGTTTATTGTACTTTAAAAGTATACATTAGTGTATTGTGGTTTATGTTTTGTAGGATTCTTTGGCTGAACAAAGTTTGCAGGGAACCTTTGTTCTTGTTGGACAAGAAGATATTCTCAGTATTGTTATTGGCCAACTAGAGCATCCAGGTCGTGTTCGTGTTGCTGGACGAGGTATAGGCATACGACAATATTTTGGATTGCCTTCCACTAGACATGGTTCTAAAGAAGGACTTCTGTCAAGAAATGAGTTGGAAGTCATTAGACAAGACATGAGGCAAGAATTGAGGAACGAACTATGAGTGGAGCTCAGACAGGAGCTTAGATAGGAGCTCAGACAGGAGCTTGCATCTTTAGGACTTTCCCAAACATATACACAAGATCACCTTTCCCCTTTTCCTAGACACGTGAGCAAAAAGGGAAGTTGTGCTTGAACGAGGGAAGATGTGCCAAGAAGAGAGGATCTTCTTGCTGCTCCAGATGATTATGAGTTATATATTGATGATCCATATCGTTTGGTAGCTATTGGAAAAGTCTATAACTAGGGCTCAACCATCCGTCACAAGAAAATTGATGATGATAATGTTAAGGTAGTGGTTGAACGGGTTGAAGATACAATTGCTCCTGTTCTAGTGCCTACTGAGGAGGTTGGTGTAGTGGGAAAAGCTCCCAATCATTTTATTTTATGGCCAAAAAGACTTATAAAACATACTCAACCTAAGGTATAACTTTTCACAAATGTATGTCTTTCATATGTTACATTTTATTTTATATATCATGTTCACAAATGTAACATTTTATGTTACATTTTGTACATGTCGTTTAGGGGACTAATGTTGATGCTAAAAGAGATGTTCCAACCCAACAAAAGGAATCTAAGGTTGATCTACTTGCTTGTTTGTGTATAATTGCAATTAGGTCAGGCAACCAACCTTTGCAATTGACTATGGATGCCGATGTCATAGGCAAGCCTAGCTCCCTTCCTTTTTATATTACTGAGAAGGATATTTTGGATCTCGCAGGGGGTAATGATTTGCTTTGTGTGTGGGTGTTACAATTATGGTTGATGTAAGTATATTTTTAAACCTTAATATCAATTAAGTATGTATCAAATTCTAACAATTAGCATTTATTGAAAATTTTAGATACTTGCATCGCATCTGCGTCCAAAGAGGGAACTTGGACTTGTACGGATTCCTTGACCTTTTTCATATCCAAATAATAGGGAACAAGCCAGCAAAGATATAGGGTTACATTCAGAATAGGCTAGAGGGTGAAAAGTAATGTTGCATGGCACCTTATTTTCATTCATAAGTCAAAACTTGTTAATTAGTTTAAATTATATTTATGATTTTGCTAATTTTTATTCACATTTTGCAAGGATCATTAGCAATTAATAATTATTTGTCCCACATAGAATACAATTGTCTTTCTATGCTCTACTTGGAACAAACTGAAAAAAGACATAAAAGATATTATTGCTTTGTAAGTTTTTTTTGTCATTTATTGTATTTCTATTCATTGCCTTTGTTCATTTATAATAAGCCTTGTTTGATTTGGTTCTAATTTTATTATATATACTTTTTTCATAGAGCAATGAATGCCTGTCATCTGCTAAAAGGTAAGCATTCCGCAAGTATAAAAAATCCTACATGGATATTTCCATGTGTAAGTACTTTAATATTAAAAATTATTAATTTATTTGTTATATTTTAATTAAATTATTCACTAAGTATAGTTATTTTGTATTCCTTTTTAGTGTCAAAAACAAATTGGGGGGTATCGAGTGTGGACCTTATGTCATGAAACATATGTTTAACATTGTCTCAGCATCCATTACTGATTTAAGGCCTGAGGTAATTACAATTTTCAAAACTTCATTACTCTAACTGTCTCACTTTAATTTGCATGATCATTTTTTGATTCAATTATATTTGCAGAGACTTAGAAATCCCCATTCTTTCTCTGAAGGGGAAATTAATGGTGTGAGAGAACGTTGGGCAAAATATTTGTTGGAGGTAGCCAACTTGTAATTTGCAATTTTAAATTATTTGTAATATGACTTTCGTAGACATGTGTAGTAGTAATGTTGATTGGTAATTACTTCTTAGAATAACTGGTTGTGGATATTCAATTTGTTCTGAAAGTTTATCAAGGTTATGGTGTCTGCTTTTTTGATTTTCTAGTGGAGCATAAAAAACAAATTTTGAATTTAAAAAAAAATACTACTTTTTACGTAGGCTGAAACATTAACTGCTATAAAAAGATAACCTTTTACATCCGCTCATGCCTTAACCGCTGTAGAAAGTCAAGTTCTATAGCAGTTTATCCTTTAATCGGTGTAGAAAGTTAACTTTTTACAGCGGTTGATTTATGAATCGATGTAAAAATTTAACTTTTTATAGCGGTTACAAGATAAACTGGTGTAGAAACTTGACTTTCTACAGCGGTATATTTCAAAATCTGTGAAAAAATTTAACTTTTTACACCAGTTGTTCAACTGATGTAAAAAAATCAATACTTTCTATACCGGTTGTATCATTAACACTACAGAAACCGATTGAAAATGTACAAAATAACCGATGTAAAAAGTGTTTTTCCCACTAGTGTACACTTTGTTGTTTTGAAAAAATGCTATCTTGCATGTTTTTATGCTTAAACCTTGAAGGTTGTTGACTTTCTTACTATGGTGGACTTGTATAATAATATGTCCAGATATGAATCCATAGATTAAAATATTAAAAAGTCAATGAAAAATTAATTCATAAGTCCCAAAAGCTTACTTTGTGCATAGACTTAAAAACGACTATGTGAATGTTGGAATTTTAGGACCAAAAATGGCATAAGCCTCGCCAGACACCTATGCCTCTTTGACCATGACGCAAGCTATTCAATGCAGACAAGCCTTGTATGGATCAAGTGATTAAGGTGCTACTATTGCACAAAATCATGAAACCAAGGTTGTGTGAGAAGGAAATTTTGAAAAGGTGACCTTGGATGACCTAAGGGAACATTTGGACATATAGGAAAACTTAGGGATAAGTTTATTAAAATTCCTAAAGTGATACAAACCATATGGCTAAATTCTAAATTATGTGAAACAACTTTCGGAAGAAGAGAAATAGAGCCAAAATGATCTAAAATCAATTGGGTTTGCATTCGAACACGTTAGAGTAATTAAGGAATAATGAGCTTAAAATTTGGTTAATGACGCATTAGGAACCTTCATTAGGTAATGAGAGGATTTAAGTGAGTAATAGCATGTTATTAAGTCCACATATTTAACCAAAATAGATTAAATCAAGTGAAGTCCATAATTTAATACTTGAGTTAGATTTTAGAAATTGCATCAAGTTGCTAATTAAAAATGAACCATGGAGTTGTGAGGAGGAGAGGAGTCATTCAGCCATGACTCTTTGAGGTAAAGGAAAAGTCATAAAATTAACTAAACTTGGTAAAACTTATAGCTGAAACTTTTGTTAGAAGGATTCATCAACCTAGGTTAATTAAAGATGAAACTTGATGCCCTAATCAATAGGAGTGGCAATTAGCCACCTTAGGGTTAAATTGTCAAGGAGGAATTTTAATTATTAACTAGGTTTAATTAAGTATCCTTGGCATATAAGTATAATGGATTAAGAGTGTAGGGAAGTTTTAAAATTGTTAAGGGCACTATTCGACCATATCAAGGTTAATTGGTCAAGAAGGATATTTAATTATTAACTAGTGTTAACTAAACATCCTTGGCATATACGGGCAGGGGCGCTAAGAGCGTAGCAGCATTTAAAGCGCAAGTTGTACTGGTTTCGTCATAATAATTTAATGAAAGAAAGCTAAGAATTCACTATGACTTAAGACTAAATCTAGGCATGTATAAGGTAAGTGATTTGGAATGAACCATGAGATTAGAAAACTATAATAAATTATTCGGCCATAACTTTCCAGTATACAGAAGAAGTCTTACAATTTCTAAGTTAGGTACTAATTAATGAATTAGACTTCAATTGATGAAAATCAACTCCTAAGACAAAAAAACTAAAAGGCCTTTTGGAAACTACACCTACATTCCGCTAGTCAAAGTTAAATAAGAAGAAATGAGTTTGAAAAACTTGTTTTAGGTACCTTAAGAAGCCTTGTTATGTAAAAAAGTAAAGGATTAAAGTTTAAATGAAGCTTGGCAATGACATGTATTATTCCCATTCACGATAATCAAATTGTTCTAAATAAGTTAAAAACTTACTAGCACATAACCTTTTAAACTTAGTACTTCTAATAAGTTATGATAAGACTCTAATAAATTAAGTACAAAGAAGAAAAAATTAAAAGGTTCATTTAACACCTAAAGGAAAAAACTTGGTTTGCAAAATAAAAATCATGTGAAACTAATCAACTTTGAGAAAAGAAAGGTTGAGAGGTAACTTGCTGCTTGAGAATTAAGCTCTCGAGTTTTCATCATATAATGTTAACGTAGGTTAAATAAGTTGGACATGTATAGGTGCATGTAGTTATGTTATCCAAATATGATTGATAAGTCAACTTATGATGTTTTATACATGCACATTGTTTAATGTGAGTTTAATACTGAATGCTCATAAGTGTTTAAAAGATGAGGCTACGATGATTGAGTATATATGATTAAAGATATAATAGAATTTAAGATCTAAATGTGCATAACATACTGGCTAGATGTTAATTGAGCATGCATGATTATCTAAAAGCCTTTAAAATGAACATAAATGGTTTAAGGGATCACTAAAACAAACTTATGTGAAAACTCAATCTACTCTTAATATGCCTTGTACACATCTACGGGACAATCAAAGTCCTACTGAAAAGGAGGTAAAAGGGTTCTCCACAAACCTTTCTATTATGAAGACAAAAGGGTTCTTCACTTATTATTGATGGTGACGACCATCTAAGAAGCGGAGAGTTATCCTTAAGAATAGTGAGGTAGCAGCATCAACAGAAGATATTGTTTGACTAACTAATACTTGTATGTCTATGTCTTAGAATTTTACTAATTGAGTGAGACAAAGAAGAGAAGGGAAGAGAAGAGAATAGCTATATTGAGACATAGAAGAAACAATAGTCAGATAATATCTACGGTGTGATACCAAGAGTTATAATGTTCGAGTAATTTATGTGCTCATTTAAGATGATATTGTTTAACTGATATTGCTGCATGCCTATGTATTAAAATTTCACCAAGAGAGTGAAATATAGAGGAGGGAGAGTTACGTTGAGACATAGAGAAGATAATAGTCAAACCATGCTTATGATGTGCTTCCAAAGATTTATTATGTTCAAGCAATTTATGTGCTTAATTATGATGACACTATTTGACTAATAGGAATGAATTCCCATGTCTTAATTATCATTAAGGATGTGATAGATATAAAATTTTAAGTTACATAACACATAGAAGAAACAATTGTCAAATAATGCATATGACGCGATTTCAAAAATTCATGTTGTTCAAGTAAATTGTATATTTGAAAGATTATCTTATGTAAAAGAAACTCACTTCAAATAGAAGTTTTGAAATTTTAAAATTGAACGTGTACCTATCAAATCCTTTGTAGCGAAATATTCATCTTAGATTTAGTTACTCGAATAAATAAGTACTGAAAAATTTTGCGATCAATATTTAGTGACTAATTATTTGGTAGGGAAATTTTTTAGTATTACCAGATGTTTATAACCACGGTTAGGGACCAATTTTTAGCAACCGATTTGTAACATAATATTCATCCCTTAAATTTATTATCTACGACAAATAATACATCCTCATTACAACCTAGGTTTATTTCACGATCTTCCACTCATAATGAATTTGCTCATGATGTTGATAATCAACCTTCTAGCGGTGGTTATCCATGTGTTTTATTTTTTTTTTCACACTAAGATTTTTATCAATTTTATATTACATCATAATTATCGTAATTATAATTACAATGAGACGAGGAGCTCGCTAAAATTTTAGAATAGGAATATTTAATTGATTTGTGGAGCCGCCGCCAAATTTTATTTTAAGGGAAAACAATTGGAAAACCCTAACTTAAGGAAGAAATTCTAGGTTCGTAACCTGCCATTTATCAGGAAAGGGTGACAGCACTCTACTCGCCTGCTTCAAAGAACGGTAAATTTTAAACCGGAAAGGTGTGATTTATTTGAAAACTGTTTCATCCCTTTAATTAGAATAAAAATAAATAAGTTGGTGAAAAATAGTCTGACAGGACTTGATCCTGCTCCTACCTATTCCCTAGTGCAATGAGAAACTCAAGGCTACGTAGTTATGGTTTAAGAGACTTGATCTCTTGGAAAATTGAAGAGTGATTTTAAGTGAAAATTGATTTTTAGAAAAAGTTAAGAAACAACAATTTTTTGAAATCATGTGCTTACAAACTCCAAGCCAAACTTGAATCCGCATGAATTAAAATACGAAACGGTAGAGAATGCTACTCACTCGTATTAGAACCCGTTTCACAAATTTCAAAAAATTTGAAAGGAGACGTTTTTTGTAGGAAATTGTTGAAAACAATGATTTTCAGAAATCACGTGCTTGCAAAATCGAAATCATCATAAGCCGTATTTGGATCCACATGAATTAAAACATGAAACGGTAGAGAACGCTACTCGTTCGCGTTAGAACCCATTCCACGAATTTCGGAAAATTCAAAAACAGATGTTCTTATATGAATTTAATGAAAACAGCGATTTTTAGAAATCACATGCTTGCAAAATCCAAATATTCGTAAGCCGTATTTGGATCCGCACAAATAAAAATACGAAATGGTAGTGAATGCTATTCGTTCTCGTTAACTCAGCACGAATTTCGAAAAATTCAAAAACAGACATTTCTATACGAATTTACGGAGAACAACGATTTTTGGAAATCACATGCTTGGAAAATCCAAATTGTCGTAAGGCATATTTGGATCCGCACGGTTAGTAAAACATGAAACTATAGACGTCGCTTTCATTCGTATTAAAACTGCTGTGTACGAATTTCGAAAAATCAAAAACACACGTTTATACGAATGAGGAAAACAACTATTTTCGGAAATCATGTGCTTGCAAAATTGAAATCTTCGTAAGCTGTATTTGGATCCGCAAGAATTAAAACACAAAACAGTAGAGAACCCTACTCGTTCCCGTTAGAACCTGTTGCACAAATTTCGAAAAATTCAAAAACAGACGTTTTTATACGAATTTATGGACAACAGCGATTTTCGAAAATCACATGCTTGCAAAATCCAAATCACGTAAGCCGTATTTGGATCCGTATGAATTAAAATATGAAATGGTAGAGAACGCTACTCGTTCACGTCAAAACCCGTTGCACGAATTTCAAAAAATTCAAAAATAGACGTTTTTATACGAATTTGTGGAAAATAGCGATTTTCGAAAATCACGTGCTTGGAAAATCCCAATCGTCGTAAGCTGTATTTTGGATCCACATGAATTAAAACATGAAATGGTAGAGAATTCTACTCATTAACGTTAGAACCCGTTGCACGAATTTTGGAAAATTCAAAATAGACGTTTTGGACTTTTTTGTAAGACTACGATTTTCTGATTTAGTCTTCATGATGTTCTAGGTTTCCATTTTAGAATTTTAAGAAGGTGTGACCAAGAGACATTTCTAACATGATGATTAAAAAGTTATTACAGGGGCAGCACCAGAATCTTCATTTAGTTATTTAGAATTGCCGTGAAACTCTCTTTCCCTTTATTCAGTAGCCTTCAACCTATCGTGCCTAGGCTTTAGAGAATAATTTGACCTTTGCTTGGCCAAGAGGAATAGTTTGCTATGACCTGGAATTGCAACGGATGCCGATCCTAAAGAGTTTTGATTTTCAAGTTCACCCCTTAAGTCCAGGCAGCTGGTCTAAGCCGGCAATACTTGGTTGCTAACTCTTGTTAGGTGCAAAATTTTGCAATACACCAATAGGTAGCCAAGTTTTGTAGGACTTTTCCTACCAATAGGTAGAAACTGATCTACATTCTCTTATACCTATTTTATCCATTCTCTTACCGATTCACATGTATTTAGGTTGGGTATGAATCTTAGCATTTCCTCCTATAGCTGTTGGTACCCGATTCTCAGTTATAATAGGTCTTAGCTTAAGAACCCAATTGTGGCTAAAGTCTTGGGGTTCAAATCAATAGATCAGCAGTCGGTGCAAAAGAGAGTAAAAGGACCTTCTAGGTGCCTATTACTGTACTGGCCACTATGAAAGCTGCTTTGCGAGGGGATCCTAATGAACTTTCCAACATTTGCTAATGTCAATGGTCTATTTTTACTTACCTATGATCCAAACTATCAATCAGTTTAAAACTTATTATCTGCAGTAGCAACCCTGGCCTAATTCAGAGTTCCCATCTAGTTTTTTTATTACATGGTTGTTACTACGTTAGATTTATGACCTGGGAATCTCCTAACACCAGAATTCAGTTAAACCATTTGTCAAAGCATAGATTGGTTATAACCTAAACGTAAAAAAACTGACTCTGATATGGCAGCATTCATATGATGAGCTTTTGCAGGAAACCAAGCTACTGCTATGATTAGCTCCAGATCAGTTAGCTTCTACACAGGCCAAGGATTTTTGTGTAGTTATCTTTAGGTTATGATAAATCTATTACATGTTTAATAGGGATTAGTTGTTATAGCAAATCCTATGGCTTAGGTACTGATATAGTAGTTTTATCCAGAGCATGTTCTGATTTCTGGAATACTAATCTGTTCCCTTATTGCTAAGTTGATGGACACTGAACCTCACCTGGACTATAGGTGTTAATGTAATCAGCTATCCTAAAAACCTGTCCAAACCAGTGATATTGGATCCTCAACCCAAGAGGAATAGTTATAACCATTATCCCCTGCATATTTCCAGGTTGATGGTAACTTAAGGGTATTCACAGTATTGTCACTGTGATCTTATTGGTACTTTGGTATAACAACAGACACATCTAGCTCCTATTCTAGGAACACTCGGTCAAGCTCTATTAACCACGACTGGCCCTAAGACATGGATGCTGTCGAGTGTTAGTTTCCAGTAGACGAGATGCTGCCTAAGTCCTCCTAATCATGGTCATCCTGTTAGTCCAGACTTCTGATACTGTCAATAGGCGCTGATTCCTTTACTTAGGTAACCCTTTGATTCTTGCTCTATCTATTATAGATTCTAATATATGAGTCTAGTGTCAACTTAGATCAACCTAAATGCACAGTTGGAATAAGGTAATTTGGGCTCTATTATTGCTGTTTAGTGGTTTCCATTTGCTTTCCCAAACAGGCCTTATCAATCTTAGGTTTATATCCATTCTGCTTATTAGTCTCAAACTCCTGCGCTGATCATTTTCCCCAACTGAGTTTAGGGAGAGCACTTGACTAGCAGGACCTGATTACTCTTTTCTCATCCTATATTGTTGTAATCAATTACATTCCCTGTGCTACGAGGTGAACCTGAGGTTATTTTGTCCCCTGTCTTCAGCTTACATATGCCTCAAGTCTTCAGGATATAGGACCATCACCGAGTCCAAGCCTAAGACCCCCCGTCAGGTTTCAATTGAATCAATACTAGGCATACGAGAGCCTTCCTGTCCATTATTATCTACGGGATCCGTTTGACTAAATCATTACCTGTGTTCTAGAAAGGGATCAGGGGTCTACAGGGTTTGCTTCACAGACCAGGTAGATGCTAATGATTTTGCTTTCCTGTCATGCACAAGTTATTAGGCCATAACACTACTGGCCTTCTAGTTTTTGAAACTGCAGGATAAGCTATCGGATTACACCTTAAACCACATCTCATACCTGTTTCAATCATCAAGATCTAGGCTAGGAATACATGCTTGAATCAATTATGATCATACCTGTGACAAGTTTATATGCTAGGTATCTATTGATTGGGCAACGCACTCCTTTGCTTACTCAGCCAGAGGGAATTATAGGTATGGTGAGACCTTATATTCTCAGCCTATCTAGATCCCCAAAATCTGTTGATATTCTGAAGCAGTATGATCACTTGCGCCCCAAACTTACTTTCTCTCTAGTGTTGTATAGACCGGATACAAGCATTTGTCTACATGCCTAGGCATTTTAGTGTTTTTTTCTCTCACTTACAGGCGCAGTATTTCCGCACAAGCCTAGGTTTCATTTGTTTTATGTTAAGCATCGACATTGTTAAAATAATTCATTACGGGAGCTAGAGAACTTCCTATTGAGCTAGTATGAAAATTAAGGCCTCCTTGCACCTTGATTCACAGGTAATCAGAAAAGGATCACAATGTATCGAGTTTATCAAATATGCAAACATTACTAATCGTATGGTCGAAACTGAGATTCAATCGTTAGAATATCGCTCATCACTCGAGTAAGAAGATTTGTTAGCCTAGCAGACAACAATGAACACCCACCATTTGAATCAAATCAAGAACAACCAAAACGCGATTCGAATAAAACAAATCAATATCATGAATCAGCACGAGTTTACATTATGAATTCAAGCATCATAAGCATATCTTGCTCCTGATTCTCCTCAATACAGCATGCATGAATAATCAAGTTTAGGAAGAGCATTTGTGAGAAATCGTACCAGAACGGAGAATGAAAACAGTGACGGTGAGATTTCCTTGCCGAAGCGAAATGAGCAAAGCCAAGAGTGTCATAGGAAGCAACTCCCTTAGTTTTTAGGAGCGGAACAGACCAAAGAAAGCGAGAAATGAATCTAATTGCTTCTTTACCACTAGAGGATTCCAAAAAGATGGAGATCAATCCAAGGATTCTTCAAGAGCCAGCAGAAGTTCCTCCAGGATTAGCGAGAATGTGGAATCCTCCCAAAACCAAGACCACCCAGCCTTTTTCCCTTTTTCTCTTTTTTGTTTTTATCTCCCACTCTTAATCACGGTTACCGCTCTCTAACCATGATTATTTTCCAACCATAGTTCTAATTGAATTAACTTACTCTTAACAACTTTTCCCTCTTTTTTTTTTTAATTTTTAGGTAGTTTTTCTTTTTTTTTTTTCTTTTATTTTTATTATTATTTTTATTGTTATTATTATTTTTGTTTTATTTTCTCATTACCTCTATTTTTTCTTTTTCTCTCTTTTTCCTTCTTTCAATTTTCCAGTTATTCATTTATTTATTATTTTTTTGTTTCTTTTTAATTTTTTAGCTTAATCATTTTTTATCCGTTTACTACCCTCCCCTTTTCTTACTAAAATTTTTCTTTTTTTTCTCTCTCTTTTTTTATTACTTTTATTCAAGGGACCCTTTTTTGTTTAGTTATATTCATTTATTTTTTTATCTATTTATCTATTTATTTATATGCATATTTTATTATTATTATTATTATTTTATATATATATATATATAAATTAAATCTTCATTTGGCCGTATGTAATAATTTATCTTTATGTAGGGATCTCAGACATAATTTATATTCGTTTTTACTATTTTTCTTACAAGATAATATAAGAAACGAGTTTCTAGATTATCATGGTAAGGAATGAGTAAAGACGTGAACAAATTATGTTCGAGGTGGGAGATAAAATTAACCGTGGTGCAAGTCTTATTGGCAAGTCTAAAAAATGTCGGGGAATTGAATGATGTTTCCGAGGTACTGGGGGGAGTTCTTTGGTCTGGCAACTTTAAGGGTGCTTGCAGAGTGAATTAAAGGATGACGAAATGTTGAACTGAAAGTAAGCTTTGTGAGCCTTATATGATAAGCTGAAAAAGTTTAAATATGCATGGCCTGATATAGTAGGATGCAATGTGGAGATTGAACTGTAGAGCCTGATTAAGCTAACTAATGGAAAGTAATCATTGCTAAGATTGGGCAAAGTGAACGGAAAAATCCTTGTTAAGACAGGAATGGAAGAGACTAGCTTGTTAAGACAAGCAAAGCAAGATGGAAACGACCTGTTAAGATAAACGAGAACCCAAAAGTATAACCATGTTGGGGCCTAAATAAGCTGTGGCATGTAAGACTAAACGTGCCGCCCGAATAGGCCGGTATAGAAAATAAATGCGGGCGGGGCTTGAATAAAGCTGCACGCGTAAAAGTAAACATTCGTCAAACTGGCTGAGGCCAAATACAGGAATTTAAAATGCAAAGCCCGAATAGGTCGATGGAAACTTAAACATGTTAAATCGGGACTGTCAAAGATGAAGGAATTTAAATGAAAAAGCCCGAATAGGCCGGACGTAAATTTAAACATGGTGGCCCGAATAAGCTCAGATGCAACTTAAAATGCCGTGCTCCGAACAAAGCAGGATGAAAATTCTAAACATGTCGTCCGAATAAGCAAGTAAGATGCAGAATTTGAAATGCAAGTCTGGGACAGGCTGATGGAAATTTAAACACGCCGTCTAATAAGTCTGATGCAAGAATTTAAAGGGCATGCCCTAATGGGGCCGGGATGGAAATTTAAACACGTGGGCCTCAAGAAGCCTGGATGCAGGAATTTGAAATGCAAAGCCTGAATAGGCTGGACGAAAATTTAAACATGTTAGGCCTTAATAAGTCTAGATGCAAGAATTTAAAATGCAGTGCCTAAATAGGCTGGACGGAAATTTAAACATGCTGGGCCTTAATAAGCCTGGATGCAAGAATTTGAAATGCAAAGCCTGAATAGGCTGGACGGAAATTTAAACATGCTGGGTCTTAATAAGTCTGCATGCAAGAATTTAAAATACGGTGCCTGAATAGGCTCAGCAGAAATTTAAATATGATGGGCCTAAATAAGCCAAGATGCAGGAATTTAAAAGGATATAGACACAAATTTTTTTAGGAGATTTACTTGACGAAAATGCTATTGCTCATTTGATAGTTTTGGAAAGAAAATATTCTTTTAACCTTTGCCTTTTTTTATCAGCAGACCGAGACTTCCCTGGTTCCTTATAGCACAACTTTCTAAGTTTAGAACGAGATAGAACCCAAGGTTTTGTCTTCTCTTGCTTCGTGTCTACAGGTTTGACTGACATGCAACTACACTGTAAAATATATCACCTTGATTATTAAAAAACTATGAATTATGGAGAAATTCTCAAACCAAGTGTGACTTTAATATAGTCTCAAAATAAGTAATTACAATTTTATAAACGTATGTCAAATTTTTTACACATATCTGATCAATGAAGATACAATTCAAAATTTGGGTAGAAATAAAAGTTGGATTTAATATATCAGGGTCCGTCTGATGGTACAAATTTGAGAGGTCGGGAGTTTTTGGCAGATGCTCACGCTAGTATTGTATTTCTGCAACATCTTCTACCTCAATAACCCAACTTCGCAAGAAACCAAAATTTACCCCAGTGTCGGCCTGAACTTGTCCGAGCTGCTTCTGAATCATTTCCCTTCTTGCCAATTTGCCCCAATATTAACATGGTCCAATCATTCTTGGATCAAATTCGTCGCCCTTTCTATTAATTTGCCCTAGTATCACATGGTCTCGACGACTTTATCCCAATCTTCTTTTGACCCTTTTCCCCGCAAAGACGGCGTCTAGTCGCGGTTCTTTCTCGAGAGCCCTTCCTTTTCTTCTTTTTTTTTTTTTACCTGATTTTGCCTAGGCCGTAGTAAATTCTAATTATGTCCGGCGATAAATGAAGTCCAAATAAATCATTTCATTTCTAAAATGATCAAAAGCATAAATAAAAAAAAAGAAGAAAAAGGAAAGAGGAAATTTCAATAAAAAGATAAAAAAATAATAATATAATATCAAAAGCAAAAATATAAAAAATAAAAAATATATAAAAATAAATTAAAAAAAGAGAAGAGAAGAAGAAAAGGTGGAAAGAAAAAGTCAAGAACAAATTAGAAATTCGTTAAAAAAAATTAGTTAATGTAGTTAGGGTAGTTTAGATTCAGTTAGGATTAATAGTAAAAATAAAGAAAAGAAAGAAAAAAATAAAAAAAAAGAATAGAAAAAGAAAAAATAAAAAAGGAAAAATTATATAAAATCAAAAGAGCAGGCCCGCCAAATATTTCAAAAAGGGGTTCAATATATAAATCAAGGGGGAGTTTAGTTTCAGGGGAGTTTTTCCTTTTCACTTTTGGCAAAAAAAGTCTTCAGAGGTCCTCTAGTGCAGGCTTGAATTCTCTCTCGGAGATTGAAAAACCATTCTCTTAGCGAAAGGATTCTTTGGAGTCTCTCTCTCTAATTCTTCATGATAGATGCATTCTAGAGGAGCAGGGAGCGGGGAGCGGCGTTCTGCTCCATTCTTGGCCAAGTATTCCTCTGCAAATCATCCTTCCCATTACTATTAGTGTCCAATTTTGAGTTCCACTAAGAATGGACTGCGAATGATGTCGTTATTCATATATGACAAATAACCTCCTAGTAGTGGTTATCCACTTGTTTCATATTTCTTCATTCTAAGATTTTACTAATATTTTTATTATATAAGAATTTTTTATGGACATATACTATAATACTTAATTATGTTGGTATTTATGTTATTTATTTTGGTTTCTTTGTTTAATAATTTTTTATTTTGGAATTTATAATTTTATTAAAAATTATTGTGTATACAACATATATTTCATATAACCATGTGTATTCGAACTAATTATTATGTAATTAGAAAAAAAATTGCAAAAATGTGATTAAATAATTTTAGCAACAACAATTGCTATTAGAAACTCTTTCGCAAAATAAGATAGAAGGAAAATATTAATGCCAATTTTCAGACCGCTTTTGCAACCAATATTCACACTGATTTGCTACCAGAATAAACAAGTATCGACGACAAATTTTGTGATCGATATTTAGTGACTAATATTGTGATCAATTAATTGGTATGAAATTTTCTCAGTGTTACTAGATTAATCCTACCACCATTTAAGACCAATTTTTAGCTATCAATTTTGTAACAGAATTTTCAATCTCTAAATTGGTCACCTACAACAAATAATGCAACCCCATTACCATCTAGGTCTAATTTCATGACCTCCATTGAGAATGAATTTTCTAATTACTCTGCTATTCATTATGACAATCAACCTCATGGCAGTGATTATCCATCGGTTTCATTTTTTTCGAGCTAAGATTTTTATTAATAATTTTATTACATAATATTTTTGTATGGACTTATAGTTATGTACACCTAATTATTTTTTCTCTATGTTGTTTATTTTAGTTTCTTTGTTTAATGATGTTTTTATTTTTGAATTTATAATTTTAGTAACAATTATTATGTATATAATGTCACAACCGTAATTATAAAGAAAATGATGAACTTGTTAAAATATTAGAAAGAATCAAGTAATAATCGTGGAGTCGCCACCAAATTTTTATTTTAAAGGGTAAAATATTTGCAAAAAACTCTAATAGATGAATGAAAGTTCCCAAGCCGATTAGAAACGGTGAAGATATTAGCACCCCACTCGCTCGTCTAAAGCTGACAATACCCTTAAATCGCCGTTATTTCAATATTTTTTAAAATTGTTTGATCCCTAAAAATAAATAGGTCTGTAGAAAATGGCCTGACAAGATTTGATTTCGCTCCTACGTATTTCCTGGTGTAGTGGAAAACCTAAGGCTACGTGGTTTTAGTTAAGAGACTTGATCTTTGAAAAATAAAGTCTTTAGAGAATTTAAAAATTTGTGAAAATATACTATAGTTTTAAATCCACATATGCACATGGCCTAAGTCAAACAAAGGTTGCACCAGGACCTCTACAATTTTTAAATAAAGAATGGTAAAGAACACTACCCATTCATATTATAATTTGTGATGTGAGATTTAAAATGTTAAAAACATATTTTTGAAAGATTGTTTAAACAAGGACTTATTACCTCAAAATAATTTTAAATTAATTCTTTTCCTATATCCACATATGCACATATCCAAGCCAAACGAAGGTTACACCGGGACCTATATGATTTTTAAATACAAAATGGTAGAGAATGCTACACATTCATAAGAAATGTTAAAAGTTTATTTTTGAAAGTAGGTTTAAACAAGGAATTATTACCTTAAAATAATTTTTTAATTAACTTTTTCCAAATCCACATATGCACAAGGTTCAAACCAAAATGGACGTTGCATTAAAACCTAAACGATTTTTAAATACAGAATGGTAGAGAATGCTACCCATTCTTATTAAAACTCATCACATGAGATTTAGAAAATTTAACGGTGTGAAGAAATTTTTTTTAATATTTAAATATTTTTAAATAAGACTTCATTGATTTAAAAAAAAAGATTAAATATAATTTCATTAATTTTCTTAAAAACCACATGCACGAAAATGTCAGTTGCCGAAGATCGTAACAGAGTTCGACATTTTAAAACATTGAACGGTAGAGAATGCTACCCGTCCATATTAAAAACTCCATCATGTGAGATTTTAAAAAACTTAATGGTATTAAGAAAATGCTTTTGAATATTAAAATAGTTTTAAATAAGACTTCATTGATTTAGAAAAAGTATTAAAATATAATTTAGTTAATTTTCTTAAAACCCACATGTGCATAAGGCTCGAGCCAAGCAAAGGTTGCACCAGAGTCTGTACGATTTTAAAACACTAAACGGTAGCAGGAGATTTTTTTTTTTTTTGACTCACTTAGCCCGGGATTATAATTTAGGAATAAATAATCATATTCTTGAAGTAAAATCTTTTCTTTATCGTGTCTAAATCGTTTAATAGTAGCTTCCTTGTTGACTAATTGGGTTATGGTATTACTTTCTAGAATAAAGCAAATTAAGCTTTCCTTTGTTTACTATATTTCCCTGATTTTCAGTTCATTGGATCAACCTTTTAGCAACCATTAAATCTTCCTATTTTCCGTGCTGAAGCATTGTCTCACAATTTGATTATTTTGATCATTTATGGAGGTTAACCTCTTGCTACCCATACTATCCCTTATACTCAAGCAATCTTGGTAATTAATTTCATAGGTTGCTAGTTCGATGCCCATAATATTAATCCTCATTTTCCTTTCATCATTATTTTCCAGGTCATCTCCATGGTCTGCCACTTTGACGCAAGTCTCAACAATAGCCCCAAACCACCAAGTACAAACACCTTCCTCCACAATGCCTCAATACGAGATGTCCACACAACATGGAATTCTACCTCGCATACTGCAATAAGTTCCCTAACCTTGAGTAATACTTATTATCACTTTTTCCTCCTCAAAGGCCAAAACTCCGGCCCCTTCCCTACAAGGATAGATAAGAAGTATCAGACGTGGACTTCCAAAACTAGCCAAGGTGAAAAAGGAGGCTAATTCTAGACCAAGATGGTTTAGCGGAGATATATGATAACCATGCCTAGTGTTAGAAGATATACAAAGAAGGATTCTTGAAGAAGTCATAAGATGCCATTACTCAGTATAACCCGGAATCAATAAGATGTACCAAAACCTGAAGAGACAATTTTCATGGATAGAAATGAAGATGTGGTTGAATTTGTTAATAAATGTCTAGTTTGTCAAAAAGTGACGATAGAACACCAAATGCCCTTAGGATTGCTACAACCTTTAAAACATACTTGATTGAAATGGGAAGGAATATACAATGGATTTCATGGCCTGATTGCCTAGAACTCCTGAGAGGATTGAACTCAATTTAGGTAATAGTAGATAGACTAACCATGTCTGCTCATTTTCTACCCATTAAGAAAACCTACTCCTTAGAACGTTTAGCACAAATGTACGCTAACGAGATCATGAGGTTAGCATGAATCACCATCATCTATAATGTCAGATAGGGATCCTAGATTTACCTCTAAATTTTGGAAATCTCTACGGAGTGCATTTGGAACAAAGTTGCACTTAAGTACTGCATATCACCCACAAACAAATGGATAGTCTGAAAGGACTATTCAAACCTTAAGATATAAAGAAGTTTATAAATGGACCGCCCACAAAGTCAAGCTAGCCAATTACTCCCAATAGAATTTGCTTACAACAATAGTTACCATGATAGCATTGGATGGTGCCCTAAGTGAAGCTTTGAAGTGTAGAAAGTGTCCATGACTATTGTGTTGGCATGAGATAGAGGAGCCAAGCCTATTAGGTCTGGGATATAGTCAAGCTAACCACAACAACAAATTAGAAAAAATCAAAGAGGGATAGGATTTTTACCTCAAAGAAGACAAAAGAGCTATATAAACAAGAGAAGAAAAACTGGAAGTTAGGAGGAGAAATATTTGTTCTTATGGATCTCACCTACAAATGGTATAGGTAGACCCATGAAAGTTAGGAAGTTGAGTCCTAGATTTATAGGTCCATACAAAATTCTTAAAAGAGTTGGGCTAATTGCTTACCAAGTGGCTTTTCCACCAAATCTCGAAAATCTTCACAATGTCTTCCATGTATCTCAGTTACATAAATATAATCCTGATCCCGATCACGTTAATGAGTTAGATACAGTACAATTAAAGGAAGACTTAATAGTAAGTCTTGAACCAGAAAAGATTTTGGATAGAAAAGAAAAGTAGCCAAGGCGTAAGGTAGTACCCTTGGTACGAGTGGTCCCATGAAAAGATGGAAGAACAAACGTGGGAGCTAGAAGTGGAGATAAGGAAAGTCTACCCCTAGTTATTTGTAGGTACAAAATTTTTGGGACAAAATTCTTTTTAAAAGGGGGGAGAAATGTAGCATCCCAATTTTTCTATGATAAATGTTTGAAGTTACAAATGATTCCTAGAATGAAACTACGTAGGATTAGAAGCCAAAAACAAGGAAATTAGAAAGTTTGGTGAAAATGATGAAAATTCCCTTGCACTTGGGCAACTCAAATGATGAGCTAGAGAAATGAAAACGTAAGTAAAATACATCTTAAGAAGATTATAAAACATCGTGGATGGTTAAAAGTAGTGAGAAAAATTTAGAAACTCAAGATGACAAAAATTCCTCGTACTAGCCCAAAAATAACCTTAGTTAATATGGGAACGAACCAACAAATCTTAGAAATGTCAGAGGAATAATTTAGAAAATTTTTCGGCAATGCTGAAAAAAATTATGAAAATGCCCCTGGAAGGCCGAAAGGGCAAGATAATGTGATAAACAAGTCAAGAGTGATCCCCACACTCATATGTACGAAATTCAGCATGTGGAAAAGCTAGTGATGAGTCATCAAGCTCAAGTCAATCAAGTCTTCCACAAAAAGACAAAAGTAAATAGTAAAAAGATCATTTAACCTTGGTTATTTAAAAGTAAAACATGCTTAGGCTAAGTTAATCATAATTAAAGGTAAACTCAGCCTAATTAACACTCATCCAAAGAAAAGATACAAAGTTGGACAAAGCAATATAAGGTCCTTTACAGCTCTTCCAACATTCCGTTCTAGGAACATTTATCTCTAGTTCGAGTTTGTTTTATAAACCTCTAATCGTAAGGGAAGTATGATAGGACTATAGGAAAGAAAATAGGAGGTCAGAGTGAGAAATCATAATTTCATGTCTACCATAAATGAGTCATCATTTCTAACCTAGCCACTTCGGTTATTAAGAGAACACTTGAGCAAGTGCTACAAGTTCAATTAATTTAAAAATTATACTTATGTAAAGTGGATACTTTTTAATAATAGTAGAGATTTAATCATATATAGCATGCAATTCATACATCCTTTGAATCACTATTTGTTGTACGTTTAATCGTAAGCACAAAGTTTACCCACCAGCAAAGTACCTGTCGTAAGAAAGTGGGTATTTAAACCCAATAGCATTCCTCTGAGACTATTTTAAATAATCTTAAAAAGTATTAAATCTAATTTTTGAGCTCACTAGAAAAGGGTTTGTTTAAAAATATTAGGAAACAGAATGTAAAAAGAACAAAATGAAGTAAGTGATCTAAAGACAAAAGGGCACAAATAAAGTTTAATGTGGAGAGACATAGGACTTTGGTTTCCCTTTTATAATATAATGACGAGTCAATTGTTAACCATCAATTCTCATTCTATTACTACATAATGATCATGCACAGCCATAAATATTCTTTCCTCAAGTTATTACCCCCAATGATCATGCAAGGTATATAATTAAAGAAGCATAAAGAACATGCAGGATTTGTTAAATTAATAATCGATTAGAAATCAAGGATTTCGATTGATCGTCTCAAAACCCTTAGATTTAGTTTACCTTATAGTTCCATTAATTAGGCAATGGTCGATTGCTCATCTCTTAGAAATTAATTCTCATTAATTAATTATATAATAAAAAACACAATTGAAAAGAAATACGCAATCATTCATAAAAAGGAGAAGCGGGTTCAATTGGTACATTATAGTTTTACCAAAGCCCGTGATTTGGGATTAGTTATCGAGAGAATAAGACAAAAAAAACATATTCATCCAACAAAATAATCCATAATCCTAATTTTGGAAGAGAATGACAAAACCATAATGTTAGTAGGCTAATAATAGATCGTTGCAACTCGCAATCGCGTGGAAAAGCACGTCTCTAATCTATGGAGATATCAAGGATTACTAAGAAGTGGTGTGATAATGGAACAAGTGTGTCTCGGAGATGTGATAGGCTTACACCCCTGAGTGAGCAGGCTCTTTAAGGACCTAGGATGGTGTCATGTGGTGTAGTGAGCCTCGAAATTTTTAAGCGTGCATTTTAATAGGGTTTCAATGTGGTGGATTAGGCTTGACCTAGCTTCCTTATCGTTTATTAATGACCATTCTCGAATCTTAAGTGTTAATCGTGAGTCGCACGGCCGCCTGTTATTAGATGTATTATCTTTTATGCTTCTTTTACTCTTTTTGTCCAAAACTTGCCTACTTTAAGATTCTCTTATCGTGACCATTCATACAAAAATATAGGAAATTAGGTAGAACACAATTAAATAATCATAAATTATATTGTAATTATAACTACCTTTCTACGTGATAAATCCTTGAATGGTGGTTTATCACTCTTTAAGATAAAATCTCTTAGACATAAATCTAATACATTCTTTGGATCACTTTCTCATCATAATATGGATATTCGACTCTAACTCATTTTATGCCTTAATCATAACCATTCTTATTCTCTGAAGTCACCTCTTTAGTATACAATTTATTTAAGGCATAAAGAACAACCATTTATCCAAACAATATCATCCACTTGCTTGGTCTATTCAACTTCACTTGGATATATGAGCCTAATGGAACGGTTTGTCACCATCAATAAATTTGAAAGTCATTCCCCTAGAAGGATTTATTTGAAACCATATGGTTTCACCATATATAAGTTATGTACCTTTTAATTACCTTTAAGAACTTATCACTTCTCGAAAGTGTGCATAAGTCCCAGGCTCAACACATTAGGAGTAAGTGTTAAGGAAAGTTTTCATTTAAGGTTCTTCTTTAGTGATCTTAATTTATTGGTTCCATTTAAAAGTCTTCAAGATAGGATGCATGCTCAATATTCAATTAAAATGTTATGTACATATAGCACCAAATTCATCCATTTAATATCAAATCATGGAAGCACATAAACATAGACAAGTCATATGTCATCTGTAGATCATACAAGTCATTACATCATTCAAGAAATAACATAACACATTTACACATATAAAGACATCACTATGATACCCAAAAGTTCTCTTCTTAGTAAAAATATTTACTTAAGCATGATCCTTAAGTTTTGGATTACATACACACACCTTCTAAATGGTGTTAACCTTATTCTTTATGATGATATCTTCGGGGAAACTCACCACTCATTCTCTCTAGGTTTATCTTAACCTTTCTTTTTCTCAAATATTTTGTTGATGTTCTTTTCATGTTTAACTTTATGGTGGCCTAATGGCCATTATGCATCTTAAGTAGGCATGAATCTGGGTATTTAACTAATGTTATCCTCCTGGTTGAATGATCCTTTTCTAATTCATTAAAATTTATGTTCATCTAAACCTTATAGCCACTTTTTGTTTTCAAAATTTATTTCTACGGAGATAAACATCATAAGTTTTTCCCATTAAAATCTTATCACACCTAATTCTTCTCCTTGATCTGAATGTCTTTGTGAGCTTCAAAGAGGTTGTTGTTTATATTTCTCTATGTCTTTATGGACTAATATGTTAGAATAAAATCTCATTAAGAGTGAATCTTGGTATTTTACCTAATGAACTACTTTACTAATACTCTTACAAGTGTATGCCCAAGTGTTCATGTCTTGTCTCCCTAAACTATGTCTAGTTACTCATACTTCTCTTAAATCTCCTTAAACATCCAAATTAACTTCTCTTGTAAATTTAACTATGAATTGGCCGAATTGATTTATGAGAAGTGATTTATGAGAGATTATAACTTAGATTACTAGATTGATCCAACTTTAAAATTTTTAAGAATTTTAATAGAGTGTTGGCCATAAATAGCCTTCAAGCTCCCATAATTTTATAAGTTGAATTTTAATCACCACCTTGTCCATGGTTGAGCTCGCTTTGGGCCTTAACAAGATTTTAACCTTACTTTCACTCAATTTCACTAAGTATGGCCTAATGGTTATCCAAACCATCATCAGTCTCTACTAAAATTTTAATTTCTTTCTTGTACTTCGCTAGGCTCCTTATTACACCTTAACCAAAATTCTTAACTCAACTCTTCTGAATTTGTTCTGAAATAGATCAAATCATACGCCTTGATCACCCAAAGTCATTTTCAAAATTCTTTCCATCTCTTGCTCCATGAACTTTGACTTGGTAAATCACATGTCTTTAGGGTCCATAATGGTTTGTCCTTCCTCAATAGCTTTGGTCATGGTCATGAAGCGGTCTAAAGTGGCCTTGTTAAACTTTGGATCCATGCCTTTTGCTTTCTACTATTTTTAATGTCTCAAGTTTTAAGTTTGCAACTTGTGACCTAACATTTTTGTATTTATGATGTTTTCATTCAGTCCAGATCCAAAATTTTATCAAAGTTCATCAAGATTAAGCTTTTCATATAAACACACAAAGTTTACAACTTTGAACATTGTCAAGAACTGATCACAACGAGATTATCAAATCAATAAAATTTTAGAAGAACTTGATATTATAATGCCACCAGCTTTATTTTAGGGAAAAGATTTGGATAAATCGTAACTGAGGAAGAGATTTCAGGTTCAGAGTTTTGCCACAATAAAATGTTAGGCAACCAATCGCCCAAAGCTTAAGAACGGAAATTTAACTGAAAAGGATTTACTTTTGAAAACCATTTCATCCCTTTACTGTATAGAAAATAAATAATTTGGATGGAAAGATAACCTAACAAGATTCTGATCCTCAAGCCCAACTGTTCCCTTGGTTGGGAAACAAGGGGCTTACATAGTTCTAGTTTGAAGGCTCGACCTTCAAGATGTTTGGAAAAAGGAATGTAGTAGTTTGAAAATATTTTAGAGAAAATCCTTAGCCCACATGCAATGATCCAAGACAACAACGCCGCACTGCTGACCCATATGAATCCTAAACATCAAATTAAGAGAAAAGCTACCAATTCTGCCTTCGCTTTATCGCTATGAGCTGTGGATTCCAAATGAAGTTTTCCTTGAAATTATTTACAAAAGGATTCTTAGCCCACATATGCAATATCTAAGACAACTAATACAAGGCATGACCCATATGAATCCCTAAACATCGAAACAAAAGCTACTCAGTTCGCCTAGGGTTCATTGCGTGAGACCTAGAATTAATGAATCTCAATTTAATAATAAAAAAAGGATCAATTTAGATAGAAAAAATAACGGGCTTTATTTAAAACAAAAATGAACTTAATTTGAAATTGAACTTGATTTAAAATGAATTTGATTTGAAACACAGGAGTGAATTAAATTATTTAAAAAATGAAAGATTAAACTTGATTTGAATTAAACAAACTTGATTTAAAATTTGAAGAAAAGAATTAAACTTGATCTTATTTTTTGTCAAAAGAACTAAACTTGATTTGATTTTCAAGAAAGAACTGAATTTTATTTTTATTTGAGGAAAAGCATTAAACTTGATTTCATTTGAAGAAAAGAACTACACTTGATTTAATTTGAAAAAAGAATTAAACCTGATTTTATTTGAAAATTGAATTAAGTTTGATTAGAAATTTGAGGAAAAAGAATTAAACTTGATTTAGATTTGAGAGAAGGAATTGAACTTGTTTAAAAAGAGAGGTTAAAGAATTAAACTTGATTTAGATTAGAGAAAGGGAATTGAACTTGCTTTAAAAAGAGAGGTTAATTACTAAATAAAAAGAAAGTTGGGAAATTATGTTGGTTAAATAAAATTGATTGAATTTCATTGTGGCACAAATTGAGGGATGGCGTTGAGGATCTTAGGGCCCAATTTTTAGAATTACCATAGCCACCGATATGAAGCCAAGTGCATTTGCCCATTGATTCCACATTCAAAGATGGGTACATAGGGAATGAAATGACTGGGGACTTCCTAATTCAAAATGGTTTAACTGTGGCCCAATTCAGAATGGTTTGATTTCAGGGCCTAATCTCGAGCTGAAGCCCCTGGGAAATGCTTGCATGGCCTAGTTGAGGGGCCTGAATTAGAAAAGCAGTATGGCCCATCAATTATGTGTAGTGCTTGGTCCATTCTCGAGATGTGGCCCACCGCACACCAATATGCAATGCTTATAGACGTTGGCCAATAAATAAATAATTCAAAACGCAGTATGTGGGATCCGAACCCGTGGCAGGAGGATTGCACGCGCACCACAAACTAACCACCAAGCTGGCTGCTAGCTTAATGTTAATGTTTATAAAGATTAATTTTACTACGATTGAGGCAGTGATTGATTTTCTACTTGGACAAAGCTGATATGTAAACTGCCCATCATCCACTTCCACTAGACCCATTATGACTGCCAGTGTAGCCATATCATTGTCGATTCAAAATAATTGGAGGCTCTTGTAATCCTTACAGGGGAGTATCTTCATGTGAATGCTCTCCTGCAATTACTTTCATTGTGATCTATGAAAAACTCAAGTGGTGTGATAATCTTCCATATGTAGACATCATGCCTCTGCCAATAGCAATTGTAGCTCTAATGACTACAGTTGTAAACCATCATTGGGTCCAGGTACTCCCTTAAAGGATGGGATTTGTTCACATTATCAAAGATAGGCTTTCATTTTGTAAGCTATGCAGAGACCCAAGATTAGAACAGAACCTGGGCATACCGCGGGCCATTCTTAATTGCCTTAGGATCATAATAATCCATATTTTGTCCACAACCATATGATTTGTTGTCAAAGTCCCCCATTTTATTAGTACAAATATCACTAGCTGAACCCATGGCCTCACATACGGGGAGCTACCTAACTAGTGCCTTATCATTTGTCAATTTTTTTAGCAAATACAAGGCTTAGTGTCATGTCTTCAGTTAATAATAGGTCGTATCATCTTGCCCTTTTTCTTTTTTCGTTTCCTCCCTTTTTGTTAATTTCCTTCTTCTCTTTCTTCCTTTCTCTTTTATTATTCGTTTTTCTTTTATCTTCCTATTTTTTGTTTGTTTTTCATTTTTAAATTATTTTCATTTTGTTTTTATTTTAATCTTCTAAATTATTATTTTGATTTTTAGTTTTTTTATTTATTTTTCTTTGCTTTCATTTTTTCTTCTCTTTTCTTTTTTTTTATTTCGATTTTTTCCAATTTTTATTTTCTATTTTTATTTATTTATTTATTTTCTATTTTTCTATTTTTATTTTCCTCCCTTTTTTGTTTTAATTTTTTATTTTTTATTTTTGGGTTTTTTTATCATTTTTTACTCTTCACTTTTCTTTTCTTTTTATTTTTATTTTCCTATCACTTTGTTTTACTTTTTGTCTTTATTTATTATATTTTTTTGTTTTCTGTTTATTTGTTTTTCTACTTTTCTTTTCTGTTTATTAATCTTAATATTTACCTATTATTTAAATTATAGTTTAATCACTAATTAGTTTTAAAAATGGGGCCTCAGACATAATTGAGTGTTTATAGTTTTCCCCTCTTTACTCATTTTCCTACCTCGTATAATATGAAAAATGATTTTCTAGATTATCATGGTGGGAAATGAGTAAAGACGGAAACATTATGTCCGAGGCAAAACTCAAGATGTTCAAAAGTCATGGTGCCTTTGAGCTTAAAAATGAATGCCTGGAAGATGCAAGGCTTCCGAATGCTCTCTTTGTGTCACATGCAACCGACTAAGGTTTAAATATGCAAGACCTATCATGGTAGGCCAAAATGTAGTTATTGAAATGCAGAGCATGATTTTGTTAGCCAAATGGTCTGTATAGGCAAAGTGAAATGAATAATGGTTTGTCAAGACAGACGTGGAATGAAGGAGGCCTGTTAAAATAGGTAAAGCGACGATTTAATGTATTGTTAAGATGTGCAAGGTGAAATGAAGATGACCTATTAAGATAGGAAAACTAGAAAAGAATGGCCTGTTACTTACATGCAAAGTAAAGTGAAAAAGACTTGTTAAGACTACAAGAATAACTGAATATAAGGGCCTAATGAAAGATAGCCTAAGTACCTTAAAATGAACGTAAAAGGAGGCCTAACAACATAGGCCGGGTGTGGGAAACTAAACGTGCTGGAGGCCTGACAACATAGGCCAAGATTTAGAAAATTAATCGTGTTGGTGGCCTGACAACATAGGCCAAGATGCAGAAAATTAAACTTGATGGAGGCTTGACAACATAGGCCAAGATGCAGAAAAGTAAACTTGAACTTGTTGGAGGCCTGACACTATAGGTCAAGATGCAAAAAATTAAACTTGATGGAGGCCTAAGAACATAGGCCAAGATGTAGAAAAGTAAACTTGAACGTGCTGGAGGCCTGACATTATAGGCCAAAATGCAAAAATTAAACTTGAACGTGCTAGAGGCCTGACATCATAGGCCAAGATGCAGAAAAGTAAACTTGAACGGGCTGGAGGCCTAACATTATAGGCCAATATGCAGAAAATTAAACTTGATACATCATAGGCCAAGATGCAGAAAGGTAAACTTGATGAGGCCTGACGACATAGGCCAACATGCAGACAAGTAAACTTGAACGTGCTGGAGACTTGAACGTGTTGGAGGCCTGACACTATAGGCCAATATGTACAAAATTAAACTTAATGGAGGCCTGACATCATAGGCTAAGATGTAGAAAGGTAAACTTGATGAGGCCTGACGACATAGGCCAAGATGCAGAAAATTAAACTTATTGGGGCCTAACAACATAGGCCAAGATGTAGTAAACTTGATGGAGGCCTGACATCATAGGCCAAGATGTAGAAATGTATACTTGATGAAGGCCTGACATTATAGGCCACGATGCGGAGGAATGCGAAAACCTGTTAAGACAGGAGTAGGAAGGAATGGCCTGTTAAGACAAGCAAAGAGAAATGGAGAAAGTCCTGTTAAGACAGGCAATGATGCAAGCCCGTTTAGGACAGAAAACAAATATAAAAGAGATGGCTTGTTAAGACAGGCAAGAACAGAATGACCTGTGAGGGCATGTATGGAGACATGAAAGTGATGGCCTGTTAAGGCAAGCAAGAGAGTGACCTGTTAGGACAGGTGTAGAAAATAGTATCATGTGTGAGATGCCTTAGACAACTTATTTGTTTATCTTGGATTAAAATAAATTTCTAATTCTACCTTGAACTTGAAGGGTTTTGAGCAATTGATAATTACTTTTTCTTGAAGAAACTTGGGTGAACATTTTGCCCCAGTTTAGGAGACTTTTGGCAATCAAGGAATGCCTTAATTTGAAGGGGTTTTGAGAAAAGACCTTCGCCCCAGTTTGATTTTGATGAGATTGAGGATGGTCTCAATTTGAATTTCTCCTGGACGAACGTTTGCCCCAGTTTTGATTTTCTTCTTGAAATTGAGGATTGCCTCACTTTGATGTTTCTAGGCAAGCGTTTGCCCCAGTTTGGATTTTCTTTTTGAAATAGAGGATTACCTCAATTTGAAGTTTCTGGGTAAGGGTTTGCCCCAGTTTGGATTTTCTTTTTGAAATTGAGTATTGCCTCAATTTGAACTTTCTGGGCAAGTGTTTGCCCCAGTTTGGATTTTATTTTTAAATTTGAGGATGGCCTCAATATGAATTTTTCCTGGGCAAACGTTTGCTCCAGTTTTGCTCCTCTTCTTGAATTTGAATTTTTGCTGGACAAGCGTTTGCCCTAGTTTTGATCTTGATCTTGAATTTGAATTTTTTTCTTGGTAGATGTTTTCCCCAATTTGAATTTTGCTGGGCATCCTTTGCCCCAATTTTGAGATTTTCATAAATCTTTTCATTATGATCGACTTGGGAACTTTGCCCTAGTCTTAATTAGTTTTGAAAAATAGGCTATGCGAGGCTTGAATGACAAGATGCTTATATGTTGCTTGAATGAATGATGTTTGAATGACCACATATTTATGTGATGCTTGAATTAATGGCCAAATGTTTATGTGGTGCTTGAATAAATGCTAGAGGATGATAGGCTTTAACTTATTTATTGCTTTTTTATGCTTAAAATAATTATTTGATGCTATGGGATGAATTCATGCCATGAGATGGTTTTTTTAAAAAAAAAAACTTTTGTTTCTCTTGATTCTTAATTTTTCTTCGACATTTTCCTTCCTTGAAAACCTTATAGTTAGTGTAGGAGAATCAAAATTCAAGATGAGCTAGACTGACTTTGTTTCTTGGCTTCTTTGTTAAATTTAGAATTTTCCTTTTCAAGATCTTTGAGATCCAATAGTGGTTAGGATCTTTGAATAAGACACACTCCTTTGGTTTCAGTGACCTTATAGCTGGCAGGAGGATGACTCTTTGGCAATAATCATGCCGTGTTACGATGGTTGAGGATTCATCCGATTTGTCATGACTTTTCAAAATTAATCTTTTTTATTTTTACATTTTTCACCTTTCTTTTCGGCATGTGCACCATAGAGGTGTCCAAAGTGATTTTGAATGGTTAATGGGAGGAAATGAAGAATTCTGCAAGCAATGTTTTAAGGTAGTGTATTTGAAAGGAAAAGGCGAAGGATGTTGGTTTGACTGCCCAAATGGCACCTTTTTGGTGAAAAATGCCAATGTTGCTTTTTATAATCTTAATTGTCAAATTAACCAAACATGATAAGTGGCAAAAATTTTGCCCCAGTTTTAAGAAGACATGAGGTGCAGAAATGTCAGATTGTACTGGGATTCTTGGCTGGTTGACCTTAATTTCTACTGGCTGCTCTTTTTCGAGTTTTCAACCCAAGAGGTCCTTTGTCTCGCCCTAACTTTTCCTAGGGTCGATTTTGGCAGTTTTGACTCAGCTGCTTTTTGGCCATATGTCTAACTTTTTCCTAGGCTGCCTTTGAGGGTTTTCGACCTAGCAGACTTTTGTTTCTGTGCCCTAACTTTTTCCTAGACCATTCTTTGAGGGATTTTGATCTAGCGGGCCTTTTTGCTTATTTGTGCCCTAACTTTTTCCTAGGTCGCCACAGGGTTTTCTTTCACCTTGCGTTTTTTTGTTCAGGTGCCCTAACTTTTGCCTAGACCGCATTTTCGAGGGTTTTCGACTCAGTTAGCTGCTTGTTTCTATGCCCTAACTTTTTTCCTAGGTCATCCTTTGAGATTTCACCTAGCAGCCTTTTTGCTTGTTTGTGCCCCAAATTTGCCTAGGTCGCCTTTGGAGGGTTTCACCACGGCTTTTTTGCTCGCGGTGCCCGACTTTTTCCTAGGCCGCCTTCGAGAGTTTTCGACCTAGCGGGCTTTTGTTTTTACCCTAATTTTTCCTGAATTGTTTCTGAAATTTTAATCCAACAAGACTTTTCCTGATCATGACTCTATTGATTTATCTTTTGACCCTACTTTTTCCTGGATTATTTTTTATTTTAATCAAGCGGATTTTCCTTCTTCTTCTTTTTCTTGAATTTTGACCCTGATTTTTCCTGGATTATTTCTTGATTTTATTTCAGCAGGCTTCCTTTTTCTTTTTATTTTTGACTGATCAGATCTCCTAGTGGGTCTTGCTTGGACTATTTTGACTTTCAATTTAGCGGATCTATTTTGCATCCCTAAATTTTTCCTGGATTTGAACTTTGGTCCAGTGGGATATTTTATTACAAGACATTCCTTGAGAGGAATTACAATGAATGGTGATCTAGAATCCTTGGTCGCTTATTTTGCTTCCTCATTTGGTTTTTTTCGCTTTGAGTTTCATTAATCAAACGTTTAAGATTATTTATTTCAGCACTGGCATTGTCACCAACAGGTATTTATTCTTTTAGGTATAGGATAAGAAGCGGGCTGAATGATGAAAAGAATGGAAAATTCAAGAAGTAAAGCCAATAATGTGAAGCACATGCTCAAGAAACATGAAAAATGTAATTTTTGTATTTCTCCTTGAGATTTATTTACAAAAGATTGATTTTGAAAAATATGACAAATCCTGGATGACTTTCCTCGATAGCTTTGACTTGGTGCACCTCGCCGTACTGCCCTAATTCTTTCAGCTGGTTGATGGGACTTTATGATTTGGCGGTGGATTATTTCCCATATTAGGAGCAAGCTTCCCAAAATCCAACCGTTTAGCATCAATCAGGCTTTGCACCTTACGCTTCAGAACCTAGCAGTTTTCTGTTAAATGACCAATGTATCCTGCATGGTAGTCGCATCTGGCATTTGCATTATACCATTTAGGATATGGTGGTTCTTGAGGTTTTAGAGGGTAAGGAACCACTAGAGAATTCTGGACTAGTTGAGGTAGTAGCTCAGTGTAGGTTATTGGGATGGGATCAAACCGGATAGGATTCTTCTCCTTTTTTTGGCTTTGGCTAGGGTTCTACCTTATGACTTGTGTTTGGACTGTGTATGGTGTGGGTGGTCGGATTTGCATTGGATAGTTGTAAGTTGGAGGGTAGGGTGTTTGGTAGGGCATGGCGATGTAAGGATATGGTGTATAAGGTAGTGGTTGGAAACCGGTTAGTCTATAAGGTGCCATCTGAGGTATGTACTGTCATTGACCAGAAGCCATGTTACAGGTCTCCCTTGTCTTTTTTTTTTTCTAGATCTAATGGAAGCGTTGATTGCCCCTGTAGGCTTATGCGCAATCTTTCCACGGCGCATGCCACCTTCGATCCTTTCTCCAATGATGATGACATCAGAGAAGTTAGCGGTCACACTACCAATCATCTTGTCATAGAAAGGATCTTGGAGTGTGTCTACGAACATGTTGACCAATTCTTTCTTGGATAATGGAGGTTGCACTTGAGCAGCTAACTCTTTCCATCACTGTGTATATTCCGTGAAAGTCTCATCTCCTTTCTTAGTCATGTTTTGGAGCTGAGTTTTGTTAGGAGCCATCTCTATATTATGCTGGTATTGTTTCAAGAAGGCCTTAACCAGATCCCTCCATGAACGGATATGTGTTCGCTCTAGTTGAGTATACCAGTTCATAGCTGCCCCAGTTAAGCTATCTTGAAAGAAATGGACAAGCAGCTTATCATCATGAGTGAAGGTGGACATCCTCCTACAATACATGGTCAGGTGGTTCCTTGGACAGCTAGTTCCTTGATACTTTTCAAATTCAAGAACCTTGAACTTAGGAGGAATAACTACGTTTGGAACCAGGCATAAATCAAATGCATCTCTGGCATCATAAGCACTTCCCTCAATTGCCCTGATTCTTTCCTCCAGGGTTTTCCACTTTTCAGTATCCTCCTTAGAAGGATGGTTTGGGTATTCTCCTGGCATATTGTGAGGATGAGAAGATGGTATGTACATAGGGTGAGGCCCTTGCGTGAACATTGGATTCGTCCCCCCAACAACTGTTTGGTAGGCTTGTGAGGTGGTGCTTGGAATGGGGTAAGAAATTTCTGTGGGGTTTGAAGGTGGGTTTTGTGTTTGGCTGAATAAGGGTGCATGCCCATGAGGAAACCCACAATGAACCCCTTCAGTTTGTGGAGGCATGGTCGTTGGTAAAGGATTTTGTGGAGTGAAACCAGGAGGGTATAATGGGCCTATGGGTTCTTCTGGAACCATCCTTTGTTTGGATTATTGGATGGTCTCTATCAGTATGGTCACTTGATCTTTCAATGTTCGGGCCTCATTTCTCAGTTCCTCATTTTGTCTTTCCAGCTCATCCATGACTCCTGACTATGATCGAGTCCTATAAGGATGTCGAGGAAGTTGTCTTTCTCCAATTTTTCTGTTAAAGTTAAAAATTAATCTTTTGAGAAACAATTTGAGTGAAAAAGTCATGAATGATAAAGATGTTTGTGCTTCAATGAGTATGAAAATGAAAATGGTATGGAATGATTTTTGAAATCTCTCTTTTTCAATAATAAATTTATTTAATGAATGAATGAGTGAATGCTATGCACAAATAATTGAGTGTTGCTTTATTTATTCGTTCTTGATTTCTTAGCACCTTTATTTTTTATTTATCAAATTTTGGGTATTTTTTATTTTTCTAAAAAACCTTTGGTTTTGTTGAAAATCTTTATAATTTTACTATAATTTTCTAAAAACATTCTTTAAGGTTTCTTTTGAATTTCATTTTCTCTTTTTGCATCTTTTCATATTTTCAATATTTCTAAAATTATTTTTCTAATTTTTCCTAGAAGTTTTTATTTTTCTTGATTTTCTTTCTTGATTTTCATTTTCCCAAATTTCAGATCTCATGTCCCCTCTGCTATTGTTGCAACCGTAATTCCGACGAGACGAGAAACTCGCTAAAATTTTGGAAAAACATTTTAATTAGATTAAGTGGAGTCGCCACCTAATTTTTATTTGAGGGAAAAAAGATTTGGAAAAACCCTAACTTGAAGAAGAGATTTAGGTTCAGGACTCGGTTACGAGTGGGGAAGGTGTTAGGCACTCCACTCTCCCATTCCGAAGAATGGTACCCTTAAAATGAGTGTGTGATTTTTTAAAAACTGTTTGATCCCCTTAATTAAAGTGAAAATAAATAGATTGATGGAGGTTAGTCTGACAGGACTTGATCCTGCTCCTACGTATTCCCCGGTGCAATGGAAAACTCAAGGCTTACGTAGTTCTAGTGTTTGAAGGCTTGACCTTCGGAAGGTGTTTGAAAAAATGAACAGAGTATTTTGAAAATATTTTAAAGAAAAATCCTTCGTTCATATATGCACAGGATCCAAGATAACTACGGCTGCACTAGGACCCATACGAATCCCTAAACATCAAACAGTGGGAAAAGCTACCAGTTCGTGCTTAGGGTTCATCGTGTGAGACTAAGGATTCCAAAAATGAAGTTTTTTTATTGAAATTATTTGAAAAGAATTCTTAGTCCGCATATGCACAGGGTCCAAGACAATTACGGCTGCATTAGGACCCATATGAATCCCTAAATATCAAACAGCAGAAACAGCTACCAGTTCGTGCTTAGGGTTCATCGTATGAGACCTAGAATCAAAGAATTAAATTTGAACTTGATTTTGAATTTTAAAGAGTTAGACTTAATTCGAAGAATTGAGCTTTATTTGAATTGTTGAAAAATAAGGAATCTGATTTAAAACAAAATGAACTTGATAAAGAATAAAAATGAACTCGATTTTTGCATTTAAAGAATTGAATTCTATTTTCAAATTTAAAAAGGGAAGGAATTAAAATTAATTTGATTTGGAATTGGTTTTGAATTTGGAAAAAAAAAATTGAATTTGGTGACGATTAAATTAATACTAAACAAATTAATTGTAGGAAGGTTGATTGGAAATTTTCGTTTGCTTTTATAAGGTTTGATTGAAAATTGCAACTAGTGGGCCAAAATTTTATGAGGCCTAGTTGGAAATTGTGACTGGTGGGCCAATTACTAGTAAGCTGGCCAGCGGATTGTTAATGGGCCAGTGAAGCCCAACTGTAAGTGAATTGGTCGATGTATTAATAAGCCAGCGAGAGTCCAATCGTGAGGGATGGTAGCAAACGATATTATCCACGAGTGGCAACGATTTGGGGCTGTTCTGATTTAGGATGGCTTGGTCTATGATCCAATTTGTAATTGGTTGGGTCGGTTTGAATAATTGGGCTTGTTTTGATCCCACAGGTCCAATTCCAGAATGGATGGCCGCATAATGCATCTTGAATCTGCAAGGTTCCAAGTGGAGGGGTGGCCCCCGGCCCAATTAGCTCCTGATTGTTGCCTATGGCCCATGTTCAGGTGTGAGGAAATGCTTAAATTCAAAAGTAAATAGCATCGTGAGGATTCAAACTCGTCGCCTCTCATATAGGTCCTAGCTGAGTCGACCATATGATCCAATACTACTGATGGGTTTCAAATGCACCGAATTAGCTTTAAGTCCTATTTCAGCGGACGTAGACTCATGACTTGCATGCAAGCTGCATGGAGTCTTTCTATTCAGCTAGCGGTAAAGCTCCCCATTTCTAGCTATCAGGGAACAGTGTCTTAGATTAAGAGACTACTTGGGAAATATCTTTGTTCATATCCCAATCACTGTGATAGGATCAGTACAGGTTCCTCCATGCCAGCTAAATCTTTGGTTCACCCAGAATTTAAAGGCGGCTGCAACCGACCTTACGACCTATGCACAGTCCACCAAGGATCGTTCTGCATCATCATAAACAACATGTTGTCTTCCTGTGTCTTCAAGGTTGTCCTATTTGGGAAATATCTGGCCCAATATGTGTTCGGGTGAACCACGTACGTGAGAGAATCATCCGCATTGAGAGGCCCTCACTCATTGGCAGTATATCACATGCAACTACCCCTGTTCTTAACCCTAGATTTTTGTAAAGTCATGGAATTTGAATGATCCTGTATGTTCTAAATTTCAATATACCCGATGCCTTTTGCAACCATTTCTCCCATACACTTTAGCAGAATCAACTTCGAATCCTCGACCACGCGCACTGGGCAAGAAGGTTTGAGCACAAAAAACTGGTCACCATGGTATGCCTCAATCAACGATGGTTGTAGCGTCTATAACAGTATGCTCTAGAATAGCATAATTTCATGTAACCCTCATGATTTAGATGCAATCACAGTTGGGAAATGCATGCATTCCTCCTTTGCCCTAGGCGACCCAATTCTTTCATATAGCCCTTATGCTTGACAATTGTCAAGCGTGCCACGAATTAGCTATGATGATCCATGTCTATGAAGTTTGTTGAGCCTATTAGATTTAGGAACTTCATTGTTGAAGTCTGCTATCGAGTTTGTGCTGGTTTAGATGTCAACATGTGCATACCCCATGTTACTAACTGGATTATACTTTGTGAACGTATTCCTTGGCTTGCCTTCTTGGCCATGAGGTACTGTGAGCATATTTAAGAGCTACGGAGTGTTATAGCCGGGTCTGGATTACCAACCTGCCCTCGACGACCATTGACAAAGATATTATTACACTTGAGATCCCCATGCATGGCTATAGGAGCATGGTTATACACATCCAAACCATTTAGCATCATGGTTACTCTCCAAGAGTGAACAATTCAGTGATGAAGTTGCAGGTTCTATTGCGGGCGTCGATCCACAACCATAGGAGATTATTTATGAAGTTATGATCAGGGTGCTTAGAGCGATGAAGAGTATATGGAGGCAGGGATCAGAGTCCTGGCACGTGAAAAATGGTCGGGCAAGAAAATTTGTCTCTACATGACCGAAACAAATTTCCTCTGCTTCGTGAAGGATTCCAATATTAATAGATACACTGATCATGATATTGTGGTTGTTCCTTCCAAGTTTTATTTCGTCTTTCTACATGTTCCTAACAGCTGTGAAGCTTTTGAGTATGCTTCCAGATTTCCTATCATAGCCCATCAACTTCATATATACACTTCATAAAAAAAAAGGGGGCACCCGACGTGCTTGCTTTGTAATCTCATCACAAACGGTGTATATAGCAAACGAAATCATTGACAATGAGCTGATATCTTGGGATTTTGGAAATAGCCAAAAAAGAATCTTCCCGCACCAAATACCACAGTCCAGAGGCAATTGTTGGAATAGAGATTAAGGATTCCTTGATCATTCATGTAAAGATCCAAATCATAGAGCATGGAATCAAATATCTCGATTTTATTCCCAAAAACTTCCGTAGGTCCATAACACAAGCTACCAATATCAGCCAAAAATCTTTTGTTTTGATTCTTCAAATCATGCTTAATTTCCATATTACCGAACTTAACCAAACAGAGTCAAGATGATTACTCGTAAAGAAACACGCAGGGACAAAAACAATTAACTCTAAAAGATTGCAAGGAAATTTTATCATCATTTAAAAGGTTTGTTAACTCTGTTTTCAAGTAGTAACCAATAATGAAGGTTGCCAGATGCATCAAAGGAATCAACGAGGGATTATGCATGAAAATGGCCTTGAACTTACCTGTCAAAGGACAAGAAGAACTTGTTCTAATGTTTCTTCTAAAACTTACACCCGTAAGGATCCGTTCGCAGCCTTAGAGAAAGCGGTCTCTGCTTGAAGGATGTACACGTTAGAGGGGATTCTTTTCGCTCCCAAGGCTGTTTCCTTCTTCCGAGTCTCTCTGGAATTGATTCGTCGTCAACGAAGTCAGGTAAGGTTCCCCTCAAGATCCTTCAGCTAGCGCCAACCTGCCTTCCAAAAAACGAGACCAAGCCCCTTCCTCCTTTTCTTTTGCCCTGTTTTTTTTTTTTCCTTTTATATTCTGTTTTTTTTTTCATTCTGTTATTCTTCCGCTTTTCTTTACTTTTTTGTTTTAGTTAGTTGTTTATTTTTGCTTTTTTATTTTTTTCCTTTTATTTTTCTATTTTTATTGTATTTTATTTCCAAGATTTTTGTTTTTATTTTTATTTCCATTTATTTATTTTTCTGTTTTTATTGTATTTTATTTTTTTAAGATTTTTTGTTTTTTTTTATTTATTTTTGGTTTATTATCATTTTTATTCTTTGCTGCTCTTTTTCTTTTTATTTTATTTTTATTTTTAATATTTTTTGTTAGTTCTATTTTTTTATTATATATTTATTTTCATTTATTATTATTATTATATTTTTTATTTTTTTATATATTTTTTTTATTTTTTATTTTACTATATTTTTTCTTCATTTTTTCAGATTTTTCTTTTCTCTTTCTTTTTCTTCCTCTTAGTTAGTTTTAATTTAATCTTTCTCTTGTTTTTTATTTTGCTGTTTTTCTATTTATTTATTTTTCTGCTTTTATTTGTTGCTCCGCTTTCTCTTAATTTATCTGTTTTTTCTGTTTTCTGTTTATTGATATTTATTTATTACCTAAATTACGATTTATTCACTAATTAATTTTAAAAATAGGGCATCGGACATAATTGAGGGTTTACATCTATCTTGGATGATTTTGTTCAAATAAATGCCCAAAAGCAGTATGTGAACCATGTATCATGAAAGGGGTGTGTGCCCTCCTTGCCTCCTATGTGGGTTACCAGTCCTAAGGGTCTATGGCCTTTAATGCATGAACCTCTTGAAGGTGGTCAGTAATCCTGAGGTATAAGAGGTTACTAGAGCCAAAATCCAGTAACTCATGGCCTTTATTTATTTTTCCTTTTTCTTTGCTTTCATTTTTTCTTCTCTTTTTCTTTTTTTTTTTTAATTTCTATTTTTCCAATTTTTCTTTTCTATTTTTATTTATTTATTATTTTTTCTATTTTTTAATTTTTATTTTCCTCTCTTTTTTGTTTTTATTTTTTTTATTTTTTATTTTTTTGTTTTTTATCATTTTTTACTCTTCACTTTTCTTTTTTTTTATTTCAATTTTTATTTTTATTTTTCTATCACTTTGTTTTACTTTTTGTCTTTTTTTATTAATTTTTTTTGTTTTTTGTTTATTTGTTTTTCTTCTTTTTGTTTTCTGTTTATTAATCTTAATATTTACCTATTATTTAAATTATGGTTTAATGACTAATTAATTTTAAAAATAAGGCCTTTAGACATAATTGGATGTTTACAGTTTGTCCCTCTTTATTCATTTTCCTACCAGATAATATGAAAAATGATTTTCTAAATTATCATGGTTGAAAATGAGTAAAGACGTGAACACATTATGTTCGAGGAAAACGTTGAAGAAATCATTTTTCTATGCCACCAAGTGTAGATCCACTCCACGGTCTACCCATCGCTTACTTTGAGTATCTTAAAACTTCAAAGATGAAAGTTTAAACTTAGTGTAGATTTTTCTGTTTTAAGAGAAGTTGGAGTTTTGGATGAGTTTAGAGAGCTTTTCACAAGTGCTTAGAAAAGTATTAATGGATTAAATGATCCCCTTTCGTGTTCCTAAGAAAATTCGGCCACCTAGGGCATATGGGAATTAAATTCCCACTTAAAGGTAAATGTAAGGAATTATCCTTTAGGATTAGTTTAACATTAATTATTCTAAATTTCTCATTAATCAATGTTAACATATTCTAAGCATGGTTAATTTTAATTAATCAAGGTTATTTTACTTTAACTATGGTTAATTTTATCTTTCCTTTTTAATATTTTTATCATATATGATATTAATGAAGTGATGATTCACAAGAGTCACCAATTTTTTCCATATGTCCAACTCTTTTTTCACAAAGGGCTCACTTTCACTCTTGCATCAAGATTTTTTGCCATGCTGTTTCTAAGGGCATTTAGATAATTTTTTGAGAATTTCCCAAAAAGTTTTGAAATTGTTCTTTCGATATTTCTAATACTTATTAGTTCATTCTAGAATCATTCTTATGTTATTTTCCATTTTTTTCGGAAACAGTTTAGCCTTATAGAAGATAGAGCTTTCTAATGGTGTTTTGAGAATTTTTGGGTGATTCTTATGGTGTTTTTATTCTCTCTTTCTTTCTATTCTTTTCTTATTACTTTGTAAACAACATGGATAGGTTATAAACCTTTAGAATGTCTTTTATTTGTTTTAGGTTTCTTTCACATTTATTTGTGTCGTCCTAGCACATGGACATTTTTATCATTTGTTAAAAATTCTTTACTTTCCTTAGAAATTTTTGAGGCAATTTCATAATTATTAATTTCTCAATCACTAATGTAAGTAGAGAAATTTGGGGTGTTACAATTTTCATTATTACATTGTGTTATTATATTTTGCTTAATCCATCATTAGGAGTTGTCCAATTCTATTAAGCTGTTAATTGGTTGGGGGTTAGGGGACCATACCAGTCCTAATTGATGGAACTATAGGATAATTGAACATAAGGGTCTTGGAGGATCAATTAGGAACCTATTTTTCTAGCCAGTTAATTTTTGACACATAGTTAACACTCTCTTAAACTTATGCTTCTTTTATTTATTTGTCTAGCTGGATCAAGGAGGGTAGTATTTTGAAAGGAGATTACTGCTTTTACCAGGTCAAGGAGGAGTAGCAAAATTAGCATAGGTGATTAGAAATTGAATAAAGGGGGAAACTGGGGGTTAAAAGTACATTCTTTCTACCCTGATGGATATACTTTCTTGTGGATAAATCTTCGCAAAGAGTTTTGCATGCAACACACGTAATTAATATTGTCTTAAACTTTACGCCACTTTTATTTATCTATCATTCAGGATCAGTGGAGATAGTATGTAGAAGGGAGATTATTACTATGCCGGATCAAGGGGTAGTATATCCTTAGAGTATGTAGTTAGCAATTGATATTTATAAACAATTCATAAGGAAATAGGGGGACTCAGATGAAAAGTAAGTAAAATCAAAAGGGGATCCAAAGTCCTATGTTTATTTATAACCTGCTGTAAACATCCAGTTATGTTCGAGGCCTCCAGTTGTTAAAATTAATTAGGGAACAAACCATAATTTAAATAATAAGTGAATAAACAGAAAAACAGAAAACAGATACAGAAAGGCAGATAAACAGAAGAAAATACCAAAATAAGAGGAAATAAGTGAAGTAAATTAAATACAAACAAAAATTAAATAAAAAGCCAAAAAGTAGAAAACGAGATAAAAATAATAAAACCAAAAACATATATAACAAAAAAAAAGAAAAAAGAAGGAATAAATAAAAGAAAAATAAAAAATAATAATAATAAAAAAATAAAACAATTAATAATAAAAAGTATATAAATAAATTAATAATAAGTAAAACAATAAAACAAAATTTGAAAATAAATAAAAACAAAATTGAAAATGAAAAATAAAAAATATATATGTGGAAAATCTGAAATGAATGAACAACAATTAACGGGAAAAAGAAAATATAAATAAATAAATAGAAAAAAGAGGAAAAAGCGAGAACGGAAAAAACACAAATAAAAAAGGAAAACAAAAGAAAAAGGGGAGGAAAAGCTCGAAGATCCCTATAGGGAAGAAGCAATTTGGCAAGGAGCTTTTTGCTTTTTATTTCCCCCTCTCCGAAAAAAGAATTGGCTGAATTCCTCGTTGCTTTCTCAAAGATCTGAAAACTTTATTGCAAGCCGAGACGGAGCGTTCACGTCACCGGATATGGTGGAATTTGCATCAACTTCAATCAGGTTAGTTGCTTCTCTTCCATCACTCTCCGAATCAAGGAAATTATACAATAATTTGTTCACATTGTAGTCGAATTTTAAGTTGTATGTGTGCTGAGAAATCGTGATATTTTGTTATCAATACGTAGTCGATTAGGTAAAATGCTCAAATATAATCTTGCTGCTTTTCACACTGCAAATCTTATGTCTATTTGACGATATGCCTGATCGGATAATGATACCACGAATCTGAAATCACATGCCAATAGGGCCTGAGAACACACTGATCTCGACTCCGCCATTCAGCGGTAGAGGTATAGCCTTACGAATCTGAGCGCGGACCTGGCTTGGCGGTCTAGCAAAATATCTGGAAACCGGACCAAGTAGCCGACCCATGCCAATTCCAAGCATAGGCCCAGAGAGTAAGAGCGTGAGTTACATTCCTTCCCTAAAGATCGGTGCCGCCTCAACACATCCTTCGAAACTGCCTCACCTAGTTACTCCTTACACCTCAAACATCCATGGCGTTTATGCATACCAAATGGTGAATGCGGAAGGCAATAGAGCTCGCCCTTCTCAAAGATCGAACAGAGCCTACCTAAGAAGACAAAAACTTCTGCGCAGCCTAAGGGGACTTGAAGGTGGACACGTGACCTATATGCAAATGGAGACACGTACCGGCTGCAGACTCGAAGGCCAATAGAGAACGTGGTTTTTTTTCTCTCTTCCACACTACTCACCCCCGTACGCGCCTAGGTCGGCCGGGGTCGTGCCCACCATCTGGCCATCGTGCGGGGGTGTGCGACAACAAGGGTGATAAGCTTCCTGGGTATAGAACCGAAGAGGAAGAGATCTAGAGCCGTCCCTGTGTGGCAAGTACACAACTCCACGGTCGATACGGAATAACGGAAATCGTTCGCTAGGCACATCACAGCGAAGGAAAGATACAGTAGGCGAGCAACAGGGAAGTCAAAGTCGGGTATATCTGAGGGCACGAAGTCATTGGGAGGAGTTGATCATCCTCGAGTTCTCCCTTGCTATAGGCAGAATTGGTTCTTATCCTCAGCGAATAGTATCGAGGTCCCCAAAAACCTATACGAAGGCTCCTAATTGTGAGACAATGATCTTCATCTTGATATCAGCTGTGCGGGAAGCCAGTACGAGTGCAATGGTCCTCTGAATGCGAGAACGATCCTTCAAGCTATCCCTGTAGGTCTGTGAGACTCCTGGAACATCCCCTCCTCTTGTACGAGCTCCCTCACCTCGCTTTATTCACTAGGTCTATTGCGAGGTAATCAAGATCCATCTCGGGAGTGAGCGCGAGCCTAGGGTAAGTCGGTGAGAGGTTGCTCTGTAACCAGCCATACTGCTCAAGTTAGCGGCCATGCCGATCCAAGCAGGCCAATCCCAATGACTTCACCGTATGAGCACGGCAGCAGTACGAGGGTCGAGTCGTCCTTCCTACCGGTACATTGCATTCCTAGTTCCAGATGGCCAAGGCAACAAACCCTGGAGGTCACAACATTAGGACTCCGCCTCGCTCACCCCGGGAGAACTGGATACTTAGATTTCCCTAAGGGAAGTCGGGTTTCTATGGAAGTGAAGAGCTCTCCAAAGATTTCCACTTACCTCATATTGGGTCTCATACGTTCAGGTAAGTCCTGTCGCTACCTGGCAAACTTGAAGAATAATAAAGGACCTGATGGGCTATGCAAGGCAGCTCGCCATAGCGGCTCACGTACGCATGGGGTCAGCCGTTCAATGCATGATGAATTGTCTCAGCCAAGAGAGCGCCCAAGACATGGTCAAAGGGATGCAAAGGGCCCTTTGTTTAAGGCCAATGAAGGACAGAAACAGGCCTCGTAGCTCTACGTGCATGCATGACAACTTCCTTTGCCAATTGCAATGAGGCCCATGAGCTCGTCGTTATTGCAATTCAACCCCTAAACTTCCCAAAATCACAATTCAACCCCTAAACTCCCCAAAATCACAACTCGACCCCTAAACTTCCCAAAACCACAATTCGACCCCTAAACTTCCCAAAATCACAAGTCAACCCTAAACTTCTCAAAATCATAATTCAACCCCTAAACTTCTCAAAATCACAATTCAACCCCTAAACCTCTCAAAATCACAATTCAACCCCTAAGCTTCCCCAAATCACAATTCAACCCCTAAACTTCTCAAAATCAAATTTGACCCCCACATGTTCCATTATCCAAATTTAACCCCATACTTTCCATTATTCATACTTAACCCCCACACTTCCTATCACCCAAATCTAATTCCCCATTGTTCCGATCAGGTCCTCATATTTCCTCTTACTCAAAAATCAAGATCAATCCTATTTTATTATTGTCATAACAGTTTTTCTAAAAATAAAATTCTTTTCAAATGCTTTGCATTCACGGGGTCCCCCCACACAACAAACTCTAAACGGAACCGTGGTCTACACCGTTGTCTTGCTTGGTTCGTATGTGCCCCTGCAACCCTAGTCGTCTCTGTGACTATAAGAGGCACCAAAAGTCCTTCTAAAAATAAAATTCTTTTCAAATGCTTCGATCTATTTGGTCTCATGGCCCAACTCAAATGGGAAACTGCCATGTGTCTAATACTACTATTCGATGTTTAGTGAGCTCAGATGTGCCCGTGCAGCCCCAGCTACCTCGACCAGGTACGGTGCTGACCGAAAGTCCCTTCAAAAAAATATAATAAAATTCTTTTCAAATGCTTTGGGATCTATAGTCTCACGCGACGAACTCTAAACGAGACACTGGTGGTCTACACTGTTGTTCGATGTTTAATGGTTCTATAGCCCCTCGTAGCCTTACCGTCTCGATCTGTACGAATGATCAAGGTTCCTCCAAAAATAAAAAGCTTTTCAAAACAACATGTTCATCTTCGAACATTCTTTTCCAAGACTTTCGAAGGTCAAGCCTTCAACCACAAACTGCGAACTACGCAGCCTGAGTTTCCCATTGCACCGGGGAATACGTAGGAGCAGATCAAGTCCCGTCAAAGCAATCCTCTATCAATCTATTTATTTTCACATTAATTATGGATCAAACAACTTTCAAAAATCACACTCGCTTTTATAAAATGCTTCCTTTCTGATGGGCGAGTGGGTGCCTAACACCTACCCCACTCGTAACCCACTCCCAAACTTAGAATCTTATCCACAAGTTAGGGTTTTTGCAACCTTTTTTCTCCTAAATAAAAATTCGTGAAGGCCCACATTATCCAAACGATTCTATTTTAAAATGTTAGCAAGTTCGTTGTCTCGTCGTAATTACGGTTGCGACAAGACATGACTAACCGGGGACTTCTAGAGAGTTCAAGTCTGCTCAAATTGAGTGTGTCATATTTGATCCCTTCCCTGTTTATTTGCACCATTTATCGATTGAACGATTTATTTATTTGTTTATCTATCTCTTGTTTGTTTGTCTATTCATTGTACAACCCTAGGCTAGATGAACAATATATTGTTACATATATTTATGCACTTCCAATTGGCTGTGTATCCAATATTCGCGGTGCCCTCCAATAGCATTGTATGGGCATTCCATCATGAGCGGGCCTTATACCCGGTCCAGTGCTGCCTAGAACAGGGACTGCTGGTGTCACCGGGCCTACGGCCCCGATTGATCATCACAAAAATCCCGCTAGAATATCCATTCATAATGCCCCACAACCAGTGGCTACTTCTACTATCAGGCAACCATTATGATTTGGTATTCCAGTGACCTCTACACCCCCAGGATTACTAACCACCTTTGGTAGTGTTCATGCATAAAACCTTAGACCCTTAGGACAAGTAACCCTCATAAGAAGCAAGGGAGGCACACACCCCTTTTCATGATACATGGTTCATATATATGCATCGACATTTATTTGAACACCGTCTCAGATGGAAGAAGAGGAAGTCAAAATTAGGGGAAATAATAAAACAAAAAAAAAGAAAAATCACAAAAAAGAAAAAAATTTAAAATAAAAATCAAGAAAATATAAACTTCTCAGAAAACACTAGAAAATACTGAAAAAATATTGAAAATATAAAAAGATTCAAAAGAAAACTTAAAGAATGTTTTAGAAATATGAAAATTATGAAAAATATTTTTGAAAATATTGAAAATATGAAAAGATGTAAAAAGAGAGAAAATGAAATTCAAAAGAAAATCTAAAGAATGCTTTGTTA